>OX578134.1:42821938-43421938 GCA_951213105.1 Amaurobius ferox | reverse complement strand
GCCATCTATAAATCTTCAATTAAACTACATTGTGATCCAAAAGCCATGTACGTCAACCCTTGAAATCATATGATGTCCAAGAAATTAAATTAGCATAATTTTTTCCTCAAAGATATATCAGAAATAGCATTTGATATTATTAATACGTCAGACGATAGTTATAGACAACTATTTTTATCAATTTAGTGAAATTACGTTTTTAGAGAGAAAAATACTTTTTTTTTTTTATTTTAGAACAATATTTCTCTAGGACATTGAAGAGAGTCAAAACAGTCCATTGCTGAGTTTTAGCAACGCAATCATTTTAACCTCAGTTAAAAAGAAGGTTTGCTTATTCTTTCTTTATCTTCAACAGCCCCAGCTGCTTGAAGAGCCTTTACTAGCTCGGTTATTGTTGAATTGTTAAGAGTTGTAAATCACAGGTATTTCTTCTGAAACTCTTTAATGACACTCTCATTTGAATGGCTAGAGAATTCCTTTAGAATAAATATGCTTTTACCCTGGAAAAACATGTTCTTCGATTAATAAATAAGGGATATATAATTATCGTCTGACGCATTTAAAACAGCAGACGATATTTCTGATATTTTATAGGGTATTTTTGTTCCACTTTGAAAAAAAGTTCTACTCTTGTTTTTCTTTTTTCTTACATGCTTTTAAAATTTGATGAGATTTTTCAAGAGAAACATGTAGAATTTTTAACATTTTCTATATAATTTTATTAATGAATTCATATTAATTATTCACGAGTGATTTCATTTCAGTTGGTTGCAGCCCGTAGTTCCAAATGCAAAAATGCTTTAAATAAGCTAGGATGTTATAAAATAGTAATTTAAATGCTGTACCATATTTTTGTAGAAAGCTAAAAGAAAATTACTTTTTATACATTCCCTTTATCGAAAAAGGTCAAATTACAGAAATGTTACCTACCGTATTTAGTTTAACTGGAAAAAAAAATCCGTTGTAATACAGTCCAATTTGAGTTATCATCAATTAAAATTTTCATTGGGAAATAAAGGTGCATCAACTTCCGTGCAAATCAAGTTCTGTTGCAAATAGTTACGAAAACTCTTACCACTTCTTAAAATCTATTTTAAGCAGATAACGCTATTATGCCGATCGCAGTTTGTATTTTAGTACTCAAGTAATTCTGCTAAGGTTTGAATGGCGGCGCTGTTCAGTAATGCCGAATGTGAGATGATTTCTATTTACCGTGCAATGCAACCGATTTCTTAGTGATACGGTGAGGAAATACGAGTACTATCATCGTTTCCACAAAGCCCTTCTAGAGTTTTTATTTTACTGCTGGTACGTCGATTACAATCAACAGGTTCGTTTTATCTTCGATATGGTTCAGGAAGCAACGAGTACTAATGGAAAATGATAAAGTATGTATTTTAGTATATTTCTCATTCATATGCGGGTGTCTGGGTGTACTGAATACCATTTTTATCTGTCTACCTGAAGCCGCCACCTGCTGTACCACATGCAAGAGTTCTTACCGATTCGTGTACAAGGGCTCTTATTGTGCTAGAAACTTATTGATTCTACTGAAAACAGAAGGCTCCTACTTGATTTCAAAACATAAAATACATGCTTATTACTTTCCTTATATACAGAGTGTAAGGTATAATTAAAGTACTGTGAATGGGTCGAAAATTTGAATTCATGTTTTCGACGGGAGAGCACCTTTCAAGCATCCTAGAACACGAATCAAACTTTTTTGAGGCGATGCCTGTGTGTATGTGTCAGTGAGTCGTCTGTGGAGACGATTTCTCATGAACGAAAGGAGCGATTCGAACGAAATTTGGTACCAAAATTACAATCCACTGGAAGCTTATTGTTTTGAAACGCAGTCGAATGTTCAGAACTTCTTTAAATTTTCGAGTGACATTTTGAAAAAAATATCAAAAAATCAAGCCTTTTATTAAAGTTACAAGAATAGTCGTTTCTTATGTAATGTTTCATTAGAAAACGGTTGACACAAACTTTAGAACGCTAGCATGAACCGCTCTTGAGATATTGCACATTTTTCAAACAAATTCATCAAGAAGTCACATAAAATATATATATATATTAACTATTGTGAAATATGTTAACTTTTCATATGTAATACCATGCCATAAATTGGGTGACATCATTCTCGTGGATCTCACTCGTTCCATTCATGAGAAAATATATTTTGGGTAATACTTTTGTATTTGGGCGCCATTAATCATTTATCTGCCTTAAGAATAACTTATTTCTTCGTCCATACGTTTAGCGAAATTTTGGCGACGAATTTGGGGGAATGTCGCCAACTTGGTTCTTTTTAGAATGTTGCCAAATTAACGAAAATGTCGCCAAATTGAAAAAAATGAGGACTACTTGACGAAAATTTAATATCTTGGAAAGAAAACAAGAATGTACTATAAAAATAACCTATATTTTCGTCCTCAACGTTTGTCAAAATTTTGGTGACGAATTTGTCGGAATATTTCCAGTTTGCTGACTTTTTAAATGTTGCAAATTGACAAAAATGTCACCCAATTGATAAAAATTCGTCAAATTGATGAAATTGATACTATATCAATGAAATGAAGACTATTTGATGAAAGTTCAATATCTTGGAAAGAACATAATATACTATAAGAATAATCCATTTCTCCGTCCATCTGTCCATAATGTTTGGCGAGAAATTTAGCGATTTTTTAAATGTTGCCAAAGTGACAAAAATATCGCCAAAATTGATAAAAATTACGCCAAATGGGAAGTAATGTCTCACAAATTCTGATTTCCGTTATATGATGGGCATACCTTCTAGTATATAAGAAATGCTCCGTTCTTCGCTTGTCAGTAACACTTGGTGATGCCTTTGGCTAAGGAGGCAAATGATTCAGAAAAGTATCGCTAATTTGGCGATATTTCGCCCCAAATTGACAAAAATATCCTTAAAATTATGAAAGTGAAACTAAATTAATGAAACGATTCCTCATTGATGAATTAATTATTAAAATATTTTACTATATGGACTATATCGCTTATTGAGGATGCTATCAATATTGATAATTGCTTATTTAATGCTGCGCGAAATATAAGTTAACTGGGTACTTTGAAATAGTTTTACATGTCACTGAACTTCAGCACCTGGCAATAGTAGTTTCACGTTATAGGATTGTCTGTACGGGTGCTTTCTCGGTCTGGTTTTCAAAAGAAACTCCAGTGCGAGCATTTTACACGTTCATAACAATACTCATTTATGCATTTAAAGAAGCGTGTATTTCTATTACCTTATGAAATATATGTGCATGACATTTTTGAAGCCAAACGAGCAAAAAAGTGTAATATCAAATATATGGTACTATAGATTTCAAAGTCCTACATCGAAGTTCAAAAAGATAATTCTCTTGAGAAATACCTCACAGATACAGAATATTTCCAATGATCTAGTGTTATTGGTTTCTTGGAATGCTTTGGGACTGATACTGCATAAGTGAAAATAGTATGAATGAAGAACAGCGGTTTCAAGTCATTTCTAGACGACATAATATATTTTCAAAACATTCAGATATGGGCAGTTTTATATATATATTTTTAATTTTACTTGCGCACATACATAGATATTTATGGTTTCCGAAAAAAAAAATTGATGTGGACAGCACAGACTCATTTTTTCTTTATTTCTTTAGTAATTTATCAAATTAAATTTAATTGCACAAAATAATCCGCATATTTATTTGAAATAGCACTGAGTTTGCACTTTTAATTCAATTTTATTTTGCATTTGGTAACTGAATGTATTTTCAAAGCTGGCGTAGCAAAAATGCGATAAAACCAATTTATATCAAAAACAGTTAGTTCTAGAGTGATGGCATGGGGTTCATTCTTTTAATTGTGACACATTGCGCATACACAAAAATCATTTAATTGATATATTTGAGCTTATGAAGTTTTTTAATTTAGATTTTGAAGATTTTTGAGGGCCATTTTGCGGGCCATTAAAAGAGGCAGGTTCTTTTTTTCCGAATGGCACCAACATCTAAATAGCACCAGGATAACTTTACAAGTGATTTATCTACCAAATTTTGTGAAACATTAAATTAGTTTTTCAGCTAGAGTGGATATATGCGATTTTTTAGGGCTATTTCGCTAAAAAAAATTCCAGGGTATTTTTCTCCGAATAGTACTAACATCTACTCAGCACCAGGGGCACCCACAAGGGACTTACCTATACAATTTTAGGAAATTTGGTCAATTAGTTTTTGAGTTAGAGTGGACATGCACATTGCGCAGACAGACACACACAGATAGACGTCTCCCTAAAAATAGTTTTCCCGTGTTTTAGAGGTCCCAAAGACGTTTAGATCAGTCTCAAACTCGACTTGCGATTTTCGACATGATTCCAATACTTTCTCTATATATTACCATGTATTGTATGGAAAGTAAAAAAAAACCCATCTAGTATTTAAAACATTTTTCAATTGAATACAATTGTAAATAATGGTTTTAGGCAAAAGATCGTGCATTTTATTATAATCATACTACGAGTATATAATGATTACACTTATCCCGGTCAGTATGTCACGCTTGGCGACACATTTAGCACTAAATGAAGTTCAATACCGTCAATTTGGTGGCTTTTGGAAAATGCTACTAAGTTAAAAATATTTGAATATATCTGAATATTAAATTTAATATTTTTATTATCCATGTTGCGTTGGGGGAATTAACAATTTAATATGCTTGATTATAGAGTTAGTGTCACCGTTCGTGAGACAGGTACCCTTGGTAGAAGGTCTAGGGGTTGTAAAGTAATTGTATTTTGCTAGGAGTCGTATATTATTTAGGTTTCGTAGGGGGGAAGTTAAATATTTAACATTTATCGATCGGGGAGTTGCAAGGCCCGCGTCTGTCTGGAGATTTCAGAATTAGCTCAAATTCTGTAGCAGAAAGGGAATCCTTTATGCACCCTTCATATGACTGACTTAAAATTCATGTTTTACATATTTTATTTAACACAAAGTATTTGTCAAGCAAATAATAAACACTAATTAAACTTATTTTTTAATGGATTGCACTTACGTTCGCAATTTTATTCATTGAAGAAGTATTTGGATCCTTCTACTTTTATTTTTCTTTCCCGTATGTTTTCCACTTTCATGTTTTCTAATTTTCGTAAAGAAACAATTTCTTTCTTGTATTACGTGATATAAATATTTTTTGACATACGCGTTCTTATCTTGAGTGGTGAGAAAAAAAGTCTTAATTAGATTAAGTTATTATTTTAATATTTATTATATTTGTAAAATTAACTTTATTAGACCTTGCAATCTTATGTATAATATCGTAAGTGTCCGATATATAACCCACCTTTTTCGGCAGTCCGGTATCAACCTATAAAAAATCTGATGTAGGCAGCACATGATTTTCCTTATATAATGCAATGAATTTACTACGTTTACAGTAAAAAAAAAAATAGGTTATTCTTACAGTAGATACTTAAATTCTATACAAGATATAGAATTTTTCTCAACTAGTCGTCATTTTCATTGATTTAGCGTCATCTTTATTCATTTGGTGAGATTTTCGTTAATTTGTCAACATTTAAAAAGTCGCGAAGTTGGCGACATTCCGCCAATTTTGTCGCCAAAATCTCGCGAAGCGTTATGGACGGAGAAATAGGTTATTCTTATAGCAGATAAATGAATATTGGCGTTCAAATACAGAAGTATTACTTAAAGTATATTTTCTCATGAATGAAACGAGCTAGATCCACGAGAATGCTGTCACCAAATTTATCGCATGGTATTACATATGAAGAAAAGTGAACATGTTTCTCAACAGTTAATATTTTTTTTTAATTTATGGGACTTTCTGATAAATTTATTTAAAAAATGTACAATAAATGGGGAGCGGTTCATGCTAGTGTTCTAAAGTTTACGTCAATCGTTTTCTAAGGTAAAGTTACATAAGAAATGTCGATTTGAGTAACTTTTTTAATGGTTTTGATTTTTTAAGTATTTTTTCAAAATTTCACTCGAAAATTTAGGGGAGTTCTGAACATTCGATTGCGTTTAAAAACAATAGACATCCAGTATTCACAAATTGTAATTTTTGTACCAAATTTCATTCGAATCGCTCCATTTGTTCATGAGATATCGTCTCCACAGACTCACTGATACACACACACACACACACACACAGGCATTACTTCAAAAATGTGTGATTCGTGATCAGGGATGCTTGAAACGTGCTCTCCCGTCGAAAACACGAATTCGAATTTTCGACCCCATCACATTATTTTCCTTATACATTATGTATATAAGAAAAGTAATAAATCAAAAAAATAAAATCTAATCGATTAATTCCTAAACGATAAAACATTAAAAGGCAAAACTGCAAAATGATCACACTTTGTTTTGTCAATTTAAGTATGTATCAAAATTATTAATTAAAGTTATTGAAATTACTCGGAGGACCTGAGTTCTATTCCCGGCTCCGCCCAACCTTTCTCCGTGTTCACGCAGAATACAGGCACGTTATAGGTTGGTAAGTCTTTGCGAGAAGTTGGTGGTTAAGAAAGGAGGGTATATGCGGATTCCTCCCCAACTGGGATCCGGTCTGAATTTGGTGGCACTTCCCGACCGTCCAAACAGATGCCTTACATCTTCGGGTAGGTCGGACGGTCTGGTCGAAGAAGAAGAATTATACTTTAATGTCAAGTCTTGGGGCCAGACCGTCTGCCTGCATTATTAGATGGAAATTTCCTTTAATTGTTGAAGCTTTGATCTAAAGTTTATTATTCTTGGTCTGTTCATTCTTGGTCTGTCTATTCTTCAGCCTTCAGTACCGCAAACCATTTAGTCGTCATACGACGTTGCGCTGGCTCACCAGTTTTGTCGGAACACACTACGCCTAACAACCCGCAAGTGGGACTTGAACGCATAACCTGGCAGCCGATCTAGCAGAAGGAAACACTTACCTTGACCGCTCAGCCTCCGCATCGGCTTATTCTTGGTCTTCATATTACCCAAGTATCAAATATTTCACAATCGTGTAAGTTTATCAAAGACTTCATAACAGTCTGTGCTGATCCTCTGTATTTGTTCCTGATGAAGGAGATACTTCGTTGCTTACAAAACCGGCCAGTACATTTTATCAACATTTCATGCTATTAAATAAACAAACAATATATTTTTCAGAATATATAATAGACCTCTACCTCCACCTCATTTAATCTCCCATTTTACGTTTCGCAAGTCAGAACTAAGACAAATAATGTTTAACTTAAATATCAGGTCCATTTTTAATTTATTTCACAGTTTATATAAAATGTAAATTATATTAAATGTGTTTAAAAAAAAGTATCTTCTTCGTCCCAGACCATCCGACCTACCAGAAAGGCATAAGATATCTGATTGGACGGCCGGGAAGTGCCACCCAATGTAGACCGTAACCCAGTGGGTGAGGCATCCGCAGGGACCGTACCCTCCTTCTCCTGCGACCAACCTCTCGGAAGAACTTCGGGCCCACATGTTTAACGTGATCGTACTCCGCATGAACACGGCGGCAGTGTTGGCAGTGGCGGGAATCGAATCGGGGCCATCCGAGTGCAATTCCCATTCGCTAACAACTGGATTGTCGCGTCTCTTAAAAAAAGTCCCTGAACATCAGTTTCTTATCCGAAAATTATAAGTTGCAATACCTCTTATACTTATGTCAGAATATCATTGTACTAACCCTTTCCAAGGCCTGCCTGGTTTTCGATTTTTTTCTAAACACCTAACAGTAATCACCATTTCATTTTACCAGATTTTTCTTGTAAAAAAAATTCTTCTGTAATTTAAGATAAAGACATGCTCTTAAACTTCTCTTTTAACAGTACTTCGATTATAAATGAACTTATAAAATGCATATTTAGAACATTTTGTAGTGTAATATTGTTTATGCTTTATTGAAGACGTGTGATGTATTTTTGACAAATCTTTTAAAGACGAGTGTACACTAATTAAGAATTTATGTCTTGCAGAATTTTCTTTTCGTTAAAGTATGAAATACTACAACAAATTAGCCGAAAAGCCATTTCTCCAAAACTTCTAAATGTTTTTCAAAGGCACAAACATGTATTTTAATTTAAATCCTACAAACAAATTAATGATATCAGCATTCTTAATTCTTTGACATGAGAACTGTCGAGTTTTGCAGATACAAAAGTTGAGAAAGTCATTAATTACAAAATGTGCCTCGTAAAATTCAAGAGTTTGTTTTGAAGCATAATGGAAGCTGGCATAACCTTGTTCAAAAGAGTTTAAAAAGAAAAATTGCACTCTAAATGTTTACCGGATTTCAAAATTTTGTAATAAATGTCTGAAATATTTGCTGAAGTTAAAGAGTTTTGATGTGACCAACAAATGACATTTCCTACAGATTAGCACATTTAAATGCTATAAAAGAATAACGCTAAATAAAGCTTTTTACTTTCCTTATATACAGTAATGAATATGGGAAGTATTGCGACGGGGTCGAAAATTCGAATTTCGAGTTTTCGATGGGAGAGCACGTTTCAAGCATCCTTGATCAAAAATCGAACATTTTTGAGGTGATGTCTGTGTGTATGTGTGTGTGTGTGTGTGTGAGTGTGAAAGTATGTGTTTGTGTGTGTGTGTCAGTGAGTCTGTGGAGACGATATCTCACGAACGCATGGAGAGATTTGAATGAAATTTTGTACAAAAATTACAATCCATGAATAATGGAAGTCTATTGTTTTCAAACACAATCGAATGTTCAGAACCCCCCTCAAGTTTCGTGTGGAATTTTGAAACAATCATCAAAAAATCAAAACCTTCAATAAAGTTACGCAACTAGACATTTCTAATGTACTTTTGTACTTTTTTCTTAGGAAACGATTATTGACATAAACTTTAGACCGATAGCACGAACCGTTCTCGAGATATTGCCCATTAATCAAATAAACTTATCAAAAAATCCCATAAATTAAAAAAAAAATATTAACTATTGAAAAATATGTTTACTTCTCAAATGTAATATCATGCCATAAATTTGGTGACATCATAATGATGGATTTAACTCGTTCCATTCTTGAGGAAAAATACTTTGATAATACTTTTGCATTTGAACGCCAATAGTGATGAACGCCAATAGCGATTTTGGCGATGAATTTGTCGGGATGTCGTCAACTTGACGACTTTTTTAAATGTTGCCAAATTAACGAATACCTCGCCAAATGGATAAAAATGACGCTAAATCAATAAGAGGACGACTAATTGATGAAAATTCAATATCTTGGAAAGAATATAAGTATCTACTATAAGGATAACTTATTTTTACTTCCCTGCAATACATGGTAATGTATAAGGAAAGTATTGGAATCATGCCGAAAATCGCAACTCGAGTTTTCGACGGATCTACACGTTTCGAGACCTCTAGAATACGAAAAAACTATTTTTAGCGTGACGTTTGTGTGTGTGTCGGTGTGTCTGTCTGTCTGTCTGTGTGTCTGTGCAATGTATGTATCCACCCTAACTCAAAAACTTATGGACTGAATTTCATAAAATTTGGTTGGTAAGTCATTTGGGTATGACCCTGGTGCTGATTAGATTTTGGTATTAATTAGAAAAGACCAACCTGCTTTTTTTTAAGAAATGGTCCGCAAAAATGTCATGTATCCACTCTAGCTATAATACTAATTGGCCAAATTTCACAAAATTTGGTAGATAAGTTACTTGTGGGATACTCTGGTGCTGTTTAGATTTTGGTACTATTCGGAAAAAGAACAACCTGTCTTTTTTTACGAAATTGCCCTCAAAAATCGCAAAATCTAAAAAAAAGCTTCGTATGTTCCAATATATCAATTAAATGCTTGTTTTATACGTAATTTTTGATGAGAAAAAGAATAAGAACAGCTCTATTACTCTAGGACTAACCGTTCTCGAGATGTTTGAGATTTTTCGCATTTAGTTATGCCACTTTTGGGAAAATGTCCAATTACCAAATAAACACAGAAAGTAAATAAAAATGGAAATTCAGTGTTATTTTATGCAATTAAACTCAATGAATTATTAAAGAAATAAAGAAAAAATGAATTTGCGTCTGCAAGGGAAGTCATGTGCTGCCCACATCAGATTTTTTTTACTGTAAAAGTAGTAAATTCATTGCATTATATAAGGAAAGTCATGTATTGCCCACTTCAGATTTTTTATAATATGTTTTTGCACGAATAATCGCCCTTTCCCTGGAAGTAAAATACGAATATCTGATTAAAATTAAACAGGATAATTATCGAATTATCGAAAACATAACAACAATTTATCGAGACTCCCATTTAGAACAAAAATAAAATACTTTTAAGGAGTGTAAAACGCCCCAAATGTGCCCATGGTGTCTGTGCGGACGTAATAAATTTTTGGCCCACTTAGATACAGTACCTTACAGTAATGTGACTTACATTTCTTACAGTAATGCGACAGCTGCTGCCTTGCTTACAGGGAAAGTGTAATACGCCCAAAATAAAAGCGCAGGGGACAAGCAATCTGTATACATATCCGCGGTTAGCTCAAGTTAAAAACGTTTTTTCTTTAAATCTAAGCTAGCATAATTTGCACCTGGAATATGATAACATTAGTGAAATGGCTAAAATTGAGGAGAGGGATGAAATATACGCCCAGTCTGCCGTATATTTTATCGGCCAAGGGGTCTGAAAAGCGTTTAATGCTATTGATTGGGGAGAAGGAGGATGCTAACCATTTTTAAAGTTAACAGTGCCTTGTTAATAAGCAATAAAGGTTCTTGCAATCACAAAAAATATAAAAAAAAATGTAAAATATGTGAGAGAAGTGAATTTAAAGCCACACATTAAATAAGCTCACAAACTTACACGTCAGTATTTATAGCTTGAATAAGGGAATAAGAGAAGCTCCTAATTAGCTCCAAAAGAAACTCTATCTTTATTAAGAATGTCAGATTCAAAAAAATTTCAACAACTTTATATTCAAAATGTTTAGAAATAGAGTGGATGGAAATTAATATGGTAACAATTATAATGTTATTCTAAAGCAAAGTAGATGCAAGTGGTTTATAATATATTTCTAAAGATTTGTTAAAGTTTTTATAATTGAAAGCAATAATATTCGGACAACTAAATTATCATTAATCTTACAATAAATTTAACAGAACAGGGAAAGTGAATAATAAGTATATTTTGCATAAAATGAAAACAAAATATTTCTTTTTCATTCTCATTTCTTCAACAAAATTCTTTATTTCTTACTTTTATAAAATTATAAGATTTATCTCGTGCATTATTGGACACTGATATTATGTTTAAGAATTTTTTCCTTTAGGCTAATTTCTCATTTCTTCATGATTCTTAAACATTCCTATTTGAGATTTGTTTTACCAGATAGTATTGTATTAAACGAAACTTATCATCATAAATTTTTATCACTTCTCTATCGAATATCTTCTATTGTTTGGAATTTTGAAGCCTCATTAATTATTATTTTACATGGATTTTTAGTAAGCAATTTTAGTTTTAATTGATCCACACTTCATTTCCACATTTTGTTGGATAATACCCAAAGGTAATGTATTTATTGTTTTGCCATCTATTTATAGTGTTTATTGTTTCCTTCACTATTGTTTCGTGCTTTGATACGACATAAAGTCTTAACAATGAATGGTGTGAAATTGCACTAATTCTACATTCAAACAAATAAAAATGTTTTTAGAACAATACGTATTTTTCTTATATATTTTCTTATCTTGAAAAGTGAAATCATCATGTTGGTATATATTTAATTCGTATATTTTAAATGGATTAAGATTGTTGGAATGTTCCTCTACTTTGTTTTTAATTTTATATCAACATGTTTATTCACGTGACTTGTAAAATAAGACAAGCAAAAGTGTTACAAAATCCTGAAGGATTTATCATATTAAAAAAATCCTCAAAGTAGAAATTTATTCTTTTCTATATAAGCATAATTACTACTACATTTTTTCTTGAAACTGAGTCTGAATATCTGCTAAAGACATTGAATGAGCTAAAGATATTCTGTGAGACCTGATTAAGATAGTTTTATGATCTTTCTCAATTAAGGCTGTAATGTTGGACAATGGCAGCAGACGTAAGAACGCCAATTTTTACAACACTTTGACCAGAGAGGTCAATTAGGCCGTAAACCTAAGAGGCTGAGATGTAGCCACGAGATTGTCTAAAAACGTTGACAAAAAATATTGAAGATGTCTGATTGCCTTGCCCTAAGTCGGCCAATCAGAGCAAAAGAGGCGTTACATTTCTCAGGCAAACGGGGCGGCAACCAAGTGGTTCTAGAAAGGATATGCAAGACTTTGAAGAAAGATTCACAGATCAGACAATAAAACTATATAGCAAAGATGGATTCATATACGCAGAGATGCAGTAGAAAAGTATTCCACTACATATAGCCATAGAGATTGGAGGAGAAATTCAGCAGAATGACATGATGATTCCGTAAAAGTGTGTTCCACAGAGATTCCACAAAGAGTCCACAAAATTGCCTTGATTTAGACTTCAACGAAAAGAGCAGATGCAATACGAGTTTGAAGGTATGTGCACATTAATTATTGTAGCAGGTCATAGAACATCTTTGCAGTTATTACTTACTGGTCTCAGAAGTCTGATCTCACATGTCCTATCTCAAATGTCCTGTCTCCTCCACAGTAATATGATAATTATTGTAATCAATTTGATAATTAAACAAATATTGTTAATGTTATTTTTAAAGTTAAAAATGGTGCAATTAATTGAGTAGCTTTATGTTAATAATTATTTTATTACAGGAACTCGAACTGAAGATTAATAAGGTGGATTAACGCGGTATTTCATGTTGCAACACAATGTATTTAATTAAATTCAATTAACTTCAACTATTGTCTTTTTTGTGCACCACAGTATCAAACAAAAATATTTTATCTGGCAAGCAATTACAATATAAAAAATATAAAAGTTAAATCTGATGGACAGATGAATTTTATACTAAATTTAATATCATTTAGATTTTTAAATACAGAAGTAAGGAATTCAAACATATAATAATCATATTTAAATACTAAATTCAGAGCAATCATAACATATCGACACAGAATTTTTTAACATTTGCCGAATGAAACTTTTTCGAAGTGTATGCACATGCTATCTGATCTTTTCTATTGTATAAATATTTTTATAAAAGCAAATTTTAAATGATACATGTTCCTAAAGTTTGATTAAGTTCAAAATGCCTAGATCCCGTACTCGCAATTAATGTAACTAACCAATGGGTTTTGAGAGAGGACAGATAATCGGTCTTAGACTGGGTGATAAATTCGACGTATAAGAGAACATTGTTGCCGTGATAACGTTAGACTACCAGTCAATGTATCTAAATAAATTTCAGAGCAGGTAGGGATTAAAGCACCTGGAGGTACTACTCAGTGTAATGATCTTCCAAATCGTAAAAAACTCGAGGTTACTTCTACAGCCATATCGGCCATAACAGAAGTGGTCATCAGTCTGCCTATCAACCATTGAAATACTTCTAATGGTTATCGTCTCATGTTGGCGTGAATGACAGCGTTATTCCTAATTTATTCAAATACGAGGACTGAGAGCTGACCAACAGATGGCAACCTTACTGCTACGAAAATCTACTCCATGTGTAATTCAAAAACAGACAAACATTGGAATATACCCCCAAATTATATTTGGTACGCAGATACACGTCCAGGTTTGGCCTTATAGTTTAAGGGTCCTAGAATGCTTCAAAGATTGAGGACCTAGTTCTTTCCCTCTTGTGCGTGTTCTTCTGATTCTGCGACTCCTCCTCAATCCTGGATTGTATTTTGGCTCGGAAAGACAGCTTTACAATCAGGAGGTGATTACTAGCCTTCTTTTGCGAAAGGTCTTTTGGACTTGGTCTAGGTAACACCTAGACCAAGGGAATTAGTAACAACTACACATATTTCCAGTGTTGCATGCATGTCTTTATTACATACTGTTTTATGATGAATTTAACTCATCGTTGGCAGCGCTTGGATTGGTTTCCGTTCTCCAGTGATCTGGAATACAGAATGACGCCAAGTTATCTTCACCCGGGAGAAAGTGGGCAGGGTTTGTCATACCAAAAGCAGCTCAGTAAATGGTCAATATCACAATCTGTGAAGGGACGGACTACCAAGGGAAACTGAAATATTATTTTCCTGGAAAGCTGGTCCTACATGTATGTAATACCCGAGGGCCTACTCGTGTAACGCTGCATTTGGTTGTTCACTTTTTTACGACTAACATGGTGGCATGCAGTTACGAAGATAAAATGAAAATATTACGATATATGCTTGAAACCGTTTTGACATGGGATGAATAGTTCAGTGAAGATGATGCAGAGAATAATGGACGAATAATATTGCAGCTACCATAATGTATCTACATATAGTGATACTGGCAATAAGAAAATGATAATAACAAATAGAGTGTGTCCCTTTGGCGTTGAATGAAGGATGTTAATTTTCCCGTATCTACATGGAGCACACTTACGTTAAATCTGTGGATCTGAAAATTCTACCCAAAGGTTGGTGGCAGGTGAAGGAGGGAGGGTTCTCTGGTTTCTGTGCATATCATATCACACATACTGGGTTCCTGTTTTAATTGGGTGATACTGTCTTGGCTGTCCAAATCTTACACCGTCTGGTAGGTCGGAATGTCTGGGTGGACAAGAAAGAATGTTATTTTGCAAAAGGCGTAGCAAAATCAACGAAAAAGAAGTTTTGAATCAACGTAAGAGTGCCTTCGAAAAATATTGTTTCATTTTTCAGACAACACAAATTATTATTTAAAAAATGTATCTACTCTGTGGATTCATGAAATCATCTCATGGATAGTTCTATGAAAAAAAGTCTTGTTGACTGTACCAAAATTCATATCAGGAGCGAGATGTTAATCTGAAATGTGATTTGCCTATCCAAGTAAAAATGATTGAAAAACCAAATACTTTTGCCTAAAATATAATGAGTATATATCCTCAATATGCAAATGATGTTGTTGTTGAAACCCAGACCGTCCGACCTACCAGAAAGGTGTAAGGTAACAGTTTGGACGGTCGGGAAGTGCCACCCAATTTAGACCGGAACCCAGTGGAGGAGACATCCACAGGGACCGTACCCTCCTTCCCCTACCACCAACCTCTCGGAAGGACTTACGGATCCACATGTTTAACGTGATCGTACTCCGCGTGAACACGGCGGCAGTAATGGCAGTGGCTGGAATCGAACCCGGGCCTACCGAGTGCAACTCCAGCGCGCTAATCACAGGGCTACCGCACCCCTAATATGCAAATGATGTAAAAAATTAAAGTAAAATATTTTACATATGTAAAATGCTTTTAAAATTATTATTACTGCTTGCTATTTTTTATACTTAATTTCATTTACCACGAAAGGTGATGTTGTTGTTGTTGAGACCCAGACCGTCCGACCTACCAGAAAGGTGTAAGGTAACTGTATGGACGGCCGGGAAGTGCCACCCAATTTAGACCGGAACTCAGTGGGGGAGGCATCCACAGGGACCGTACCCTCCTTCCCCTACCACCAACCTCTCGGAAGGACTTACGGACCCACATGTTTAACGTGATCGTACTCCGCATGAACACGGCGGCATTTTGTGGTAGCGTGCAAATCTAGCGCGCAAACCACGGGGATACCGCACCCGAGATGGCCAACAGCACGCGGTGTTCCGAGGTGGTCACCCACCAAGTACTAATCGCGCCCGATGCTGCTTGACTTCGGTGATCTAACGAGAACCGGTGTTTTCAGCACGGTACGGCCGTTGGCCCACGAAAGGTGATGTGTAGATGTTTGGATGTTCAATAAGAGTAAATGCTTCTTTATTACAATATATGTAAACTATATGTACATTCAAATTTGTTTCATTTTACCTATAGATGATAAACAATTTAGCGGATCACCAAGGAGAAGTATAAAAAATACCGGGCTATGGGCAAACGGTTTGGGAAACGCTATCCTAGGTAAATCGTAAGGTGATGTGTAGATGTTCGGATGTTTAAAATGCGATAAATTGTTTTCTATCACTATGCAAAGTGTCAAATTGGTGTTTTTTCTTTCGTTTCTTTCGAACACCAGATGAAGAAAGCACCATGGCGTGCGCATGAAGTGGGCTTAGAATTGCCAGAATTTCGGAATTCGAAGAAAACTTGTCAGATTTGGCAAAATTTTGCAACTTCCTGAAGTTTGAGAAGGATCGCAAAATAACGATTTATCTAGGACAGTGTTTCCCAAACCGTTTGTCCATAGCCCGGTATTTTTTATACTTCTCCTTGGTGATCCACTAAATTTTTTATCATATATAGGTAAAATGAAACAAATTTGAATGTACATATAGTTTTCATATATTATAATAAAGAAGCATTTACTCTTTTAAAAATGTAAAGGAATCACACTAAAATCAAATAATTTATTAATGAGAAGTGTGATTCTGTTTATTGTTAACTACAAATTTTAGGTTTGGAGAAGAATATAATAACTTTATTTCTAGATCCGGTTCGATTTCAAATCGATTTCTATATTTATTTTAAAAGAAAAACAGTGTTGAAAAGTTTGCATTATACTTATAGGCAGTGGCAAAAGGCATTAGAAATTTTATCGCTATTTTCTGCTAAAACTTTATTTTCCTGGCGACAAGAAAGTCAAAAATCCATCAACCAAAAATCTGTCGAAAATATGTGAGACTGCTCCGAACTGGCAAGTCAACGCTCTTCCGATGATCTACTGGGACGAAATTGCAAACTCTTATCGTCGAAGTGGACTCTGCATTCTCCACCCTCTAATGTCAGATTGGAGGGCAACTGACATTCTGACTGACCATATCCTGCTAGTTTGGTCTCAGGTTAGCCTCCAGCTACTACAATTTTTATCCAGGTCAGAATCCTGCGCGGTCATTATCCTCTCAATTTGAACTTAGCGAATATACCAGATTCCAATGGATTCGCACTAGTCATAAAGGAATCACTTTCAGAACATCCACATTTTTGCACTATCCTTCAGGGTTGATTTGTTCGGGCACCATTGTAAAGAACATTTCTGCCCCAACCGGGAATCGGACTCTGGATCTCCGATCTGGCTTGCCGATGCTCTACCGTTGAGCTACTGAGATGAAATTGCAAACTCTTATCTTCGAAGTGAACTCTGCAAGACTATAAAAGGGATCATCACTCCGTAGGAGATCAGTTGACGTGATACAAACCACATTGGATTGCGAGTTTTGACAATATTTTGAGAATAGTATCAGCTATTTTGTGAATTAGTGGAGTAATTAAGTGCTGTTTGATTGTATATTGTTCCTGTTTACTTTGTGCCTGTGAATAAACGTGTTTGATATCCAGAAGTTTGGACACATTCTTGCATCCTCCGTGCACACCCGCGAATCCAGAGGATACCCCACAAAAGTATACACATCCCGAACACAAGGCGTTATAACTGGGAATCTATCAGCTATTTATATCCGTTCTGTTCTGTTATTTAATAAAAGCAATTTTACAACTCAGCGTTTTGTTGCTGAAATCTTAAAATCTGTATAATCCTCTTCTAGTTGAAGCGAATGATAACTACCTTCCATATACAGCAAATATTTTATAGGAAAGTTCTTGAAGTTCCCACATGATTTTGCCCCATAAGTTGAGAGGTAATTTTCCCTTTCTGGAGTATCAATTTCAGTTTTACTCAGTGCAATTCGTTTTCACTCTTAAAAATCCGTACTATAAAAGTTATTTTCGGATTTCAATTTAAGATTTTAATTTGGCGTCATCCGTTATTTGGAATTTTGACCGCGTTTCTTTAAAGCAATCAAGAAACTGCATGAAATGAGGAAAGTATATATACTCGGACATAAAACTCATTTTAGTTTGTGGAAGGCATACTCTTTTTAATTTAAATATATCAGAACAACTGTTGAAAATGAAATCGCTAACGTAAAGCATCTTTTAATTATGAAACTTTATAATCGAGATTCATATTAGTTCGGGACATTATTAAACTTTGGAACACTTACTTTTCGCTAAATCTTGGAAGGCAATTTTTTCTTTATCATAATTATGATTTGAACTTATTAAACCGCTTTTCGTTTGCATACTGTCTCATGTTGTAGTTAGTATCAATCGCGATATCTCAGACTATTAAAAAATCTCATTTGTGATTTTACTTTCTTCATTTGGCTTAAAACGAATACTAATAAAAAAAATTAATTATTCCTTGATAATTTAATTATTATTCTTGAATGATGTAATTATTATACATCAATGATTTAATTATTATTCCTCAATGAATTAATTATTATTTCTTAATGATTTAATTTATTTTCCTCGATGATTTAATTATTATTCCTTTATGATTTAATTTTTATTTAATTATTCTACAATGTAATATATTAATGTTTTGTAAACATACAAAATTGGAACGTTCATAATTTTTATTCATTCAAATCTATATATAATTTTTATCAAACAAATTTCTTAGTGAAAACGGAACTTTTAATCAAAAAGCATTAATATTTTTGTTGAGGATCTATTGTTGATATAATGTAACAGAATAAAGAGTACTGATATAAAATAACAGACATATAAAATAACCGAAGGGTTAATTATAATACAGAATGCGTGAATAATCGAAACGATTTATATTTACTTTAGTTTCCCTACATAGTACAATGCCATAAAATACTTTAAAAAAGTACTTCAGAAATAAAGAAATAGAAGGTTGTGCCTAAAAATGTTGTAATTTTAAATTGCCAAGCTTCTACATTTTCAATTCTGGCACTTAATTAAGATATCGTTGTAGTTAATTTTTCATATGTGTAAATAAATCGTTTAATTATAACCTTTCTCCCTATGAATGCAGTATTACGTGTTTCTGAAGATGAAAAATATTATTTTTTATACACTCGGCTCTTGGCAGTCCCATTGGAATGTTTCAAATAAATGTATTATGTACGTACAAATAAACGTTTAAGTAGTTTAATTGTATCCATTTGCCCTCTTCCAAGCATTTCTGCACAGTATGTCCTACTATTTACTTATTTTTTTATTGAATATAAAAATTGGCAATATAGATTGTTTTAAAGGATAATTACGTTATTATTATTTTTTTAATAGGTGGCTGCTAAGCACTGTGATTTTCATTAATAAATCAGAATATAAAGCTTTGTGAAAATCCATTCATGTTTGTGGCATGTATCGTGTGTACCATAAATAGACCACAGACATATAGACCTACAGACAGACATCACGCTAAATTAACCAAAATGTGTTTAGGAGGTCATAAACATATATTGGCATCAAAATCTCGAAATCAAAAATTTTCGTGAAAACAATATTTTCTCTGTACTACATATGAGAAAGTAAAAATGTAATAAAAACTGCCATTTTTCACAATTTTTTTTTCGGATTATCTTAGTTAGGTAGTGGAAACTTAATAATGCGGTGGTCAATGTATAAATTGGTTTAATTGTGCAGATACTGGTGAAATTTTATTATGAATATTAAAATAAAGTTTAGTTATGTAGTGGGCACTTAATAATGCGGTGGTCAATATATAAATTGGTTTAATATTGCTGATATTGTTGAAATTTTATTATACATATTAAAATAAAAAAGTAATTTTTTAAAATTTTTACAAGATGCATTTTATATAAAATGGCAACGTTCCCTCGCTATCGCGTTAAGTTGGCTCAAAAATCAGAATCTTAAATAATGTTACATACATGATCATTTCTAATATAATTTTTTTATTTTAAAAAGGAATGATATAAACTTTAGAACTCTAGAAGGAATCGTTCTCGATATATTGCACGTTTAAAAAAATTACATAAAATAAAAGAATTATTAACTATTGTGAAATATATATACTTTTCATATGTAATATTATGCAAAAAAAGAGTTAACATACTTGTGGAGCTAGTTCTTTTCTTACACGAGAGAATACACTTTGGGTAATAGTTTTGCATTTTGAAGCTCAATACTTTGCTAATAGTCATTTACACATACAAAAGGCTATTTCCGTCGTCTGTCTGTAACTCTTGTCGATATATTTTACGATTAATATCGTTTATATGGCGATATTTCTCTTCACATTAAGGAAAATATAGTAAAAATTGCAAAATTGGAATTAAGTTGATAAAATACTTATTAAAAATATTTTATTGTATGGACTATATTTCTTATTACTGATGCTAGTTATATCGATAATTGTTAATTTAAGAGTTGTACAAAATATAAGTCAATTGGATACTTCGAAATAGTTTTGCATGTTATTATCAGGATATGGGCCAAATGTAAAATTCAGCGCAAAAATATCTTATACATCATTTTTCACTGTGAAAAAAGCAAATTTATTAGATTATATAGTAGAAATCATCAACTACCTACAACAGATTTTCTTTCACGATGGGACTAAGGACGTCTATAATGATTATACTACATACATTTGAGTTTTCTTTTTCCAATGATCTCTTAAACACGAGTTTTAAGACAGACATAATTCATATTTTTATCGTAAAATTCTTCATTATGTGTTTGGAGACTTATTTTTGGTAGGCGTACTCATGCATAATGATTTTTAGGGTATATTTCTTATATTCGTGTTATTTGTAGTACATATTTCTTTGTTACAAATGAATTTATTGGAGGCAAGTTCTAATATATTTCTATCAAATATCATATTTTATTTGGAGAATATAACCTCATAAGTTATTATTGTGCTAGAATGGTACGAAATATTTTTTTCCTTTATTCGTATAACGATAATTACATATTTATTTTTATATCGCAATAAAATGACTTTTGATTCACTGTTTGTGACCTCCCAGTTTCAATTTATCATTTTTATTATTTCTTTGTCTGGTTTTCGTTTTGATATTGCTTTGGAAAAAAAAAATTAAATGAATAATGGTACGGGATTGATTGCGTTGAAACTATTCACAGTCATTTTGTTACTTTTAAACCAAAAAATGGGATTTATAGTTACCGAATTTTTAATTAAATTTACATTTATTTTTAACAAGCAGCTTATCTGTTCTTTGTGTATAAAAAGAAGCAAGTTTCTCAATGTCGTTCCCTACACAATAAGAGTACACCCAAAATAGTAGAAAATACATTTTAATAAGACACGAAATTGAACCAAATTGATAATATAGTAGGTAGATTAAATTCAAAGCAATACTATATTCATCTTATAATTATTCAAATTTGATGTTATGCAAAATTTTCGAAGGGAAATGAGGGTGTAGGCAGGTGCAATTCAAAACAATACTATATAAATCTTGTCATCAACCAAATATGATATTATACAAAATTGTAAAAGACAAATGAGACTGTAGGTAGATACAATTCAAAACAATACTGTATAAATTTTATAATTATCCAAAATTGATAATATGCAATATTATCGAAGGGAAATTATGGTGTAGGCAGTTTCAATTCGAAACAGTGCTATGTTAATATTATAAATTATTCAAAATTCATATTATGTAAAATTATCAAAGGAAAATGAGGGTGCAGGCAGATTCAATTTAAAATAATACTATATTAAACTTATAATTATCCAAAATTCATATTTTCCGAAATTGTTGAAGGTAAAGGAACATTTAGGCAGATTCAATTCAAAACAATACTATATAAATCCTGTAATTATCCAAAATTGATATTATGCAAAATTGTCGAATGGAAATGAAGATCTAGGTAGGATACCATATAAACCTTGTAATTATCCAAAATTGATATTATGCAAAACTGCCGAAAGGAAATTAGGGTGTAGGCAAATTCAATGCAAAGCAATACTAAAACCTTATCCTTAATCTAAAATTGATATTATGCAAAATTGTTGAAACATTTCATCTCACACACACATTACCATTACCGGCTACTCAAACTGCTGCTCATAAGCTAGGGTGAGTTGAGTGGATTGGATTTTCTACACATTACCATTAGACAATTCTGGACAATATCACTTTTGGATAATGATAAGACCTATATATTATTATTTTGAATAGCATATGCTTACACTATTAATTCGGTCAATTTCCTATGTAATTAAAATGTATTTTCTGCATTTCCATGCCCCACTGTTAAGTAGGGGAGAACATTGAAGAATTTGTGTTTTCTCTTATAATTTATTTTTTACTTTTAGTTTTTATATTTTCGACTTAATTTGCGTTGGAACCCATGCAGTATTATACATGAACTGACTCGTTAGAGCCAAGAATTCATCAACAACGTTTAGCCTGAAGATAAAGAATCGTGATTCGCAAAGAAAATGCATGAAAACTGCCAAAACATAGTCATGATGTTCGTAAATGACGCAACGATGTCACGTAATAATAGGAAATTTGATAAACGAAAATGTTCGGTTGGATTAAATGGCGTTCCGAGTTCCAGTTTTTTACCTGCTCTGGGGAAACCAGAATTATACCCTAAAAGGTGCCGTTTGTAAATGCCGTAAGGACGTAATGATGTGAAACTTCAATACATGAAATTTTTTCCTCGAGATGTAACTGTATGACGAATTTCAGCTCTCTGCGTGAACTGGGAGCCGAGAACGAGCAAGTCAAAGATACAAGCATAGTCTATTTGATGTTGATATGAATATTGTAGGGAAAATTAATGGCAATCGTTTTGTAAGAAAACGTACCATATGAAATATTTGTTTCTATTACAGTGATAAACATAATTTTTTACTTTATTCCAGTTTTCCGAAAACAGTTTTAAAAAAACATAGGGGCCTTTCTTATTTATTCAACTAAAACATTAATAGGCCTCTGACATACATCAATTGAAAAAAAAAAACGCATTAATTGCATTCGCTTTGGTCAATTCGTTCATGGACTATCGTGGGCATAGACAAATATATAGGCAAATAGGCACGAGCATAAATTTCTAAAATTTCTGGTTTTATGTTCGGGGATGCGGCCAGAGAGATATCATGGAACATCATGGATGTAGAAAAATATATAGGCAAATAGGCTCAAACATATATTTCTAAAATTTCCGGTTTTACATTCGGGGATGCAGCCGGATAGTCCAGTGGTTAAGGCGAGAGGATCGCGCGAGGAAGAACTGAGTTCGTTTCTTATCACTGTCCAGAACTATCCCTGTGACTACGTGAAGTATGGGCATGATAAATCTGTAAGTCCAAAAGTAGTTAGGAGAGATGACTGGACAGGGGAAGGAGATACGGGTCTGTGTGGTTGCCCTCCCTATTAGGTTTCGCTCAAAATTGGATGGCTAAAATGAGTAATGTGAACCGCCCCTGGGCAATGTGGTATGACGACAAAATGATTCACGCTTTGGGGATTAAATAGCGAATGATTTAATATTCAAGTAACTTTTTAATGGAAGATATATTTAAAAATGCATATATCCATTAAAATCCCAATTTTCGACCTTTCCCTTTACATATTGTATGCATTATAAGAAAATAGTAAAGACATAGATGTAGAGATTAAAATTATAAAACAATAACAAACAGAAGTTAGTTAAACTAGTAATTGATATCATCTGATAACATTTTGTATTGCTTAACAACAATAACAAAACATTCCAAAAAACGGAATGTTCTATAAATTATGTTACATGATTTAAACATACGAGTATGTATAACTCAACAGGAAACAAATTAAAATAAAATATATCCTGTTCAATAACATGTTAACATGTAATTTTGATAAAGGCATTTAGTCTAATGCGTTTCGCCGCATGAAAGCAAAAGAAAGTTTGGAGAATTTCCAACTTCCTCTGGCGAAAAGAAAAATGGCAATAAACATTTTTGTAACACACGATGCCCTGTTTTTAACTGCAAATGCTTATTATGGTTGAAGAAAAATTTTATTATGACTCCTGCCAAAGAGAGAATAAATTTTTTTAGCTCTGTAAAGTTTACGATTTCAGAGATAAAAGGAAAATAGTAACAAAAAACCCAGAGCAAATCTCTTGATTTATTTACAGAAAAAATATCGCGGGAATTGAAATATAATTAATAAATACATTTCAGCGAACATAAGATGAATTATCTTCTAAACTGCATAACATTAAATGTACTATTCGTTAATAATAATGTTCACTATAATAATTTATTTTGTTATTAATTTTATTCATTTAAATGCTCTATCTTACAACTGTACATAAAGTTGAGTTTCACATTTTAAAAATACCAGTAAAACTTGAAATTTTTGGATTTTTTTTTGGAAAGTCGTAATTTCGAATTATTTTGTAACGAACAAAGTACAGTGATACTGTGAAGTGCAAATATATAAATCAATATATGTTTGAAGTAATACGCCATGGTAAGAAATACGCTGAACACATGTTCAGACAAATAAGCAGCAGGTTTAGCATTGCCCTTGAAAAATGACCAATTTGCAATTATTGCAACAAGTTGGAGAGTCACAATGTCTACATGGCCATAACTCACGCTTCTGGGTCAGAACCGAAGTAACTACGACAGAAAGGGGCAGTCCAATCTGGTCCGGCCCTAAGTCATCATGCAAAGCAATGCCAATCATACACAAAGAAGGCAAGTTTTCCCTAAGCAAGGTAAGAAGTAAATCAAACTCTCCTAATGAAAGAAAGCTCAAGCAGACTGGAAGGACTGTTCAAGAGATGAGGACTAGAAGCATAAAAATAAATAATGTTCGCTGTAATAAAAAATAAAATGATTAAATGAAAACGTTAAAGAATATTGTTTTAGAAATCTACTCGAAATAATGGGGGTCAAACAAATTTGCTCCCTAGTGTCAAGTACCCCAATTCAAAGCCAACGATTTCTACTGCAGTTAAAATGCACACACGGTATGTACTAGCTATAATTTGTAACAACTGGGTTGAGCGCTTTGAACTTTTTGATATTTCGATACATATTGCTTGATTTAGCATCTCCTGTTAAGTTTATCTCATAAATATTTAATCAGTTTTTTGTGTAAAGTTTTATTGGAAAATACGTGTTATAATCTTTAAGTGCTACATAAATAAATATTATAATTTAAAAGCTAAATATTACAGTCAATGACCAACTTTTCATATTAAGTAAGTTGACTTTCACTATAAAGACAAATTCGGAAGGTTGTTATAGGAAACATTAAATATGGTATCATCCTATTCTGGGTCTGGGTGATTTTCACTTTGCTATCCATTTTTAACGATGTTCCTTTAGACTTCCCGTGTGACAGATGCTCCCAGTAGAAAAAATAGACTATCTAGCAGTAAAAACTAGTAAAAACTGGACTAGCTAGCGGTCACATCAAGTGCCACTCTTTTAATGAGGACAGAAAGGTCTTCGCCGCCTGCACCAAGTGCCACGACCATCAGGCTTCTGCAGAGCATATAATGGATTGCATGGGTCTCTTCAAGGAGGATATCTATCGCAATCCACTCCTTGTGCTCGACTTTCTGAGAGTCAACGGACTTATGGATCTCGTCTGACTTCGACAGACACTAAAGGATAAGCTACAACAACAATAACAAAGATGTTCAATCCCCGAATTCTCTCATTGTCCAGTACCAACTAAATAAGTTGACTTTCACTCTAAAGACCAATTAGGAAGGTTGTTATAGGAAACGTTATATATGGTATCATCCTATTCTGGGTCTGGATGATTTTCACATTGCTGGTTATTTTTAACGATGTTATTGTTCAAACCCCGAATTTTCTCATTGTCCAGTACCAACTTCACTCGGTTATCCTCATCACATTGCAAATTTTCAATATGGATCGCTGTGTCCAAAAGATGCACAACTTTTCCTGATCTAAGAGTTTCGATTTTCCGCGATCATTTTCCGTCATCTAGAAGTAAGTCTTTCATGTGGCGAAGCTCAGGTAGGTAGTGAAAATGAAACAGAGCTTCTACGCCCAGTTGGCATTTTGTTTCAGACATTTTCGAATATCCGGATCAGAACAGCTTTCTGGCAGATCTACCGAACCGAATATAAAATTTATATCTTTTTGAGTAGAATATATATGAATAGAGAAAGTCATTTTCCTAACATATGATATTTCAATTTAAGTATCAATGGATATCAACTGTTACATTTTAGCCAAATTTGTTCAGTGAAACGCAACGGGACATTCTTATTTTAAATGCATGTGCATTTGAAATACCATAATGCTTTAAAAATTACATTCAAATAATGTTAGTGTTGATAACATCTATAGTTCCTGGTTGCAGAACATTGTACATAATATATGTAAGCAAAAATAAATACAATAGTAAAATACATTTGAACATGCAAGAATTTTCTTATATACTATTGACAAGTGTCCGTCTGTCTGTATGTTCGTCCGTCTGTCTGTCTGTCTGTTACGCACTTACCAAGTAGATAGAGACTTGCAAGTTGGTACATGGGATGAACGTTTCATAAAACCCCCTGAAAAAATTGAATTTTTCTAAAATATTCTGCGCAGGGGATGCTCCACACCAAAATATTTGAAAAGTGAAATGATAGGAAAGCACACTTTGAGCTGAGACAGAGGCTTCAACTTTGGTGTATGGGTAAACCGTTCGAAAGGAAGAAAGTGTGCAATTTCAGATTTTCAAAATTCGCTAATTTGGGGAGTGCCCCCATACCAAAATCTTCGATTTGCCGAACAAATGTGAAACGCCTGCTTTAAAATTTGATAAAGGCTTGAAATTTGGTATACGGGTTAACCATTTAATGAGAATACCCAAGATAAAAGCGTTTTGCAAAAATGTTCTCTTAAGAGGCTGCCCCAGAGAAAAACGTTCGAAAGGTGAAATGACGAAAAGCTATGCTTCGGGATAGGATAGATGTTTCAAATTTGATGTATGGGTAGGCAGTTCGAAAGGAAGAGCATGTGCAATTTAAGTTTTTCCATATTTTCTACTTTAGGGGGTGCCGAAAACTCAAATGTTCAATTTTCAGAATAAATGCAAAACGCTTTTTTAAAATGTGATAGAGGATTGATATTTGATATATGAGCCAATCATCTGATAGAAAGCCCAAGAAGAATATAATTTTTAAAAAATGTTCATTTAAGGGGGTGGGAACTCTATGCAAAAACATTCGATAGATGAAATTATAGAAAAATCATCCTTCGCAATAAGATAGAAACTTCAAATTTGATGTACAGGTTAATAGTTGGAAAGCAAGAACGTGCCCAATTTCAGTTTCCCAACATTTGCTATTATAGGGAGTGCCGAACAGTAAATGTTCGATTTGACGAATAAATGAGAAATACCTCCTTTCCAATTATATAGAGGCTCGAAATTTGGTATATAGGCAAATTATTTGATAAAAAACCGAAGATGAATACATTTTTTTAAAAATGTTCTTTTAAGAGGGTTCTATTCTTCTACGCAGAAAAATATTCGAAAGTTGGAATGATACAAAGAGCATGCTTCGCGACGGGATATAGACTTCGAATTTAGTGTACGGGTAGATAGTTCGAAAGGAATAAATTGTGCAATTTCATATTTCCAATATTTGCTACTTTAAGTGGTGCTGCCCACCAAAATATTCGATTTTCCGAATAAATGAGACACGCATCCTTTTAAATGTGATAGATGCTTGATATGTGCTATATGTGACAATCATCTGATAAACACTCCAAGAGGAATAGAGTTTTTCAAAAATGTTCATTTAAGGGGATGTTCCACAGAAAAACGTTCGAAAGGTGAAATGATAAAATAACATACTTCGGGTTGAGATAAAATACTTTAATTTGTGTACGGGTAGAATAGTTCGAAAGGAAGAAGTACGCATTTTATATTTTCCAATATTTTCTTCTTTAGGGGATCTACACAGCAAAATATTCGATTTGCCTAATAAATATGAAAAGGAAAGTAATCAAACATTTCTCTTCTTCGGGGCTTGCTTATTGCCACACTGTTGATTGTCAACAGATATTCGGCTAGTATATACTAATTGCCATATGTCCGCCTGTCTTTCATGTTTTGTATAAACACTTCCCAAATAGATAGGGACTTGTAATTTGGTACACGGTTCTATCGTTTGATAACCCCCCATCCTGAAAAATTGAATTTTTCAAAAATGTTTGGTAGAGGGGGTGTTTCGCAACAAAAACGCTCGAAAAGAGAAATGTTACTAAAGCATACTTTGCGATGAGATAGAAACTTCAAATTTAGTGTATGGGTTTAGTGTATGGTCAAATTTAGTGTATGGAAATGTTCGATTTGACGAACAAATGAGAAAAATGTACTTTATAATTTGATAGAGGTCTGAAATTTGGTATAAGGTCTAATTATTTAATGAAAATACCCAACACGAAAGCGTTTTTAAAAATGTTCGTTTAAGGGGGTGCTATAGAGAAAGACGTTCGAAAGGTGAAATGACGAAGACATGCTTCAGGATGAGATAAAGATTTCAAATTTGGTGTACGGGTAGATAGTTCGAAAGGAAGAGCATGTGCAATTTCAGTTTTCCGATATGTTTTACTTTAGGTGGTGTCGAAAGCACAAATGTTCGATTTGCCATATAAATGTTAATCCTAAATTATTAAAAAAAAATTACGTTATTTGAGGGTAGCTTATAATAAAACTGATTTTTCGCCGCCCCGGTGTTGAAGTGGATAGCGTCTTCGACTGCTGTCATAAGGGGCTCGGGTTCGAATCCCGAATAAGTCATGGATGTTTCTAGAGGTTAAGTCAGACTTCCGCCTTCTGGGTCCTCATCAAAGTGGAGCTGCACCCTCTCCGACCTTCGTCAGTGATGCTTTCTTGGAATAAACTTTGATCTCTCGTCTTGTGTGTCGTTCTTTCTTCCTGCGTCACTGGTCCTGTTTCGGTTCTACCGAACAGGAGATCATGAGTAACAACAACAACAAAATTGATTTTCAACGGGCATTCAGCTAGTATTCTTTATTTTTCGATATCTAATTTGCAATCCACTGTGGATTCACATTCTTATGGTAATATTAAATGTCACTATAATGAGGCCCGTAAATAATTAAAAACCTATGTACTCATGGGATATCGTCTTACTATAATAAAATACAACAGTCAATCACTGCCTGTGTAGCCACAACCCAATAAAAGGTATTATCTATCCATCTATCTATATACACTAATTGCCAAGTGTCCATCTGTCTGTCTGTCTGTCACACTTTTTTAGCCACTTCTTAAGTAGATAAAGCTTGCAATTTGGTACACGGGTCGATCGTTATATAACCCCCCCCCCCATCCCCGGTAAAATCGCATTTTTCAAAAATGTTCTGTAGAGGGGGTGCTCCACAACAAACCGTTCGAAAAGTAAAATGATAGAAAAGCATGCTTTTGGAAATCTAAAATATACAATTTTAGATTTCCAATAATTGCTATTCTAGGGGGTGGCGCACACCAAAATATTCGATTTGTCAAATGAATGAGAAACGCATCCTTTAAGTTTTGATAGAGGCTTGAAATTTGGTATATGGACTAATCATTTGATAAGAACACCCAAGACGAATATAGTTTTTCAAAAATGAGAGAACCCTCTATTAAACCTCTATGTAAAATATATAAATGTTAAGGAAAGGTATTTTACCTTCTTTAAAACACTAATTAAAAAGTGTAAGGAAATCAGTATGCGATTTCAAAAATATGTAACGGGTGTAATAAACGTAATTCGAATACAAATGACTTTATGACTACTATTATTTTTTTACTAAAATATGCTTAAGTTACAATGAGAATTAAGTGCATTAGTTAGAGACCATATGTGACGTTTAGAATATTACGAATTTAAAATTAATGAAACTTGTTCTGCGCCTGTAATGAAATAACGCAATTTTCATTAAAGTTACTGAAAGATGATAAATGAATGTACTTTGACAAATGACAAATTACCTACAAAATTAACTTCTTTAAACTGGGAAAGTTTATTTCGTCTTTACAGAACTCATATAATTATAATAGTCCATTTTCTATGCATTGTATTTATTCCTTTCTATCAACTACATCTAACAGAGTTTAAGCTAAAAAAATATTTGTTATATAAAGCTTGAAATGGCTGGGGAAATATAATATATTTCCACACAAGCGGGAAATAAGATAGCAAAACTGTCACAAAATGTAAATACAATGTAATCATAAATTAACTGTCGCAGGAAAAATTCTATAAACCAAAGGTAAAACATATGATATTAGACTTTAAACTTTCTCTATATACGTAGTATTACTCTATAGGGAAATTATTGTGACAGATATGAAAATTCATATTCGAGTTTTCTGTGAAAGAACACGTTTCAAGGATCCTTGAACTCGAATCAAGCATTTTTGAGGTAATGTCTGTGTGCGTATTGTAAAGCGTGTTGTCCTAACCCTGGATCTCCAAACTAGCGAGACGACGCTCTAACGTTGAGCTACTGAAACGAAACTGCAATCTCTTATCGCCGAAGTGGACTCTGTATTCTCGACCTTCTAATATCAGATTGGTGGGCAACTGACAATCTGAGTGATCACCTTATGCTATTTTTTTATCTCAGATTAGCCTCCCTCTACTACAATTTTTACCCAGGTAGTATCCTTCATGGTCATTATCCTCTCAATTTGAAATCGGCGCTTGATCTTTCAGAGGTTACTATGAATCCTTATTAGGGTCACTTTCAGACCTATAGCATATTTGCATTAACCTACTGGGTTGATTTGTTTGGACGCCATTGTAAAGATCCTTTCTGCTCCAACCGGGAATCGAACGCTAGATCTCCGAACTGGGCAGTCGAACTCTACCGTTGAACTGTTGAGACGAAACTGCAAGTTCTTATCGTCTGCTCTTATCAGAAGGAGTCTGCAGTATGTATGTGTGGTGTGAGAGTATGTGAATTTGTGGATGCGGTATCTCACTAAAAAGCGTAGTAATATTTGAACAGAATTTTGCACAAATATAATAAACGGTGAATACTGGAGACCTATTGATTTCAAACGTAATCGATTGCTCAGAAGTCCCCAAATTTTCGAATGAAATTTAAAAGAAAATCCTAAAAGAATCCTAACCTTGGAAAATGTTACATGGAACATGGTTATGCAGTTTTTCATTAGAAGGACTCACATTTTTAAGAATCAACCGTTCTCGAGAAGCTGCACATAATATCAAATAAATGTATTTATAAAATTACATAAAATTAAATAAATGAAACATGCGATATCTGTTCACTATGCATATGTATTATTTTACGACAAATTTGTTAACATTATCATTGTGGATTCAATTTGTTATTTTTACGAGAGAACATACTTTGGATAATAGCCAAACACATCACCCAACATATCGCCAATAAGCATTTACACACAAGGAAAGCTTTTCTCTCCATTTGACCGTAATGCTTGGCTATAAATTTGGTAAACTTGGCATGTAATTTATTGAAATATCGCCGACGTAACGATATTTCTCCCATATTGATGGAAATATGATCAAAATTTCAAAAATAAAGCTAAATTAACGAAATAGAAGCCATAATGAATTAACTATTAAAACATTTAAATGCATGGACTATAGCTTATGGCGGATGCCATTATTATGGATAATTGTCAATTTAGAGTTGAACGAAAGAAAAGTAAATTGGGGCCTTAGATATATACTTTTAAAAGTTACTATCCATAAAAGCACTAAATGTACAGTTTAACGTTACAAAATTTTATGCCGTTGATCTAATACATCATTTTTTGACTATGCAAGAAGTAAATTCATTGAACTACGATATAGTATATAGAGAATATAAAGTACTCGCATATAAAGAAAGTAACTACTCGTATATAGAGAAAGTAATGTACTTCCAACATTAGATTTTTGGTTTTATAACCATATTTTTTAGAAGTATGCCTTTTACTTATGGCACAGTATTGTCAAAAGAATAGTAAAATACAGATAATCGGTTTCGACATTGCACTCGGCAATTACTTAAATATCTATTTTTTAACATTTTCCAATATAGTTGTAAAGTGTTTACGACTTTACATATTCTGTCTGGCTGTCCTTTCGCAGGATAACTACCTTAAAAACTACTTGATCAAAATGAAATTTTAGCATGTTGTTGAGACTGTCTGTGCCACATATGATAATGTAAATGAACAATATCACACAATTAATATCGGATTTAACCTCGGCTAAAAAAATAAAATACATTGAACCCCAAGGAACATAACTTTTCAAACATTTTATAACCTAAATTAAAATTCACCAATTGCTTGGAAAATTTTAGAAAAATATGCAAAGTATCATATAGAATGTATTAAATATTTTTCAGCAAAATATGTTAGGTAGTTTTTAAAATTAAAATGGAAATAATAATTGCAGCCATGGAATATGGATGAATCGTTTCAAAATTAAATATTACATCCATGTAATTTTTGTGTAAAAATCGTGATTTTTAGAGACCTTTTAAATTTATATTTAGTGTTGCATCCGTCATACAATCGTTTTATTTTTGATTATAATCTATGTATCTAAATTTTGAGTCAACCCAATTGTAATATTTTCTATTTAACTTGATCACTAAACTTTGATTATTCCTACAATGAAGCCTTATTTCTATAGCATGCAGAAACCCGGGGATTGTAAGATCAACAAATCCAGCAATTGCAGGATCAGGTGTATAAAAATTGCTAAATTTTATCAAATCATATTATTTAGCTCTCGAGTTTGGAATATAAGTGATATGAATGAAATATTCTTTGATATTACATAGAGAAACAGACAATTCATAGCATTACCTTTTTTGATGAAGTTTTCAGTTTCCAAGTATAATAAATCATTATAATACTGTGATAATTTTAAAAATATGAGAGCAGAATGAATCGCATTTCAGAGATGCTTAAATAAAATTGCATTTCAGTTGTAAAGTGTTTCAAAGTTAATGCTTTATGCATAATTGATCTTTCTTGTTTATCTTACTGAAGCGACTTATTATTGTATGCAACCATTAAACTGCTATTAAATTGTTTATGAGTTTAAAATGTTTTTAAATCTATTATAAGCGGACAAATATATATTTGTTAATCTATATAAATAAAAATGAAAATCTGTCTGTCTGTCTGTCTGTCTGTCTGTCTGTCTGTCTGTCTGTTTGTCACACCATCACGGGAGAACGGCTGAACCGAATTTGATGAAATTTTGTGGGTAGCCCAGAAATAGCCCCACTTAAAATTATATCCGTGTTTTGAGTTTCTACGACCAGTGGTTCTCGAGATATTAGTAAAAAACGAAATTTTCGTTTGTCTCATCATCACGGAAAAACGGCTGAACCGAATTTAATGAAATTTGGTGAATAGCCTTGAAATATCCCCCCATAAATTTTGTCCAAGTTTCGAGTTTCTAAGACCTGCGGTTGTCGAGATATTAATGAAAAACGGAACTTTTTCCTAGGAGTTCTACTCCCTAACTCCGTGGTTTATCCAAACGAAAAGCATGAAAATCGTTTGAAAGTGAATTAAAATTTAATCTCTGAGTTTGATGGGAGATTTTTTGCGTTAATTAGTCACTTTCTGAAAAAATGAATTGTTTGAAACATGATTTGAAGGGGAAATCTATCTCCATGGTTCATGGTTTATTTAAAACAAGCTTTTACGGAACAATGAGAAGTATAGAGAAATCAAAATCGTTATTTAATTTCGCAGTTTATGTTATAAGACATGACATATTTAACATGTTATAAGATTCCATCTTACATCATGTTACTCAGAAACGCAATTGAATTAAATCTGTCTGTTAATTTTAATAATTATTTTTTCGATTTGAATAATAAATAAATGGATATAAAAATATATTTTAGAAAAGAACGATTTGATTTTTCTTATAGCATTTTTGACTGGATAATATCAATTACGGTCTTCAGGTTTAAAAATTATTATTATTTATATTTTCGGGGATTATTGATTCAAGGATTATTGATATTTTCAAGTTATTATGCAATTATTTTATTATGACAAAAATTGTTTAAACTCATATATTGTATGTTGTACGAATCTTCTACAAATACACGTGTATATCTTTTAATCTACGAGAATATAAGTAGTACAGGTATATTGACATATGTTTTGATATATATTGGCATAAATTGGAATCAATTACGACCTTCTGGTATAAAGAGTACGGATATTATTGATGTTTTCAATTTATTACGTCATCTCTTTTATTTTGGCAAATATTTTTGAGACGCATATTGTAATACGGGTAATCTTCTACTAACACATTGGCATATTTTCTGATCTGCGACAATATAATTAGTACGGGGTTGCATATATTCATTCAATTCCTATTTTTTCTTCTGTAAATTTGCTTACAAAAGGGGGCAGGATGTTTTATTCTTCAGATCTGATCGTGAAGATAATTTTGCATAGTGAGAACATATATTCTTAAACTTCTATTTAGGAGCAATAAATTTAATATTTTAACAGAATTTGCACATGATTGCGAACTATAAGTTTCTTTAAATTATACACTCCGTACGAATAACGGGTGTGCTGTTAGTGGTTAATAAATTTTAACATTTTAGGAGAATATATCATGTTGCTCGGCATCGCAATTAAATTAAATGTGTTTGTTAATGTTTTTATTATTTTTTTTCGATTTAAATAATAAATAAATGGATAAATGGATATAAAAGTATATCTTATGAATGGACGGTTTGATTTTTCTTTTAATTATATTAATTGCTGACTGCGTACATCAATTTCATTTATTTTGGCAAAGAGTTTTCAAGCTTATATCGTATTTAGCTACTAAACTCATATATTGTGTTTAGCCATTAAATTCATATAGCCGATTGTTGAAACAGAAAAGAGTAGAGCGGGTATATCTTCTAATGCAATTGTAGTGTTTTCATTTAGTATATTGAAACGGGATAAGAATATTTCATTCAGATCTGCAAATTCAAAGCTACGAATTTGGAGGAATATCGCTAATTTGACAACTTTTCTTAAACTTGGCCAAATTGGCGGAAATGTCGCCAAATTGATATAAACGACACACAAACAGCTGCCATAAACCTTCGGGTTGGTCGTGTGGCTTGGGTCTTCTACATATCAATGAAATTTTTTTTTGTTTTGTTAGAAGAGAGTACTGAAATGATGTTTGGTTAGCATTTATCTGTCAGACCAACCATCCTACTTAGAATTACATTTAGTGAATTTTTAAAATGTGACCAAATTGATAAAAATGTTTTCAAATCTATAAAAATATCTTGAAATTGATAAAATTGCGCTACATAAATGATATTAATTGTTTTTTGTTAGGGGATAGTATTGTGATGATATTTCGTCAATTTGTCGCCAAGTGGAACTGTCAGTTCTACAGTCCCACTTGGCGATAAATTTGGCGATTTTTTAAAATGTCGCTAATTTGACGAAACTGTCGCCAAATGTTCCATAGAAATATAACTATTTAGACGATATTTTTTCTACCAATTTATTTGAAGCAAATGATATCATGTCGCTTAGCAACGGATTTAAATCCAATGTGTTTATGCGGCAGACGATTTTTATTAAATCCTTTCCGATTTGAATAATGAAGATATGTATATAAAATAAATTTCATTGCCATTTCATTTTGGACTGGATAATATCAATTATACTCTTCAGGTTTAAACATCATTATTATTGATATTTTCCGGAATTATTGATTCAGAGATTATTGATATTTTTAAGTTATTACGCCATTGTTTTATTGCGGCAAAAATTGCTGACACACGCATATTGTACGTAGTACGAGTAATCTTCTAAGAATGCACGGGTATATCTTCTAACCTACGAGAATATAAGTAGTACAGGTATATTGGCATATATTTTGACATATATTGGCATATATATTGGAATCAAGTACAGTCTTCTGGTATGAAGATTAAGGGGATTAATTATATATTCAATTTATTACGTCGTCTGTTGTATTTTACCAAAAAACATTTGTGACTCATATTGCAAAACGGGTAATCTTCTACTAATAATCGGACATTATAAGTAGTACGTGTATATCTTCCCATATAATTTTAGCACTTTAATTTTGACATATATTGGAATAAATGACTGTCTTCAGATTTAAAGATTACGGGTTTATTGGTATTTTCAATTTATACATGTAATCTACTAATACAGGTTATATTTTCTAATATTCGCGTATATAATTAGTACGGGTCCCATACAATTTTAACACTTTTATTTTGCATATATTGATTCAATTCCATATTTTTTTTTATATTTGCTTACATAAGGGGTCCAAGATGTTTTATTCTTCAGATATGTCCATGAAGATAATTTTATATAGCGAGAACAGAGATTCTTAAACTTCTTTTTAGGAGCATTATCTTAAATAATAAAAGGCAATGTCTGTGTGTGTGTGTGTGTGTGTGTCTGTCTGTCTTATACACTATACGTTTCGCGACCGCGCGTCGGAGAGCTACGAAATTTGGCAATCGGAGACCCGGGGGGGAGGGAAGGGGACACGTGAAAACCGATTTTCAAAATTCTAATTATTTTTTTATTTATTTAATGTTTTATGCGATTTCGACCTTTTTTTTCCCTTTTTGCCCTTTTTTCTCCACGATCCAGACGTCGTAGAAAAAATCAACTCACACCATCGGAAAGAGCAGACAATTACGAGTAAAAATATATCAATTTCAAATCTCCATTTCGATTTCTAATATTTTTTAAAGATTTTAAAACAAAAGTCACTTTTGGCTCAAAAAAACGATTTTTGGTTTTTAAATTCTCGCATAGTAAAAAGTACTCATAATTTCGACTAATAATTTACATTTTTAGAAAGCTGAAATATCTGGCATTCTTACAAGTCTAATCTGGTCCAGAAATTATGAAAATTGCCTTCAGGATCGCAATTTTAAAGACGTCATGATTTTAAATTTCTCGGCGTTCCGTTCGTTTCTCCCCCGCTGAAGCAGGGAAGGTGGTGGGTGGGGACGTCAAGGTGGAGGTGACGTCACGGTTCTGAATAGAGCGCCTTTGCTCTATATAAATTATTATATTTATATTTTAAATGATGGGACGATCTGGATTTTTTAAATGTATATTTTAACTTTTGGATATTTTAATTTTATGGATATTTTAAATGATGGAACAATGAAACAATGGAATGAGGATGACGGAATTAAGCATATGGTCATTTTAAATTGCAAATTAGCGCGCGGGAAGTTAGCGGTAGGCCCGGGTTCGATTCCCGCCACTGCCAAAACTGCCGCCGTGTTTACGTGGAATACGATCACGTTAAATATGTGGGTCCGTAAGTCCTTCCGAGAGGTTGGTGGTAGGGGAAGGAGGATACGGCCCCTGTGGATGCCTCCCCCACTGGGTTCCCGTCTAAATTGGGTGAATATGTAGAAAGTTATGGAGATTGTCGCGGAGGGCGCGGCAGCCCAGTGGTTAGCGCGCGGGAATTGCACTCAGTAGGCCCGGGTTCGATTCCCGCCACTGCCAAAACTTACGCCACGTTCACGCAGAGTACGATCACGTTAAACATGTGGGTTCGTGAGTCCTTCCGAGAGGTTGGTGGTAGGGGAAGGAGGGTACGGTCTAAATTGGGTGAATAAAAAGAAAGTTATGGAGATTGTCGCGGAGGGCGAAGTAGCCCAGTGGTTAGCGCGCGGGAATTGCACGCGGTAGGCCCGGGTTCGATTTTCGCCACTGACATGTAGTACGATCACGTTAAACATATGGGTCCGTATGTTTTTCCGAGAGGTTGGTGGTAGGGGAAGGAGGGTACGTTCCCTGTGGATGCCTCCCCCACTGGGTTCCGGTCTAAATTGGGTGGCACATCCTGGCCGTCCAACCAGTTACCAGGCCCGGGTTCGATTCCCAAAATTGCCGCCGTGTTTACGCGGAGTACGAGCACGTTAAACATGTGGGTCCGTGAGTCCTTCCGAGAAGTTGGTGGTAGGGGAAGGAGGGTACGGTCTAAATTGGATGAATAAAAAGAAAGTTATGGAGATTGTCGCGTAGGGCAAAGTAGCCCAATGGTTAGCGTGCGGAAATTGCACTCGGTAGGCCCGGGTTCGATTCCCAAAATTGCCGCCGTGTTTACGCGGAGTACGATCACGTTAAACATGTGGGTCTGTAAGTCCTTCCGAGAGGTTGGTGGTAGGGGAAGAAGGGTACGGTCCCTGTGGATGCTTCTCCCACTTGGTTCCGGTCTAAATTGGGTGAATAAAAAATAAGTTATGAAGAATATCGCGGAGGGTGAAGTACCCCAGTGGTTAGTGCGCGGGATTTGCACTTGGTAGGCCCGGGTTCGATTCCCAAAATTGCCGAATAAAAATAAAGTTATGGAGATTGTCGCGGATGGCACGGTAGCCCAGTGGTCAGCGCGCGGGAATTTCACTCGGTAGGCCCGGGTTCGATTCCCGCCATTGCCAAAACTGCAGCCGTGTTCACGCGGAGTACGATCACGTTAAACGTGTGGGACTGCAAGTCCTTCCGAGAGGTTTGTGGTAGGGGAAGGAGGGTACGGTCTCTTTGGATGCCTCCCCCATTGGGTTCCGGTCTAAATTGTGTGGCACTTCCTGGCCTTCCAAGCAGTTACCTTACACCTTTCTGGTAGGTCGCGCCAACGAGTCTGCCACGGTCAGAATTTTCAAGGGTAGCGAACAGGCTGGTCGCCAAAGGCGGGTAGTAAATAATAAAAGGCAATGTCTGTGTGTGTGTGTGTGTGTGTGTCTGTGTGTCTGTCTTATACACTATACGTTTCGCGACCGCGCGTCGGAGAGCTACGAAATTTGGCAATCGGAGACCTGGGGGGGAGGGAAGGGGACACGTGAAAACCGATTTTCAAAATTCTAATTATTTTTTTATTTATTTAATGTTTTATGCGATTTCGACCTTTTTTTGCCTTTTTGCCCTTTTTTCTCCACGATCCAGACGTCGTCGAAAAAAACAACTCACACCATCGGAAAGAGCAGACAATTACGAGTAAAAATATATCAATTTCAAATCTCCATTTCGATTTCTAATATTTTTTAAAGATTTTAAAACAAAAGTCACTTTTGGCTCAAAAAAACGATTTTTGGTTTTTAAATTCTCGCATAGTAAAAAGTACTCATAATTTCGACTAATAATTTACATTTTTAGAAAGCTGAAATATCTGGCATTCTTACAAGTCTAATCTGGTCCAGAAATAATGAAAATTGCCTTCAGGATCGCAATTTTAAAGACGTCATGATTTTAAATTTCTCGGCGTTCCGTTCGTTTCTCCCCCGCTGAAGCAGGGAAGGTGGTGGGTGGGGACGTCAAGGTGGAGGTGACCTCACGGTTCTGAATAGAGCGCCTTTGCTCTATATAAATTATTATATTTATATTTTAAATGATGGGACGATCTGGATTTTTTAAATGTATATTTTAACTTTTGGATATTTTAAATGGATATTTTAATTTTATGGATATTTTAAATGATGGAACAATGAAACAATGGAATGAGGATGATGGAATTAAGCATATGGTCATTTTAAATTGCAAATTAGCGCGCGGGAAGTTAGCGGTAGGCCCGGGTTCGATTCCCGCCACTGCCAAAACTGCCGCCGTGTTTACGTGGAATACGATCACGTTAAATATGTGGGTCCGTAAGTCCTTCCGAGAGGTTGGTGGTAGGGGAAGGAGGATACGGCCCCTGTGGATGCCTCCCCCACTGGGTTCCCGTCTAAATTGGGTGAATATGTAGAAAGTTATGGAGATTGTCGCGGAGGGCGCGGCAGCCCAGTGGTTAGCGCGCGGGAATTGCACTCAGTAGGCCCGGGTTCGATTCCCGCCACTGCCAAAACTTACGCCACGTTCACGCAGAGTACGATCACGTTAAACATGTGGGTTCGTGAGTCCTTCCGAGAGGTTGGTGGTAGGGGAACGAGGGTACGGTCTAAATTGGGTGAATAAAAAGAAAGTTATGGAGATTGTCGCGGAGGGCGAAGTAGCCCAGTGGTTAGCGCGCGGGAATTGCACGCGGTAGGCCCGGGTTCGATTTCCGCCACTGACATGGAGTACGATCACGTTAAACATATGGGTCCGTATGTTTTTCCGAGAGGTTTGTGGTAGGGGAAGGAGGGTACGTTCCCTGTGGATGCCTCCCCCACTGGGTTCCGGTCTAAATTGGGTGGCACATCCTGGCCGTCCAACCAGTTACCAGGCCCGGGTTCGATTCCCAAAATTGCCGCCGTGTTTACGCGGAGTACGAGCACGTTAAACATGTGGGTCCGTGAGTCCTTCCGAGAAGTTGGTGGTAGGGGATGGAGGGTACGGTCTAAATTGGATGAATAAAAAGAAAGTTATGGAGATTGTCGCGTAGGGCAAAGTAGCCCAATGGTTAGCGCGCGGAAATTGCACTCGGTAGGCCCGGGTTCGATTCCCAAAATTGCCGCCGTGTTTACGCGGAGTACGATCACGTTAAACATGTGGGTCTGTAAGTCCTTCCGAGAGGTTGGTGGTAGGGGAAGAAGGGTACGGTCCCTGTGGATGCTTCTCCCACTTGGTTCCGGTCTAAATTGGGTGAATAAAAAATAAGTTATGAAGAATATCGCGGAGGGTGAAGTACCCCAGTGGTTAGTGCGCGGGATTTGCACTTGGTAGGCCCGGGTTCGATTCCCAAAATTGCCGAATAAAAATAAAGTTATGGAGATTGTCGCGGATGGCACGGTAGCCCAGTGGTCAGCGCGCGGGAATTTCACTCGGTAGGCCCGGGTTCGATTCCCGCCATTGCCAAAACTGCAGCGGTGTTCACGCGGAGTACGATCACGTTAAACGTGTAGGACTGCAAGTCCTTCCGAGAGGTTTGTGGTAGGGGAAGGAGGGTACGGTCTCTTTGGAAGCCTCCCCCATTGGGTTCCGGTCTAAATTGTGTGGCACTTCCTGGCCTTCCAAGCAGTTACCTTACACCTTTCTGGTAGGTCGCGCCAACGAGTTTGCCACGGTCAGAATTTTCAAGGGTAGCGAACAGGCTGGTCGCCAAAGGCGGCTAGTCTATATAAATAAAAATGAAAATCTGTCTGTCTGTCTGTCTGTCTGTCTGTCTGTCTGTCTGTCTGTTTGTCACACCATCACGGGAGAACGACTGAACAGAATTTGATGAAATTTTGTGAGTAGCCCAGAAATAGCCCCACTTAAAATTATATCCGTATTTTGAGTTTCTACGACCAGTGGTTCTCGAGATATTAGTAAAAAACGAAATTTTCGTTTGTCTCATCATCAGGGAAAAACGGCTGAACCGAATTTAATGAAATTTGGTGAATAGTCTTGAAATATCCCCCCATAAATTTTGTCCAAGTTTCGAGTTTCTAAGAGCTGGGGTTGTCGAGATATTAATGAAAAACGGAACTTTTTCCTAGGAGTTCTACTCCCTAACTCCGTGGTTTATCCAAACGAAAAGCTTGAAAATCGTTTGAAAGTGAATTAAAATTTAATCTCTGAGTTTGATGGGAGATTTTTTGCGTTAATTAGTCACTTTCTGAAAACATGAAATGTTTGAAACAAGATTTAAAGGGGAAATCTATCTCCATGGTTCATGGTTTATTTAAAACAAGCTTTTACGGAACAATGAGAAGTATAGAGAAATCAAAATCGTTATTTAATTTCGCAGTTTATGTTATAAGACATGACATATTTAACATGTTATAAGATTCTATCTTATATCATGTTACTCAGAAACGCAATTAAATTAAATCTGTCTGTTAATTTTAATAATTATTTTTTCAATTTGAATAATAAATAAATGGATATAAAAATATATTTTAGAAAAGAACGATTTGATTTTTCTTATAGCATTTTTAACTGGATAATATCAATTACGGTCTTCAGGTTTAAAAATTATTATTATTTATATTTTCGGGGATTATGGATTCAAGGATTATTGATATTTTCAAGTTATTATGGAATTATTTTATTATGACAAAAATTGTTTAAACTCATATATTGTATGTTGTACGAATCTTCTACAAATACACGTGTATATCTTTTAATCTACGAGAATATAAGTAGTACAGGTATATTGACATATGTTTTGATATATATTGGCATATATTGGAATCAATTACAACCTTCTGGTATAAAGAGTACGGATATTATTGATGTTTTCAATTTATTACGTCATCTCTTTTATTTTGGCAAATATTTTTGAGACGCATATTGTAATACGGGTAATCTTCTACTAACACATTGGCATATTTTCTGATCTGCGACAATATAATTAGTACGGGGTTGCATATATTCATTCAATTCCTATTTTTTCTTCTGTAAATTTGCTTACAAAAGGGGGCAGGATGTTTTAATCTTCAGATCTGATCGTGAAGATAATTTTGCATAGTGAGAACATATATTCTTAAACTTCTCTTTAGGAGCAATAAATTTAATATTTTAACAGAATTTGCACATGATTGCGAACTTTAAGTTTCTTTAAATTATACACTCCGTACGAATAACGGGTGTGCTGTTAGTGGTTAATAAATTTTAACATTTTAGGAGGATATATCATGTTGCTCGGCATCGCAATTGAATTAAATGTGTTTGTTAATGTTTTTATTATTTTTTTTCGATTTAAATAATAAATAAATGGATAAATGGATATAAAAGTATATCTTATGAATGGACGGTTTGATTTTTCTTTTAATTATATTAATTGCTGACTGCGTACATCAATTTCATTTATTTTGGCAAAGAGTTTTCAAGCTTATATCGTATTTAGCTACTAAACTCATATATTGTGTTTAGCCAATAAATTCATATAGCCGATTGTTGAAACAGAAAAAGAATAGAGCGGGTATATCTTCTAATACAATTGTAGTGTTTTCATTTAGTATATTGAAACGGGATAAGAATGTTTCATTCAGATCTGCAAATTCAAAGCTACGAATTTGGAGGGATATCGCTAATTTGACAACTTTTCTTAAACTTTGCCAAATTGACCGAAATGTCGCCAAATTGATATAAACGACACACAAACAGCTGCCATAAACCTTCGGGTTGGTCGTGTGGCTTGGGTTTTCTACATATCAATGACATTTTTTTTTTGTTTTGTTAGAAGAGAGTACTGAAATGATGTTTGGTTAGCATTTATCTGTCAGACCAACCATCCTACTTAGTAATACATTTAGCGAATTTTTAAAATGTCACCAAATTGATAAAAATGTTTTTAAATCTATAAAAATATCTTGAAATTGATAAAATTGCGCTACATAAATGATATTATTTGTTTTTTGTTAGGGGATAGTATTGTGATGATATTTCGTCAATTTGTCGCAAAGTGGAACTGTCAGTTCTACAGTCCCACTTGGCGATAAATTTGGCGATTTTTTAAAATGTCGCTAATTTGACGAAACTGTCGCCAAATGTTCCATAGAAATATAACTATTTAGACGATATTTTTTCTACCAATTTATTTGAATCAAATGATATCATGTCGCTTAGCAACGGATTTAAATCCAATGTGTTTATGCTGCAGACGATTTTTATTAAATCCTTTCCGATTTGAATAATGAAGATATGTATATAAAATAAATTTCATTGCCATTTCATTTTGGACTGGATAATATCAATTATACTCTTCAGGTTTAAACATTATTATTATTGATATTTTCCGGAATTATTGATTCAGGGATTATTGATATTTTTAAGTTATTACGCCATTGTTTTATTGCGGCAAAAATTGCTGACACACGCATATTGTACGTTGTATGAGTAATCTTCTAGAAATGCACGGGTATATCTTCTAACCTACGAGAATATAAGTAGTACAAGTATATTGGCATATATTTTGACATATATTGGCATATATATTGGAATCAAGTACAGTCTTCTGGTATGAAGATTAAGGGGATTAATTATATATTCAATTTATTACGTCGTCTGTTGTATTTTACCAAAAAACATTTGTGACTCATATTGCAAAACGGGTAATCTTCTACTAATAATCGGACATTATAAGTAGTACGTGTATATCTTCCCATATAATTTTAGCACTTTCATTTTGACATATATTGGAATAAATGACTGTCTTCAGATTTAAAGTTTACGGGTTTATTGGTATTTTCAATTTGTACATGTAATCTACTAATACAGGTTATATTTTCTAATATTCGCGTATATAATTAGTACGGGTCCCATACAATTTTAACGCTTTTATTTTGCATGTATTGATTCAATTCCATATTTTTTTTTATATTTGCTTACATAAGGGGTCCAAGATGTTTCATTCTTCAGATATGTCCATGAAGATAATTTTATATAGCGAGAACAGAGATTCTTAAACTTCTTTTTAGGAGCATTATATTAAATATTTTAACAGAATATTTTGATTAAACATGTCATTTAGTATACTATAAGAATTTGGGCATGATTATGAATTTCAAGTTTCTTTATATTATATACTCCGTACGAAGAACGGGTATGCTGCTAGTCTATATATATAAAATTGAAAATCTGTCTGTCTGTCTGTCTGTCTGTTTGTCCCATCATCACGAGAGAACGGTTGAACCGAATTTGACGAAATTTTGAAGGTCGCATGGAAATAGCCCCACTTAAAATTTCGTCCATGTTTGGAGTTTCTACGACTAGTGGTTCTTGAGATATTAGTAAAAAACGAAACTTTCGTTTGTCTCATCATCACGAGAAAACGGCTGAACTGAATTTAATGAAATTTTGTGAGGAGCCTTGAAATAGCCCCCCATAAATTTTGTCCAAGTTTCGGATTTCTAAGACCAGGGGTTGTCGAGATATTAATGAAAAACGAAACTTTTTCTTAGGAGTTCTCCTCTCTAACTCCGTGGTTTATCCAAACGAAAAGCTTGAAAATCGTTTGAAAGTGAATTAAAAATGTATCTCAGAGTTTGGGGGGAGATTTTTTGCACTAATTAGTCACTTTCTGAAAATATCAATTGTTTGAAACATGATTTAAATGGGAAATCTATCTCCTTGGTTTATATTATGCAAGCTTTTACTGAAAAATGAAAAGTATAAAGAAATAAAAATGGCTATTAAATTTTGCATTTTATGAGGAAGATTCTATCTTATATCATGTTGCTCGGCAACGGAATGAAATTAAATGTGTTGTTAATATTTATTATTATTTTTTCTATTTGAATAATAAATAAATGGATGTAAAAATATATTTTTAAATGAACGGTTTGATTGTTCTTTTAACTATATAAATTGCCGACCGCGTACATGACTTTCATTTATTTTAGCAAAGTGGTTTCTAGCTCATATATTGTGTTTAGCTAATAAACTCATATATTGTGTTTACCCAATAAATTCATTTAGCCGATTGTTGAAGCAGAAAAAGATTAGAACGGGTGTATCTTATAATACAATTTTAGTGTTTTCATTTAGTATATACAAACGGGATCAGTATATTTTATTCTTCAGATCTGCAAATTCAGAGCTACTAATTTAGCGGAATATCTCTAAATAACTTGGTAACTTCTCTTAAACTTTACCAAATTAGCGGAAATGTTTCCAAATTTATAAAATTGGCGCAAATCAATGATTTGTTTTTTAGAATAGAGTACTGAAATGATGTTTCGATAGCATTTGTCGATCAATCCATCCATCCTACTTAGTAACACATTTAACGAATTTTTTTAGTATCACGAAATTGATAAAAGTATTTGTGAGTCCATAAAAATATCCTGGAATTGATAAAATCGCGCTTAATAAATGAAAATAATTGTATTTTGTTAGGGGATAGTATTGTGATGATGTTTCGTCAATTTGTCGCAAAATGGGTCTATCTGTTCTACAGTCCCACTTGGCGATAAATTTGGCGATTTTTTAAGTTATCGCTAAATTGACTAAAATGTCGCCAAACCTTCCATGGAGATCGCATTATTCAGACGATATGATTTCCATCAATTTATTTGAAGCAAATGATATCATGTCGCTTAGCAACGGATCCAATGTGTTATGCCGCATACGATTTTATATTAAATCTTTTCCGATTTGAATAATAAAGATATGTATGTAAAATAAATGTCATTGACATTGCATTTTTGACTGGATAATATCAATTACGGTCTTCAGGTTTAAACATTCTTATAATTGATATTTTCGGGGACTGTTGATTCAGGGATTATTGATATTTTCAAGTTATTGTGCCATTGTTTTATTATGACGAAAATTGTTGAAACTCATATATAGTACTTTGTACGAGTAATATTCTACAAATGCATTATATCTTCTAATCTATGAGAATATAAGTAGTACAGGTATATTGGCATATATTTTGTTATATATTGGCATACATTGGAATTACGCCTTCTGGTATAAAGATTACGGGGACTATTGATATTTCCAATTTATTACGTCATCTCTTTTATTTTGGCAAATATTTTTGAGACTCATATTGTAATACGGGTAATCTTCTACTAGCACACTGGCATATTTTCTAATCTGCGACAATATAAGTAGTACGGGGTTGCATATATTGATACAATTCCTTTTTTTTTGTAAATTTGCTTACAAAAGGGGCCAGGATGTTTTATTCCTCAGATCTGCCCATGAAGATAATTTTGCATAGTGAGAACAGATATTCTTAAACTTCTCTTTAGGAGCAATGAATTTAATATTTTAAAAGAATTCGCACATGATTGCGAATTATAAGTTTCTTTATATTATATACTAGCAGCATACCCGTTCTTCGTACGAAGTATATAATATAAATAAACTTAAATTTCACAATCATGTGCAAATTCCTATAGTATACTAAACTAGCAGCATACCCGTTCTTCGTACGGAGTATATAATATAAAGAAACTTGAAATTCATAATCATGCCCAAATTCTTATAGTATACTAAATAACATGTTTAATCAAAATATTCTGTTAAAATATTTAATATAATGCTCCTAAAAAGAAGTTTAAAAATCTCTGTTCTCGCTATATAAAATTATCTTCATGGACATATCTGAAGAATAAAACATCTTTGACCCCTTATGTAAGCAAATATAAAAAAAAATATGGAATTGAATCAATATATGCAAAATAAAAGCGTTAAAATTGTATGGGACCCGTACTAATTATATACGCGAATATTAGAAAATATAACCTGTATTAGTAGATTACATGTATAAATTGAAAATACCAATAAACCCGTAATCTTTAAATCTGAAGACAGTCATTTATTCCAATATATGTCAAAATTAAAGTGCTAAAATTATATGGGAAGATATACACGTACTACTTATAATGTCCGATTATTAGTAGAAGATTTCCCGTTTTGCAATATGAGTCACAAATGTTTTTTGGTAAAATACAACAGACGACGTAATAAATTGAATATAAAATTAATCCCCTTAATCTTCATACCAGAAGACTGTACTTGATTCCAATATATATGCCAATATATGTCAAAATATATGCCAATATACCTGTACTACTTATATTCTCGTAGGTTAGAAGATATACCCGCGCATTCCTAGAAGATTACTCGTACAACGTACAATATGCGTGTGTCAGCAATTTTTGCCGCAATAAAACAATGGCGTAATAACTTAAAAATATCAATAATCAATGAATCAATAATTCCGGAAAATATCAATAATAATAATGTTTAAACCTAAAGAGTATAATTGATATTATCCAGTCCAAAATGAAATGGCAATGAAATTTATTTTATATACATATCTTCATTATTCAAATCGGAAAGGATTTAATAAAAATCGTCTGCCGCATAAACACATTGGATTTAAATCCGCTGCTAAGCGACATGATATCATTTGCTTCAAATAAATTGGTAGAAAAAATATCGTCTAAATAGTTATATTTCTATGGAACATTTGGCGACAGTTTCGTCAAATTAGCGACATTTTAAAAAATCGCCAAATTTATCGCCAAGTGGGACTGTAGAACTGACAGTTCCACTTTGCGACAAATTGACGAAATATCATCACAATACTATCCCCTAACAAAAAACAATTAATATCATTTATGTAGCGCAATTTTATCAATTTCAAGATATTTTTATAGATTTGAAAACATTTTTATCAATTTGGTGACATTTTAAAAATTCGCTAAATGTATTACTAAGTAGGATGGTTGGTCTGACAGATAAATGCTAACCAAACATCATTTCAGTACTCTCTTCTAACAAAAAATAAAAAAAATTTCATTAATATGTAGAAGACCCAAGCCACACGACCAACCCGAAGGTTTATGGCAGTTGTTTGTGTGTCATTTATATCAATTTGGCGACATTTCCGTCAATTTGGCAAAGTTTAAGAAAAGTTGTCAAATTAGCTATATCCCTCCAAATTCGTAGGTTTGAATTTGCAGATCTGAATGAAACATACTTATCCCGTTTCAATATACTAAATGAAAACAATACAATTGTATTAGAAGATATACCCGCTCTACTATTTTTCTGTATCAACAATCGGCTATATGAATTTATTGGCTAAACACAGTATATGAGTTTAGTAGCTAAATAAGATATAAGCTTGAAAACTCTTTGCCAAAATAAATGAAATTGATGTACGCAGTCAGCAATTAATATAATTAAAAGAAAAATCAAACCGTCCATTCATAAGATATACTTTTATATCCATTTATCCATTTATTTATTATTTAAATCGAAAAAATAATAAAAACATTAACAAACACATTTAATTTAATTGCGATGCCGAGAAACATGATATATCCTCCTAAAATGTTAAAATTTATTAACCACTAACAGCACACCCGTTATTCGTACGGAGTGTATAATTTAAAGAAACTTAAAGTTCGCAATCACGTGCAAATTCTGTTAAAATATTAAATTTATTGCTCCTAAAGAGAAGTTTAAGAATATATGTTCTCACTATGCAAAATTATCTTCACGATCAGATCTGAAGAATAAAACATCCTGTCCCCTTTTGTAAGCAAATTTGCAGAAGAAAAAATAGGAATTGAATGAATATATGCAACCCCGTACTAATTATATTGTCGCAGATCAGAAAATATGCCAATGTGTTAGTAGAAGATTACCCGTATTACAATATGCGTCTCAAAAATATTTGCCAAAATAAAAGAGATGACGTAATAAATTGAAAACATCAATAATATCCGTACTCTTTATACCAGAAGGTCGTAATTGATTCCAATATATGCCAATATATATCAAAACATATGTCAATATACCTGTACTACTTATATTCTCGTAGATTAAAAGATATACACGTGTATTTGTAGAAGATTCGTACAACATACAATATATGAGTTTAAACAATTTTTGTCATAATAAAATAATTGCATAATAACTTGAAAATATCAATAATCCTTGAATCAATAATCCCCGAAAATATAAATAATAATAATTTTTAAACCTGAAGATCGTAATTGATATTATCCAGTCAAAAATGCTATAAGAAAAATCAAATCGTTCTTTTCTGAAATATATTTTTATATCCATTTATTTATTATTCAAATCGAAAAAATAATTATTAAAATTAGCAGACAGATTTAATTTAATTGCGTTTATGAGTAACATGATATAAGATAGAATCTTATAACATGTTAAATATGTCATGTCTTATAACATAAACTGCGAAATTAAATAACGATTTTGATTTCTCTATACTTCTCATTGTTCCGTAAAAGCTTGTTTTAAATAAACCATGAACCATGGAGATAGATTTCCCCTTTAAATCATGTTTCAAACAATTCATGTTTTCAGAAAGTGACTAATTAACGCAAAAAATCTCCCATCAAAGTCAGAGATTAAATTTTAATTCACTTTCAAACGATTTTCAAGCTTTTCGTTTGGATAAACCACGGAGTTAGGGAGTAGAACTCCTAGGAAAAAGTTCCGTTTTTCATTAATATCTCGACAACCCCAGGTCTTAGAAACTCGAAACTTGGACAAAATTTATGGGGGGATATTTCAAGGCTATTCACCAAATTTCATTAAATTCGGTTCAGCCGTTTTTCCGTGATGATGAGACAAACGAAAATTTCGTTTTTTACTAATATCTCGAGAACCACTGATCGTAGAAACTCAAAACACGGATATAATTTTAAGTGGGGCTATTTCTGGGCTACCCACAAAATTTCATCAAATTCGGTTCAGCCGTTCTCCCGTGATGGTGTGACAAACAGACAGACAGACAGACAGACAGACAGACAGACAGACAGACAGACAGATTTTCATTTTTATTTATATAGATTCCGTACGAAGAACGGGTATGCTGCTAGTCTATATAAATAAAATTGAAAATCTGTCTGTCTGTCTGTCTGTCTGTTTGTCCCATCATCACGGGAGAACGGCTGAACCGAATTTGATGAAATTTTGTGAGTAACCTAGAAATAGCCCCATTTAAAATTTAGTCCATGTTTTGAGTTTTTACGACCAGTGGTTCTCGAGATATAAGTAAAAAACGAAATTTTGGTCTGTCTCATCATCACGGGGAAAACGGCTGAACCGAATTTAATGAAATTTTGTGGATAGCCTTGAAATAGCTCCCCATAAATTTTGTCCAAGTTTCGAGTTTCTAAGACCAGGGGTTGTCGAGATATTAATGAAAAACGGAACTTTTTCTTAGGAGATCTACTCTCCAACTCCGTGGTTTATCCAAACGGAAAGGATGAAAATCGTTTGTTTAAAACGCCAAAATGAAATAAAACTTTATTTATGAGTTTGGTACAGGATTTTTGCATTAATTAGTCAATATAGGAAAGCATGAATTGTTTGAAACATGAATTTAAATGGAAAAATCTGCCTCCATGGTTCATCGTTCACAAATTTTTACTCAACGATGAAAAGTATAAAGAAATCAAAATGGGTATTTAATTTCACATTTTATGAGGAAGATTCTATCTTATATCATGTTGTTCGTCAATGGAATGAAATTAAATGTGTTGGTAATATTTATTATTATTTTTTCTATTTGTATAATAAATAAATGGATGTAAAAATATATTTTATAAATGAACGGTTTGATTGTTATTTTAATTATATATATTGCGGACTGCGTACATCACTTTCATTTATTTAAGCAAAGAGGTTTCAAGCTCATATATTGTGTTTAGCTAATAAACTCATATATTGTGTTTACCCAATAAATTAATTTAGCCGATTGTTGAAGCAGAAGAAGAGTAGAACGGGCATATGTATCTTCTAATACAATTTTAGTGTTTTCATTTAGTATATACAAACGGGATCAGGATATTTTATTCTTCTGATCTGCAAATTCAGAGCTACGAATTTAGCGGAATATCTCTAAATAACTTGGTAACTTTTCTTAAACTTTATCAAATTAGTGGAAATGTCTCCAAATTGATAAAAATGGCCCAAATCAATGAAATTAAATTTGTTTTTTTAGATTAGAGTACTGAAATGATGTTTCTGCAGCATTTGTCCGGGTCAGTTCATCCATCCTACTTAGTAACACATTGAAGGAATTTTTTTAATACCACCAAATTGGTAAAAATATTTTAAATCCATAAAAATATCATGAAATTGATAAAATCGCGCTTAAAAAATGAAATTAATTGTGTTTTGTTAGGGGATAGTATTGTGATGATGTTTCGTCAATTTGTCGGAAAATGGGACTATTAGTTCTACAGTCCCACTTGGCGATAAATTTGGCGATTTTTTAAGTTATCGCTAAATTGACGAAAATGTCGCCAAACCTTTCATGGAGATTGCATTATTCAGATGATATGATTTCTATCAATTTATTTGAAGCAAATGATATCATGTCGCTTAGCAACGGATCCAATATGTTATGCGGCATACGATTTTTATTAAATCTTTTCCGATTTGAATAATAAAAATATATATATAAAATAAATTTCATTGACATTGCATTTTTGACTGGATAATATCAAATACGGTCTTCAGATTTAAACATCATTATTATTGGTATTTTCTTGGACTGTTGATTCAGGGATTATTGATATTTTCAAATTATTATGGAATTGTTTTATTATGCGAAAATTGTTGAAACTCATATATAGTACGTTGTACGAGTAATCTTCTACAAATGCATGGGTTTATCTTCTAATCTACGAGAATATAAGTAGTACAGGTATATTGGCATATATTTTGATATATATTGGCATATATTGGAATCAATTACGACCTTCTGGTCTTAAGATTACGGGGATTTTTGATACTTTCAATTTATTACGTCATCTTTTTTATTTTGGCAAATATTTTTGAGATTCATATTGCAATACGGGTAAGCTTCTACTAACACACTGGCATATTTTCTAATCTGCGACAATATAAGTAGTACGGGGTTGCATATATTGATTCAATTCCTTTTTTTTTTTGTAAATTTACTTACAAAAGGGGCCAGGATGTTTTATTCTTCAGATCTGCCCGTGAATATAATTTTGCATAGTGAGAACAGATATTCTTAAACTTCTCTTTATGAGCAATAAATTTAATATTTTAACAGAATTTGCACATGATTACGAATTATAAATTTCTTTATATTATTTACTCCGTACGAAGAACGGGTATGCTGCTAGTCTACATAAATAAAATTGAAAATCTGTCTGTCTGTCTATCTGTCTGTCTGTCTGTCTGTCTGTCTGTCTGTTTGTCCCATCATCACGGGAGAACGGCTGAACCGAATTTGATGAAATTTGGTGGATAGCCTAGAAATAGCCCCCCATAAATTTAGTCCAAGTTTCGAGTTTCTAAGACCAGGGGTTGTCGAGATATTAATGAAAAACGGAACTTTTTCCTATGAGTTATACTCTCCAATTCCGTGGTTTATTCAAACGGACAGGATGAAAATAGTTTGTTTAAAACGGCGAAATGAAATAAAACTTTATTTCCGAGTTTGGTGCAGGATTTTTGCATTAATTAGACACTATCGAAAAACACGAATTGTTTGAAACATGAATTTAAATGGAAAAATCTACCTCCGTGGTTATATTTCACAAGCTTTTACTCAACGATTAAATGTATAAAGAAATCAAAATGGCTATTTAATTTCGCATTTTATGAGGAAGCTTCTATCTTATATCATGTTGCTCGGCAACGGAATGAAATTAAATGTGTTGTTAATATTTATTATTATTTTTTCTATTTGAATAATAAATAAATGGATGTAAAAATATATTTTTAAATGAAAGGTTTGGTTGTTCTTTTAATTATATAAATTGCGAACTGCGTACATCATTTTTATTTATTTTAGCAAAGAGGTTTCTAGCTCATATATTGTGTTTAGCTAATAAACTCATATATTGTGTTTACCCAATAAATTCATTTAGCCGATTGTTGAAGCATAAAAAGAGTAGAATGGCTGTATCTTATAATACAATTTTAGTGTTTTCATTTAGTATATACAAACGGGGCCAGAATATTTTATTCTTCAGATCCGCAAATTTAGAGCTACGAGTTTAGCGGAATATTTCTAAATAACTTGATAACTTTTCTTAAACTTTACCAAATTAGCGGAAATGTTTCCAAATTTATAAAAATGACTCAAATCAATGATTTGTTTTTTTAGAATAGAGTACTGAAATGATGTTTCGGTAGCATTTGTCGGACAGTCCATCCATCCTACATAGTAACACATTTAACGAATTTTTTTAATATCACCAAATTGATAAAAATATTTGTGAGTCCATAAAAATATCATAGAATTGATAAAATCGCGCTTAATAAATGAAAATAATTGTGTTTTGTTAGGGGATAGTATTGTGATGATGTTTCGTCAATTTGTCGCAAAATGGGTTCTACAGTCCTACTTGGCGATAAATTTGTGGATTTTTTAAGTTATCGCTAAATTGACTAAAATGTCGCCAAATCTTCCATGGAGGTCGCATTATTCAGATGATATGATTTCCATCAATTTATTTGAAGCATATGATATCATGTCGCTTAGCAACGGATCCAATGTGTTATGCGGCATACGATTTTATATTAAATCTTTTCCGATTTGAAAATTAAAGATATGTATATAAAATAAATTTCATTGACATTGCATTTTGACTGGATAATATCAATTACGGTCTTCAGGTTTAAACATTATTATTATTGATATTTTCGGGGACTTTTGATTCAGGGATTATTGATATTTTCAAGTTATTATGACATTGTTTTATTATGACGAAAATTGTTGAAACTCATATATAGTACATTGTACGTAATCTTCTACAAATGCATTATATCGTCTAATCTACGAGAATATAAGTAGTACAAGTATATTGGCATATATTTAGATATACAGTGGCATATATTGGAATTAATTACGACCTTCTGGTAAAAGATAACGGGGATTATTGATATTTTCAATTTATTACGTCATCTCCTTTATTCTGGCAAATATTTTTGAGACTCATATTGTAATACGGGTAATCTTCTACTAATACACTAGCATATTTTCTAATTTACGACAATATAATTAGTACGGGGTTGCATATAATGATTCAATTCCTTTTTTTTTTGTAAATTTGCTTACAAAAGGGGTCAGGATGTTTTATTCTTCAGATCTGCCCGTGAAGATAATTTTGCATAGTGAGAACAGGTATTCTTAAACTTCTCTTTATGTGCAATAAATTTAATATTTTAACAGAATTTGCACATGATTGCGAATTATAAGTTTCTTTATATTATATACTCCGTACGAAGAACGGGTATGCTGCTAGTAAATCATATATATGTTAATCATAAGTGTAATATTTCCTTGATTGCTTGAATAGGAATAATTAAAATTTAGTAACAATTATGTAAAATAACTTTACATACTTAAGTACTATTTGCCTTTCTCCGCTAAAAATTGTCATAAAGTAGGTTTTTGTCGCTACAATAGACGTTTTCACATTGTTAGCGTTTATTTTTGAATTTGTAACTGGATTTATTCTTTATTGAGACTTGAGTAAATTTCTTTATTGTTGTAATACTTTTGCATTTTATGTTTTAACAACATCTAGGGCAGTTGCTAATGCTTTAAATCTCATTAAACATCATTATATGTATATACGTCATGCTGCCTATTTTTACTTCTGCAAAGTTAGATTAATTTTTATTAGGAAGTTGCAATAGTATAAAAACCTTGAAAAGAGCATTTGCTCGCCCAACCGGAAATCGAACTCTGGATCTCCTAACTGGCCAGTCGACGCGAAATTGCAAGTTCTTATCGTCGAACTGGATTGAGCAATCTCCATAATAAATTTTAAACAGATTTGGGAAGTATTCCAGTAAATAAAATTAAGTATCAGATATAAATGCCGTCGCGGGCGATTTAAAATATATGCAAACTCAGATAAATGTTTAGGTATCTCCTTAGGCTTCGCAGTAATTTAGTAAGAAAGTTTTATGAGTGTAAATGAGCTATCTAAAGTGAAGTGAATATTCCCTATCGAACAAATGTAATCGCAGCTCCTTTAGCAGATAATTAAAAAGTTAAGCTTGCAAACTAGACAGCAAAGCGAGATGGACAAAGAAAGCCAATTGCAAAGTTATATAACATTGTTTAACTAGTTATCGATACTGAATCGGTTACAGAACAATTTATTTAGCATAACTGAGTTATAGGCGAAGTGCTTCATATTCAGAAATAATAAATGCAATAATTACATACCTCGAAATCTGGAGCTTGCCTTAAATCTTACTGAATTGTATTACGCCACTTGTTCATTTGCTAATGCCCTTGAATCATCGTTCGACAACATTTAAAAGTGTTATGGCGTGGTTGTGCATCTAGTAACCGATTAAGTATAACTGGTACATTCTGTCTTTCGGATATATGTATGTCGTTCGTTCCCGGTACCGATTCACACTGATTAGACGTTGCTCTAAATTTCTGTAAATTCTATTTTTGTATATTTCGTTTTGCTGCAGAATTTATTTAGGCTTTTTAAATAATCCGCTCACGAGTGCTCACCAATCACTCGTATTCGATATAGTATGGTCACTTTACTAAACAATTATATAACTCGCCTATAAGAGGCAAAAATACAGACATCGCTTATGAGACTCTTTTCTAAAAACTTTAGAAGACACTCTCATTGCAGATACCTTTCAAAGTATTATTCCCGTACACCAAATTCGAAGTATCTATCCTATTACGAATCATGTTTTCTAAAATTTCACCTTCCGAAAGTTTTCTAAAATTTCACCTTCCGAAAGTTTTCTGTGTAACATCCCTTTAAATGAGCATTTTTGAAAACCCTTATTAATTTTGGTGTTTTCTATCAAACGATGAGCCAGTGTACTAAATTTCAAGCTTTTTTAACAATGTAAAGGAGGCATTTTTTACTTTTTTATTTGTTATGCAAATCCAGTAATAAAGTGTGCAGCACTCCCCCTAAAATGGCAAATGTGGTAAAACTGAAATTGCACACATTCAACCTCTTCAACTATTTACTCGTACACCAAATTTGAAGTCCCTATCTCATCGCGAAGAATACTTTTTCTATCATTTAAACTTTCGTTTGTGTGTGGAGCACCCACCACCTTAAATATCCCCTTTAATATACATTTTTGAAAAACTCCATTATTCTAAAGGTTTTCTATCAGATGATTCGACCATATACAAAATATCAAGTCTTTATCACCTTTGAAAAGGGGCGTCTCTCCTTTATTCCGAAAATTGAACATTTTGGTGTGCGGCAGTCCCTAAATTAGAAAATATTGGAAAACTGAAATTACATATTTTCTTCCTTCCAAATTGTCTAACCGTACACCACATTTAAAATATCTATCTCTTCCCGAAGCATGATTTTTTTCAATCCACATTACGAACGTTTTTCTAGGAAAATTCTTCACCCCAATAAATGTTGTGTGGAAAAGCTCATATGTGGGCACACCAAGACTATATATATTAAAGTGAATATGTCCGATCGAATAAAAGTAATTGAAGTGCCTCCACTGGATAATTTATCAAGTTAGGATTACTAACTTAGCAGCAAATCGCGACAGAAAGAAAATGCCAAAATTGTAGAACATAATCTAATTTTAAGAATCGATAATAAACTTGTTACAAGAAGAATTAAATACTGGTGACTACAATTACTTTACATTCACAAAAACACCGAGTTCCTAATAAAAGTTCAATATAATTAAATGCATTTGTTGAGGTGAAACAAAACACCGTAACACTTTAACGCTAACTGAAAATTGAATATGAGAGAAAACGATACAAAACTAATTACGAAACAATAAAAATTGAAATAATGTGTGACGAGGAAATTTTAGAAAATTGAGCAACTTGGAACCAAATGCAGACTTTTGACATTAATAGAGAATATGAGCTCACACAGCTCGTATACACATATCACAAAGCGATTTCATGCTCTCTATAGGGTGGTTAATTAGAGTTTCGGGGAGTAAATTCCACCAGTCCTCCAACAATCTCTTCAATGTGATCTCTAGGAGTAGATATCACAACAGCTCTTCAAAGGACATATCATAAAATTCTGAATCGGCTTCAAATCACAAGATTTGGCTAACCGGTTTATTCATTCAATCTTTTCGCTTTTACGAAATTTATCAACCAGGTTTGCTCGATGTGGAAGTGTGTTTTTATCCATATAACGAAAGTCAGATTCACATGAACCTCTAAAAAGTCTAAACCTTCATCTAGATATCTCTGGCCAGACACAGATCCTCCCTCAAAGATGTGCAGTGTCCATTGACTATTATGCCTCCCCATGTCATCAGATGTGAACTGCTGTGTCATGGTTCCTAATGTTATTGTGAAGATTTAAAGTTTAGGGTATATAAACGCGTTCAGAATCAAAGAATGTTTTGAACCTCCACTCGTTACTGAAGAGAACACGAGCCCATTGATGTTGATGCCAGCTCTGATATTCTATGCACAGATTTAAGTGAGCCCTTTTGTGTTTTATGGTCAGTGAAATGCATATCATTGGCTCTGTCGCGACACTAAAGTTCTAATTGCGACTACAAGCTCCAAACTGGGCTACCTAGTAGTCGATTCCCTGTGGCGACGGGTAGTTACGGACTGATAACAATCTTAAAAAACAGTTGATATTTTTGCACGGTCTTGTCCAGTCTTTCCAGTAACAGTGTCAGAGTCTTGAAATTGTTTCCAGATGGCAAAGATTGCCTGTCGTGAAACATTTAGTCATCTTATTACTGTCAACAATATCTGTCCATCCTCTCAACGACTGATAGCTCATCATCCAAATGATAGATTCTTCCAAATGATACTTCGGAGCCATAAATAACAGTTTTAAGTCGATAAACACGGAAATTATATAGTAAAATGCAGAAGTTCGGTGGGAAACATGCTTTGCGCACAGCGCTTGAGCCGCCAGCTTCAACGTCATCATTTGCATATCAGAAACATTTTAATTAAATTGGATTGAGTAATTATAATTCGGTTTACCATTTGCCTGATGTCCTTAAAAATAAATTAGTTTGGTTATTTATTTCATGAAATATCATTATTATTAGGTATATTAAGATTACTTTGGACATCAGTGTATTTCTCATAATATGGTCATATGCTAATCGCTGTCCCATTCAGGAATGATACAATAAACAATACTTACATGAACATAACTCTAGTGTGGAGTCTTCTCTTTCGATCCAAAGCGTCCGATCTACCTAAAAGTATAAAGTATATTGTTGGAAGGCCGGAATAATACCACCCAAAGTAAACCAAACCTTAGTAGAGACAACATCCACAGGGACCGTACCCTCCTTTACCCTCCTTCCACTGTCACCAACCTCTCGGAAGTACTGTCATACTTATTTGTTTAACGTGCCCGTACAGTGTCGGAAAACGGGTACCGTTTAGTCTGGGAATCGAACTCGAGTTCTCCGAGTGCCATATCCCAGCCTTAACTACTGGTCTGTCCCACTGTCTAGTGTAGAATCTGCTTAAAATGCTCTTTGTCAGAGATTTAATTATAGTAGTAATAGCTATTATTTTAATAAACATTGCCGTCATCTCCGTCTAGAAGACCTCATGGTATAACTTTTTGGCGGGTATTTATTTATTTTAATTTTCAATTGGTGCTTCTTCACAGGTATTTATTGCCATAATTTTAAATTGATGCTATTTGACAGGTATATGTTCTTTTAATCGTCCATTTCTTAGGACTTGATATAGATAGAACTTAGATGTTAACTGATATGAATTCAGCATCGAATTCTGTGGTGAGGTGAATTTTACACATAAATACACTAAACTTAAACACATAAATACATTAAAGATACTCACCAAATAGTTCCACCAGGCTCAAGCGCGTTAAAGTATAGTGGGGTCCGATTGGACCAAAGTACATTGCGTTTTGTTAAAATAATTAATCACTCCCTTTTTGTGGCCAAATAACAATATTTATTTATAGAACACATGAAATCTCAAATTTAAACATTAATATACAAAATACACAATTACAAAAAGAGTTCCCAAATTACCTAAACTTGACCTCGGGGTGCACAGTTTATTTTGCATTAATTTGCATATTTATAAAAATCCAAATTTGTAATTAAATTACTTTTGTTAACAACACAATATATATATATTCAATTTTGCAAAAAAAACACCCATTTAGCATAACCTTGCCCTCACACTATTGGATTACATCAGTTACTTAAACATTCATGTATACATTTTAAAATCAATATATAATTTCCATACCTTCATACATAGGACTCTCACTGAGTGCTGTAGCTGACCTCTGCACGTAGGAAAGGGTGGCACAATTAATTGAATGTTTATTCATTTATTTGAATAGTTCATGGGAACACTGCCAGTCTGATTACACAGTTGCGTGTCATCAGGTGACGAAAATTTTTGCCAAGTATTTTTTGGAGATGGGCACACCGTCCACTTTCCTTCTCCTCCTCTTAATATCTGCCTCAGTCCCAGCGGCTCTTGAGTGAGCATGCGTACAGGCTTTGCCAAATATATACGTTTTCGTAGAGATTTTCTTCTGCTGCTTAGGAGCCCTGAATTGGTATCCCTATGCGACTCCGTCTACGTGCGTGCGTAGTGAAGATTTTGCTGAAAATTCGAAACCGTTCTACCACATCTGTGACTACCCTGCCACAGCTGCAAAATAAACAGAAAGCTATTTCTGGAGAATATCTGAACGCTGTCTTAGAGACTGGTACCCCTAGTTAGGTAAGATACGCCGGTTCCGTGAAACTTGTAGAAACTGCCGCACGACAAGTGTCGTCAAGTGTCGCCTACTTCGTGGCCCGGATGCGTTTCTAGCGCAAGTGCTCACAAGGAACCCAGGAGACCTTTCTCCATCAAACTCAGATTGCGTCTGAACTTTTTTACATTTCTAAAAAAATCCAAACTTTACAAACAAGGGGAACGACACAAAACAGGGAGGAAATCCCCCCAACTCTCATTCGCTGTTCCCAAACGCTATAAAAAAGGAGGAGGTCCAAAAATGCTTCACCATTGGTCTTTGAAGCGACGCTAATTTTTTATGCGTTCCACTAAAAAACAAGAACCAGAGGGCATTCTCGAGAACCGGGTGGTCCCAAGGAGGTACCCCGACGCGAGCCACACCTGACAGGGCTATAAATTTTCAAAGATTTGTAGCTCAACTTTGACATTTTGCTGCAATTAAATCTCTGAATATTTACAATCCATGTCAGTGCGTACACAACCCAACGGCGCCAAAAAATCCCAATTCCGTCTGTGCAAAGGCCTAGCTATAAACATAAATAAAACAACATAGTATACATTTCAATATATTTACACCATTCCCTTTTTCCAGGGTTATGTATCAAAATATGTGAAAATATTGTCACATATTCTCACCCCCCTGAACAGAAAAGAAGTCAAGCTAGGTTTACAAAATATTATACAGTACACTTTACATCATCATTATTTGTTCACAGATTTTCCCTCACTTTTTCTCACAGTTCACAATTTTTTTTGTTTACAATTCGAATCATATACATTTCACACAACAAGTACTATCTGATCTACATTTGTATAATTTTACTATTTTATACTCTACACATTTTAATTTACAACGCAATACGACCAAAACAAACAACTGTCAGTCCAGGCGTTTTCTCCCCACTGTTTATCTCAAAACATATGTTCGTCGCCAGGCAACGGCGGAACTGGTTTTTCCCCGAACTGCGAGTAGAACCGGAAGTCCAGTCGCCCACCCTTTCTTTCTTCGCACACTGCATTCGATAGAAAAAATGTGCTGGTCATTTGCGCGCGCCCGTTCTCTCAATGTTTCACAAGCCCACAAGCAGGTAAGTAAATTTTGCATGTTTTTTTTTTTTTTTTTTTTTTTTTTGGCATGTTCTACTGTTCACACTTACGCGAGTCATTTGATGTGGAAATGAATTTTGGCTGTCTAATTTTTACAAGTCAGTTCATTCTCTTTGTCATCTGACCTGCGTGCTACAATGGCGGGAAATCCAAATCGTCACATACACTGATACTGTGTTAACAACAATCCCTGATCTCTCTTTCACAATGTTATTATTACTTATTTTTAATCTAATTTTACGTCTATTTTCATGTGATTTGAAATGTTTATTTTATGTTTTATTTCGGCGCATTTTTGCATTTATTCACGAGCTACCCAAATTTTTTTAGAATATATATTTAATAGATTTACCTAGGACACCTTTTAAAATTAATGTTTTAGTATTTACATAATATACGACCCGCGTATAAAAATACCTGCTATTCGGTTCACTCATAAATCATGCGTCTAACGCAGCTATATGTATTGTATTTATTTATATTTTATTTCTTAATTTATCTTTTATTGTCATTCACTTATATATATTAAAATCTGTATATTGTTATTCCTCTGTGATTCTTTATATTTTTGTACCTAATTATTTCTTTATTTTCTATGATTTCTTACAATTTCTTTGAAAGCATTTCCCTCCCAAAGCCTATCTGTGAAAAGTACCCGTATGTTATGCTTCTCCCACGCTGAAGAGAATGACCTTGAATTTTCGCCTGCTTACTTGTCTCGGAACCAGTTTTTCTTACCGAAAGAGTCGACCTTCTTAGAGTTTGAAAAGCATTGCCTTTTCCGACCATCTTCCGCCCGCTGTCAGCTGTTTTTTTTTTTTTTTGTTAGCGGAGCTGCTCTTATTTTTTAAAGCTTTGTTTACAATATTCTCTATTTTTTTTTATTATTATTTATTTATTTTGATTGTATACCTTTGAATGTAATCCTTTCACTGTTTAAAACATCCGTTGTCATGATTTTAAAATATTTTGCAGCGATATCAACGATCTGAACACCCTAATTTGCTGCCTGTCATCAAGTTTATTGTGATCATTAAAAAATATTTTGCAGCAATATCAACGATCTGAACACCCTAATTCAAATGCCTGTCATCAAGGCCGCCCGGTTTGTATATGGTGAAGCATTTATTTTGCTGTTATTGTGATATATATATATATATATGTCTTTTACTTTATTTACTTATTTTGATTACTGATTCTTTTTATTTTTTGTTATTTAAAATTTACTTGCAAGTTAGTCCCCCCCCCCCCTCTTTTTTTTTTTTGAAGTTGCAACTGGCCGACTGCCATTCACTACTCTTATGTATATCATTATATCTGTGTATATCTGTTTTGGCTATATATTATCAGATTCATATACATTTTTTAGCGATACCTTCTGCCATATATGATGTCCAGATGGACTCGACTGTAAAGTGATGCTTTTTTGACAGATGGGAACTTTACTCTGACAATTTTTGAGATAAGGAAGTACAATCTGGTCGTATCTTTTTATTATTTTGTTTATTGTTAATTCTACCCTGTATTTGAAAAATTATATTTATTATTATTTTTATGTATTTGAAAATTTTCTTTATTTGTTGTCTGACTTGCCCCCCCCCCCCCTTTTTGACTGTACTCATCTTATTTTTCTACACTGCCCTGCGAGTTCGTAGGATCGAACTCCCTGCTCTTATCCCACTTACAGATTACATGACAATGTCCATTTTTATAACGTAGACTAATTTTTATTTTGCTTGGGAGAGAAAATATTATTTATTATTTTCTTTTTAATTCAAAATTTTCCGAGTCTCCGGTTTTATTTTGTTCTCAAACATTTTAATTTCCTGAAATCATCATTGTATTACATATTATTTATACTTCAGATATCTACTATTTTTTTTACGTCCACTGAATTATTTACTTTACTTATATTTTCTAAGATTAAATTTATCTTTTATCATTGTCCGTTCATTTATTAAATATCTACTTGCATACAAGGGACGGGAATCTAGAACTTTTTAATTTTGCTGTACTGCTATCGATGAACCGCTGATAATTTCCCATAATTTTTCCACTTAATTTAGCAGACAATTTTAATTTTTTACTTTTTATATTATTTTATTTTACTTAACTAATCACTGAACTTGCTAGTCCAAATTCTGTACATAATGAATCAGCTTAAGTTAATCCTTATTTTTTGTTGATCTAAATTTTGTAATTTTAAAATATTACAGAGAGTTATAGCATTACGCTTTTTACAACATGATTTAAAATTTGCACACACATAATATACTTTTTATACACAATATTTCCAAGATGAAAACACTCTTTACCACAGTTATTCATATACTTTGCATATCCTATCTCTGTATATATTTTTATACAGCATTTATTTTACTTAACTTCATATTTTTTTTTTATTACTTGCGTTGATAATTTATTTTAAGTACACCCCGTCTATCATTTACACACTAACAGTATATCTTTAAACACTCAACTTCAGTATCTTCAGTACTGGCCCGCAATTTTGGCTAAGCTTCCCTCACAACAATTTATCTAGCAAAAGCCCGTGGTTCGTTTCCGAACGACACGGCACCAAGTACGGGTCTCGGTGGTCTATGTGGTGAGGTGAATTTTACACATAAATACACTAAACTTAAACACATAAATACATTAAAGATACTCACCAAATAGTTCCACCAGGCTCAAGCGCGTTAAAGTATAGTGGGGTCCGATTGGACCAAAGTACATTGCGTTTTGTTAAAATAATTAATCACTCCCTTTTTGTGGCCAAATAACAATATTTATTTATAGAACACATGAAATCTCAAATTTAAACATTAATATACAAAATACACAATTACAAAAAGAGCTCCCAAACTACCTAAACTTGACCTCGGGGTGCACAGTTTATTTTGCATTAATTTGCATATTTATAAAAATCCAAATTTGTAATTAAATTACTTTTGTTAACAACACAATATATATATATTCAATTTTGCAAAAAAAACACCCATTTAGCATAACCTTGCCCTCACACTATTGGATTACATCAGTTACTTAAACATTCATGTATACATTTTAAAATCAATATATAATTTCCATACCTTCATACATAGGACTCTCACTGAGTGCTGTAGCTGACCTCTGCACGTAGGAAAGGGTGGCACAATTAATTGAATGTTTATTCATTTATTTGAATAGTTCATGGGAACACTGCCAGTCTGATTACACAGTTGCGTGTCATCAGGTGACGAAAATTTTTGCCAAGTATTTTTTGGAGATGGGCACACCGTCCACTTTCCTTCTCCTCCTCTTAATATCTGCCTCAGTCCCAGCGGCTCTTGAGTGAGCATGCGTACAGGCTTTGCCAAATATATACGTTTTCGTAGAGATTTTCTTCTGCTGCTTAGGAGCCCTGAATTGGTATCCCTATGCGACTCCGTCTACGTGCGTGCGTAGTGAAGATTTTGCTGAAAATTCGAAACCGTTCTACCACATCTGTGACTACCCTGCCACAGCTGCAAAATAAACAGAAAGCTATTTCTGGAGAATATCTGAACGCTGTCTTAGAGACTGGTACCCCTAGTTAGGTAAGATACGCCGGTTCCGTGAAACTTGTAGAAACTGCCGCACGACAAGTGTCGTCAAGTGTCGCCTACTTCGTGGCCCGGATGCGTTTCTAGCGCAAGTGCTCACAAGGAACCCAGGAGACCTTTCTCCATCAAACTCAGATTGCGTCTGAACTTTTTTACATTTCTAAAAAAATCCAAACTTTACAAACAAGGGGAACGACACAAAACAGGGAGGAAATCCCCCCAACTCTCATTCGCTGTTCCCAAACGTTATAAAAAAGGAGGAGGTCCAAAAATGCTTCACCATTGGTCTTTGAAGCGACGCTAATTTTTTATGCGTTCCACTAAAAAACAAGAACCAGAGGGCATTCTCGAGAACCGGGTGGTCCCAAGGAGGTACCCCGACGCGAGCCACACCTGACAGGGCTATAAATTTTCAAAGATTTGTAGCTCAACTTTGACATTTTGCTGCAATTAAATCTCTGAATATTTACAATCCATGTCAGTGCGTACACAACCCAACGGCGCCAAAAAATCCCAATTCCGTCTGTGCAAAGGCCTAGTTATAAACATAAATAAAACAACATAGTATACATTTCAATATATTTACACCATTCCCTTTTTCCAGGGTTATGTATCAAAATATGTGAAAATATTGTCACAAATTCCACAGGAATAAATATGCTTTATCAATAATTTCCAGTTCAGGCATAAAAATTTATATTTTCCTTCAAACATATTTTAATTGAAAATAAATAGATTTTAAATAGATCTTCGATGAGAATAGATATGGATTCAGTATATACCTCTGGAGCAGGATTATAGTGGATCATTAGAAATTGCAATTTTCGACTTCTTTTCTCCACTTCTGGCTCAAACATTTTTTGAAAGATATAATTCGCAATGTTTGCCATAGAGCTAAGACGATGACTGATATGAATTCAGCATCAAACTATATGGAAGGTATAGGGTTCGCTGAGGAGTTTTCCATCCTAGTTCTTTATTAGTTCCGGGTAAAACATTTTCTTGAAGCATCTATATCAGAATCGGTTATGGATAAAGTTTTAAGGATGATTGATATGGATTCAGCAACATATTCTAGTGGAGTAGTTGTGATCACTAAATATTTGCACTTACGATTCTAGAGTTGTCACTACTGAATAAAAAATTACTTTTGCTCTTAATAGATTTCTCACTAAGGATTTCCATTTCCGTCTCTGGAGATACCAATTTCGGTTTGTCTACTGTCTATAACTGTATGAGTCTAAAATTCCTATAACTCTATGATATTGATAATCAAAAAGGAATAGGAATACTTAATATCCGGTTAAAGACGTGTACACACCTTTTTATAACTATATGAAGATCCTTACATAAAGTTGTTATTAATATTTTATAAAAATTTTTATAAAAAGTTAAATTATTTAAGCACGAAAGTCATATATATAGATAAATGTATTCATAGTCAAGCAAACCTATCACGGACTTCATACTGCACACTTATTCTACACCCAGTTTTATTGAAGCTAGCTACTAATGGGAAGCGGGGGGGGGGCATTCTCTTTATCTCGATTGATTAAGTTTATCTTTTAGTTCTTACAATTTATTCAACAGATGGTTCTGATAGATAATTTGTTCTGTAATTAAATGGTTGTTGGACAGCACAAAATTTAGAAATTGGAAGCAAATTTGACTAAGTAGTCTCGGTTTAATGCGTTTTTCATTTATTTCAATTAAGAGCATGTGGACATAAGAGAACGATTTCTTAAATTCATTTTAAACCGTGCTGAGCAATTGTGAAGATGTCAGTTTAATTCATATTGATATTATATTTTATTAAATATAACTCCGACATCCATTTAAATTTGGAGTAATTTTTACTTCTCTGTCCTGGCTTATCATTATTTTTTCTTTATATAAATTTAAAAAATTATTTCTTATTATGCAAAATTTAAAATACAGTGCTTAACCATTTACCTTACTAGTAGCACGTAAAAAACCATATATCCATGTTCTCCTTATTCCAAAGTCAATAAATAGAACCCCGAATATTTTCCTAAAATGTGGCATTCAATCTCAAGAGTTGCAGGAAATTTTTGAAAACTTTAACATACTTTTAAAAATGCTTACACCTCTAAAAGAGGGATAAAAATCGATCAAGTCTTAAAACACCTATCTTCTTCCTCAATTTTTGATATCCGATTTCGAATTTTTAACAATTTAGGGGGGGGGGGGCGGGTAAGTTTTCTATTTGCCCTATATAAATATATCTAAATGTTGTCACATAAATATAAACAAAATTAATCTAAAATGTCTCGGGGGGGGGAGGCGAATAATAGTCTCAAAAGGGGGGGGGCGTCGCTCATCTCGGATATATGCCTGAAAGAAACACTGTTTAGGAGACAGAATTTAAAAAAAAGGTGAGGAGTCAGAATTTCGGAAACGTCGAAATAAAAATGGAAAATGGAAAAGAGAAATAGGCAAAACCAATTTAAAAATTCTAGCAATGTAAAATTTCTAACAATTCTATTTTAGGGTTGAGATCTTCCTTTTTATAAACTGAAGATAAATGTTTCAGTTTTGTGGAACAAGTGTTGAAAATTTGCCCAACAATGTTTGCCCAAATAAGGTTTAAAATAAAAAATAAATAAAATATACTACAAAATGCAATGTCTTATTAAATTTAGACTTTCTGGCGATCCGGTTTTCGATTTATTACAAACAAGAGTACATTTCTATGGCGGGCCCAGGATTGGATGACCCGACATGGTTCAAAATCTAAAAAAGTTCAAATATAGAGTAAAAGGCAACGACGTGCTAAATTTGAAATATCTAATTGCTCCTGTTTTTGAGTTATTATGTAATACTAAGTACATTTCTCTAGTACTGGCTCATGACGCGTTAGCCCAATATAGCTCAAAAGCCAAAGAATTAAAATATACTGCAAAAGGCAACACCGTTGGTCATTCCAGCTATTTCGGTTCTTGAGGTTATTTTTACAATAAATTTCCTATAATGAGCCCAGAACGGCTAACCCGATAAGGTTCAAAATCCAAAATATTATCCAAGTACAAGAACGACATATCAAATTTCGAGCTCCTGTATTTAATATAACTTAATTAGATAGAACCTCAATCATTTGAATCACACTGGCAAACAGAAACTAGATCAAGTTAAATAAAAGGTGAAAAAAAGCATAATGCAGAAGAACAAAGTATTGAAAGTGATTATATACGAAGATATTGTAGTTTGAATTCATCAGTGTTTTAATACTGTAATAATCACAAAAATAATACTTGTAGAATTAAATTTTTTAATATTCAGTAAACTTTGGGCCTATTAAAAGAAATATAAGAACACATTTAAAGCAATAAGAATGCAAAGAGGAAAAAAAATCTGGCGCATGACATCCATTTCAACCGATTGCTATGGGGAGGTTTTAAAATGTCTTCTCGTATCCTACTGAACCGCCAAGTTACTTAGAAAGATGCGCCTTTGTGCATTTATAGTATTACCGTGGGACAGAACCAAAAGGAACTAAATTTCCAATTTCTCTCAAGGGAGTATAGAAAAGGGGAAAGAAATAAAAAAACATTTGCAAACCTTATAGAAGCTTCCCCGCTAATTTAGAAGGCGGGAGAGCACCTGATCATATTTTATTAAATGCACGTTGTCATATTTTATTAAACAGAACCTTTGGTAATATCAATTTGCGCACATGTAGTATTGACCACGCGGTATAACTTCAGTCTATTATTTGGTAAAATAACTCTATTCTCTTAATAAAAGTTAAAAAAAAAGAAAAAGTATAAAAATATCGACCAGGGTGTGATATCGTATTTTCAATTTCCTTCATGTGAACAGAAAAATTCTAAATATTTTTTCCCCAAAAAAGTTTTTTCAGATCCTTAAGAAACCTCATTGTAACCTAAAGAGCAGAAACTTTGCTCAATTATATGATTAGTATTGTCGACGGGGCAGACCTTAACTAAGCCGGATTTTCGATTTTCTTCCGATGCCTCTAATCACTTAGCTAAATGTTTATCATGCATAGTATCGATCATAAGACAGAACCTAACGGAACCGGGTGTTTGATTGATATGACTTTATCGACGCTCAGTTTCATATTTTAATAAATAAAACTCATTAAAAATGTAGCAACCATTTTTAAGAGTAATAATTTCCATGCCTTTTACACGCTTAAATTTTGATATATTATGTTTGGAGAGTATACTTTTACATATATATTTTCTAAATTACATAGTATTAATCGTTAAGGAATGGTAATATATATAAGTTTATCTTCAAATTATTCTTCATGAACTTCATGTTGTACACATATTTCGTATTCTGTCTTATTTTTAGATTCGCTGCTAATGCCATGCGGGAGATCATCTGTTTATCTCGCTTGATTAAGTTTCCCTTTTAGTTCCTTGAAATCTCTTCCCGGGAAACAGATGGTTCGGATAGCTAATCTGTTCTGTAATTAAGTTTTTTGGTATCTTGCAGATATTAACAAATCAATATATAACTTAAGAATGTATTACCTCTTCAATTTGTTGCTTTTCGTACAATACAGGGAATGTTTAAAAGTGCAGTTCTATAATGAGGGAGAAAATATATATCTCGTATTCTGATACATTTTCTCGGAACCTCAAATCGCTTTTCAATAGATGTGTGTCTGTTTGTATGAGTCTGAGCTAATCTGTTCTGTAATTAAATTTTTTGCGTCTTGTTTATAATAACAAATCAATGTCTAACTTAAGAAAGTATTGCCATCCTAATTTGTTACTTTTCATACAATACAGATAATATATAAAAGTGCAGCACTGTAAGGTACTGCACTTTTACATATAAGTACTGCACTTTTAGGTACTGCAGTAGATACTACAGTAGCAGGTACTGCACTTCTACACTACTGAAGTACTGTAAAATTGCAGTACTGCAATACTATAAAGAAAAATCCTACATTTCTCGTATTTTCACAGACTTACCAAGAATGAGAATTACACTCCTTTCTATACTATATGTATGTCTATTTATTTGAGCTTGTGGATATGATGCTTCTTGATAATATTGAAAACATTACATAAAATACAGTTAGACAATTTTAAACGATGAATATAGGAGGCATATGGATTTTTGGGGTTAATGAACCAGGGGAGACATTAAACTTATCTAAAATAAGTTGTCAAAAGTTGTAAAACCATTCTAAAAAGTAATTATCTTAACAAAAGTTACAGAATTAATGGTTATTAATGTTATAATACCAATGGTACCAATGAAATCCCGGCCATTCTCTTCTGTAATTCAAGAATGAAAAATATGTTATATAAAAAATTAAATGTTAGAAAACGTGAAAAATATTTTAATAATACAAAAAATAAAATTTCATTTTGAATCAAGCAATAAATATGTGATATAAGAAATAAATCAATTTTAAATCGCAATTCGTGCAAACTTTCAACTCTGCTAATTGACTTGTCTGTATGCACTCTAAGTTTTGATGGCATACGCACACTGACTACAAACTTTGCAGTTTGATAATTAATTTCTGATTCATAAACTGTGACTCAAATTCCCCACGGTTTGCAATTTGGAGCGATAACGGAAATTAATATTTGTTGAATTATCATATTATTATAAAGAGACATCAACAGCGAAGTCTAGTCAGCAATAAATTTTTCAATTTAATCATAATATCTCTTTATCGATATTAATGATTTAAAAATGTATAAGAAGCCAAAAAATTAAATTAAAATACATAATACCGGCACATGCATACTCGTCCAGTACGGAAGAAATAACCGAGGAAGCAAGATTTACTATCGAGGTAATAACTAAAATAGTTTCTGAATCAATATAATTTCCAAAATTCTGAACAAATGTGTATAACATTAAAGCAATTTTATTGGAACTATAATACCATTATTACATTTCCAAGTTAAATGATTTTTAACTAATTAAATCTACATAGCATATTAATTAATGATAACTGTACCATTATAATTCCCAAATTCCAACAAATATTGAAAAATAAATATTTATCTCCTTACCAAAATATTTTTGAGATCGAAGATGTAAGCGAACAAATTAAATCACAACAAAAATGTAGTATGAAAATTTGCTTGATCTTCTGCAATTCAAAATGTTAACAAGACATTAATTGTAGAGTTAGGTTTCGCGAAGTTAAAAATTCTAAACATCATTTATTTAAAAAGTAATTCCTTTGTTAATACATTATTTAAAACATACATTCAAAGCAATTAAAAGCTAAAATTATCAATTATTACTTTGAATAATTTATAACATATTTCCAATTACTTCAATAAGTTTATACGATTAAAATATTGGAAGCCATTAAGTGTAACATAATTACAAAGGTATGTTAAAAGTATAATGAGTATTTATTTCTGGAGAAAATTGCGGTACAGATTTACACTAAAATGTTTTTTGTTATCACATGTTCGAGGTAGGATATTCTTACGAGTAGATAAAGCTTTAACCATCATATTTTTTTCAGGTTTTGTAAGAAAAGAATTGTAAGGTAGTTTGATTATGCAGTAGTTTTGATTCATAGAAACACCACTCCATGGCAAAAAAATTCTCACCAAGTACAAAAAACCTCCTTTAAAAAAATTGTGAAACATATTGTTTAAATCAGACTTGTTTGTTGAATTCAAGTTCTCTCAGAACCGAATCTGCACTGCCATGTATGTTCCTTGTTGAAGGATAATACCCATGGAGGTAAAAGGAGTTGAAAATTCATATAAGACACCAATATCATTTGAGACAATAATTCAGGTGGCGCTGGAATAAGATAAGTAGCCCTGCATTGTATGCTTTTCTGTGGTGAATAGCCTAAAATGTTTATTTGAACTTGCGGTTTTGTAAAAATAAACTATTAGCAGGATGCAAAATAGAACTGAAACAAAAAATAATATTCTTACTTATTCAAAGTTATTTTATCTTTCAGTATTTATTTTTATCTTCTTATACTCTGTATTCTATCCTATAACTATGAAAATTACCGGATAATTATACTCATAATAAGGGAACATTTAATTTAAAAATAATCAAAAATACATATACTAAATACTACGCCTTTGTGTTGTAACATCTAAGAATAACAGCTACTTTACTAACACTAGCGACACCTGGATATAACTCTCAAAGCATCATGGCATTTTCAAACATTTCATCCATTAGAGTTTTATCTCCTTCTTTCTAATTCCTTGATAATAAATCACTGGTAGGCATTTTCGTTATTCCCAATGACGGGTAACAATAACACAAATAGCAAAAAATTAAATGCAAAAACAGTGAACAAATAAGAACAATAACAATGAACTAGACTATAAGATGGACTGAAAGTGAAAGTTCGAAAGTGTAAGTTAGATACTAAGTAATCTTTTTATAGCCCTTTTTTAGTCGTGGTTGTTTTTAATTGACTACAAAAAAAAATGGCTACGACTAAAAGTAACTTTCTGAAATTCAATTGACTAAATAATATTTGATACTAAAACTATTAAAAGTAAAGTTTATGCATGAGGTGAATTCGCAACTGAAAAGCTGCAAAATTAACAAAGCATTAGTATCAATACACCTTCTTTGGAAAATGTACAGATTAAATAAAGTAAATTATGCATATCCTTTTGACTGAACTTAAGTATTTATTCTTCAAATGCAATATATTTCACAACGCTTGGTATATGACGTATGAACAAATATTTTCGATAAAATTTATCAAAATTTAAAAGTTAATCACAACACAAAATGTGTGATTTATAGTACATATGATAATGTGTTCTTGAACTATTATATTTCAAAATTTGAATATTGAAACTATGAATTTTATTAAATGCAGATCCTATCATTTTGTTTATGTAGCCATTTCACAAATAGATATTTCCTATCTGTCGTAAAATATTAAAAATAAATATTATATAAAATTTATTTTAGCTTAACCAAAGTAATTCCTTGAAAGATCTGATATGAATTTAGTTGCTTTTTAAATTAAAATCAGCTACTAATTGAAACATTGGTTATAAAAAGACATATATTTTTAATAAATAATGCACTGTATTACGATATTAAATGATTTAATTTCCAAATATTTTGCCATTTTAAAGAGATTTAATAATTGTTTCTAGGACGTAGGTACCATGGAAAAGTAGAGACAACATTAGCTAAATTTTATAAAAAATAAAATTAATTATTCCAAATATTTCCCATTAGTTTATTTTTAATGCTAAATTACGAGTATTTGAAAATAATGTGTAGCAACCTTCTTTTGGGACGTATTGTTTGCAAATCTATCTGATAATTTCACAAGTGTTTGGGTCTTATGAAACACTTCAAACACCTCCTGTGACCTAGAAGACTTAATAATTGCGTACTTATTGTATAGACTACGGAATAATATCTAGCACAGTCGAAATTTCAGCCCCTTCCTAGGAAGAAGAGGGGGGAAATATTTCCAAACCTTCACAGATAACTCCCCGGTAACCTAGAAGTTTGAACCATTGTGTACGTATAATATCGATTATGGGACACAACGTAAATCACCGGGATATTTATTCGATGTCTCTAATCGGGGACTGGATAAAATGCTTTCTTATTTATTTATAAACGTCTTTCCAGAGTCACTAAAGTCTTTTGGTGACTTTAGCTGAATATTCACACTCTTATGGTATTGTCTATTACAGTGTTTCTCAACGTTTGTGAGACCGTGGTCAGGTAAATTCTTTTTTATAAGACGAGGTCCCGGTCCCAGCAAATTTACTCGTAAATACCGCTTTATTTTTTTTAAGTTCATATATTCAACTAACATAACTATTAATAATTAATCATGCAATACCCATAAAGTGTATTAATACACTTATGTATACGGTGTGGTATGCTGACAAACATAAAATTACATTTAAATTATTTATTAATATCTGGAGTAACAAAACCTTATATCATATTTTAATTTCCTTAGGCCAACATCGTACAAGGCAGTTGTGAAAAGTCTTTTGGTGACTTTGGCTGAATATTCACACACTTATGGTATTGTCTATTACAGTGTTTCTCAACCTCTGTGAGACCGTGGTCAGGTAAATTCTTTTTTATGAAACGAGGTCCCTGTCCCAGCAAATTTACTCGTAAATACCGTTTTATTTTTTTTAAGTTCATATATTCAACTAACATAATTGTTAATAATAAATCATGCAATACCCATAAAGTGTATTAATACACTTATATATACGGTGTGGTATGCTGACAAACATAAAATTACATTTAAATTATTTATTAATATCTGGAGTAACAAAACCTCATATTATATTGTAATTTCCTTAGGCCAACATCGTACAAGGCAGTTGTGAAAAATTAAATTTGTGCTCATTTTCATTGACATATCCCCTGCGAAACATCAAAAATTTGTAATATTCAGTGTAAAATTGATTATTGCATTATTACTTTGATTTTGATGATGTTGATTTAAAAAAAACGGTATTGAGGAAAACCCATTATAATTCACTATAATAATCCATTGTAAATTACCATAGAAGTCGGCTTTTAATCATATTTATATTCAAAATTTTCTGGTACTCGTATATCTTGTTAGGCTGCTCGTTAGCTCTTATTCATATTAAAATTCAAATCTTTAGACCTATATTCACCGCAAATGGAGTTTCAATTCAAGCATTTACATACTGCAATGTCAGCTTGCGAAGAACCAGTATTCAGAATTACTAGATTCAATATTACAGACTACCTTGATTTTCAGGTTTTCAATTCCAGCGGAAAAAGTTTTCTTTTAATTCGTGGCTGATTTAATACACGCCGCCAACGATATGTGAAACGCCAGGTGATGATGAACCTCCCATGTCGCTGTTCGAATGTTTGAAAATTCCTGATTATTCATGTATACTTCCATTACATGCGTAAAAATATGCGGTTTGAACACTGACATTTGCTACACAGATATTATTCAGGCATTCTAGTTCTGATCTTTTCCCCGTATTCAGGAATATTATTCCCCTTGAATATTTCTACTATGAAATATTTATTCAAAAGCATGCCTAAAAGACTAAGACGACAAATTTCAGGAGAATCTCTCGTGGCCCGGTATAATTGATACTGCGGACCGGCGGTTGAAAAACACTGGTCCACTGTACAGAACTTAACGAAATTGAATTTCAGCTGCCCGGTAGTTAGTTTATGTTTAATGTTCAGTGGCCACTCTGTCACGGATATATATATATATATATATATATATGAGTATAATTGATTACTTTGAAAAATAAATTATTGAAAAGAACAATGTGAAAAAGTTTAGGAAAATTGGTAAATATAGTATGAGTAGAATGATTAGTAGTATCTATTATATACTAATTACCAAGTGACCGTCTGTCTGTTTGTCGGTCTGTCACGTCTGTTTTAGGCACTTTCCGAATAAATAGAGACTTGAAATTCGGTACACGGGTTGATCGTTCGATAACCCCCACCCCCCCCCCAAAAAAAATTCAAATTTTTCGAAAACGTTCTGTGGAGGGGGTGCTCCACCTCAAAACGTTCGAGAAATGAAATGATAGGAAAACATACTTTGCCATAAGATAGAGACTTTAAATTCGGTGCATGGGTAAATCGTTTGAAAGGAAGAAAGTGTGCAATTTCAGATTTCAAATATTTTTTTCTTAAGGGTGTGCCGTACTTTAAAATGTTCGATTTACCGTATAAATGAGAAAGGGCTCCTTTAAAATTTGATAGAGGCTTGAAATTAGGTATATGGACTAATCATTTGATGAAAACACACAAGACGAATATAGTTTTTCAAAAACATTCTTTCAAGGGGGGGATGGTGCTCTAGAGGGAAACGTTCGAAAGGGAAATTGATAAGAAAATATACTTCGGAATGAGATAGAGATTTGAAATTTGGTGTACGGGTAAATAGTTTGGAAGGAGGAAAGTGTACAATTTCCAATATTTTCTCCTTTAGGGGATGTTGCACACAAAAATGTTCGATTATCGGAATGAAGTAGAAAAACGTCTTTTAGAAGGTGATAGAGCCTTGATATTTGGTATATGGGCGAATCATTTAATAGAAAACCGAAGAAGATTTAGGTTTTTCAAAAATGTATATTTCAGGGGGGGGGGGGGGGGGTACTCCACAGAAAAACATTCGAAGGGTAAAAATGATAGAAAAAGCATGCTTCGCGATGAGTTAGAGACTTCAAAATTGAAATACTGGTAGATAGTTGGAAAGGAAGAAAGTGGTCAATTTCAGTTATCCAACATTTGCTATTGTAGGGGGTGCCGCACAGTAAAATGGCCGATTTCACGAACAACTGAAAAACGCCTCCTTTAGAGTGTGATAGAAGCTTGAAATTTAGTATATGGGCTAATCATTTGATAAAAAAGCACCTAAGATTATTACGGTTTTCCAAAAATGATCATTTAAGGGGGTGCGTCACAGAAAAACGTTCGAAATATTATTTTTAAAAAAATGCTCCACAATAGGATAGAGATATCCAATTTAGTGTACTGGTAGATAGTTTGAAAGAAAGAAAGTGTGCAAATTTCAGAATTCCAATATTTGCTATTTAAGGGTGTGATGAACGCCAATATGTTCGATTTTCGGAATAAGTGAGACATGCTTCCTTTTAAATGTGATAGAGGCTTAATATTTGATATATGGGTCAATCACCTGATCCAACACGAAAAGAGGTTTTCAAAAATGTTTATTTATGGGTGTGTTCCAAAGAAAAACGTTTGAAAGCGGAGATGATAAAATATTATGCTTCGAGATGAGATAGAGACTTTAATATGGTATACTGGTAGATAGTTCGAAAGGAAGACGTGCGTAATTTAAATATTCCAATATTATCTTCTTTAGGAGGTTCTGCACTCTAAGATTTTCGATTTGCCGAATAAATGTGAAACGCGAATTATTAAACAAGAAAGATCAATCATGCTTAAAGCATTGATTAAGAAACACTTTCCAACTTCAATGCAATTTTATTTAAAAAAGTCGAAAATGCAATACATTCCTCGGTAATATTTTAAAACTTATCACAATACTACATTAATTTATTATATTTGAAAACTTAAACCTTCATTGAAAAAATGAACTTCATTCAAATGACGGCATTGAAATATAAATTGCCTGGTTTAAATATCTCTAAAATGCGATACATTCCACGGTAATATTTTTAAAACTATCATAATACTACGATAATTTATTATATTTGAAAACTTCATCGAAAACAACTGAAATTAATTCAAATGACGTCATAGAAAAAATAACACGCCTGGATCTCTCTATAAAACAGCATTTCATTCATAACTTTCTCCCATTCATTTCATTCATCACAATACTATAATAATTTATTGTATTTAAAAATTAAGACCATGGAGCTAGAAGTAATTAAACTCCATGCTTAAAATTTCATCGAAAAAAATCGTCCTTCTCTTTATAAAATCAATTAATATTTCATTTATATCAGCCATGCAGACTCCATGGCTAAATTATTTTGTGTTAAAGAAATACAGCAATTCTAACACAACTCATTTTACATATTTTGCTGTTTACATTTTATATAAGTGAAAAATAGGCTTCGTTGTAGAAATAATTAAATTTGGATAATCATTTAAACTCAAATATATTGTATTTGCGTTGTTTCAGTGGGTAGATGCACAGAATTTAAGCAAAAATAAAGTAGTTTTAGGACGGATACAACACTCAATATGAATTAAAAAGAACTTAAAAGTTCACGATTTTGAAACAAGATGGATGCCATATATCATTTTGAAGTGGGTCATGTGATCCTTTCATATCATGGTCACGTGATCGTTTCATATAAGTGGTGTAATTATTATTTTAATTTTTATTTAAAAAACTACTGAATATATTTCGCTGAATTTTTTTTTATATGTTTTATGGAACAATTTGAATATTACCTAAAATTTTCGAAGCAATTTGTGAATTTTAAATACGCTTAAAAAATGTTTGAAAAATTAGGTCCCATAGGGCTCAATGTATTTCATTTTTTCAACCCGAGTTCAATTCAAAACTAATTGGAGGATATTATTCATTTATATTCGCATAGGTCCTACAGACCGTCGGAACAACATACTAAAATTTCATTTTGATTAAGTAATTTTTACGGCAGTTATCGTGCTAACGGACAGGCAGACAGACAGACAGACAGACAGACAGACAGAATGAACAAAGTCATAAACACGTTTCAACTTTGTTGTAAAGTGTTAAAAAATGACAATATTTAGGGGATGCTTATTGCGATACAGTTGATTTTCAAGGGCTATTCGGCTAGTAAGCATTATAATGAGCTAAAATTACTACATAAAGATCAGAGATCTTAATATTATTAAACCGATCTTTAAAATCAACAGTTTGAAATCCAATTAGTTTACCTAGTAATGTTAATTTATTAATTATTTACTATTATTTAGAATAAGGTAGATATTGCTAGAAAAACGTAAACTATCATTCATTGCATTTAAATAATTTAGTAGTAATTTACTCGCAGTAGTAGAGTAAGTATTATGACCACTAGTTACTGACCTAAATTTAATAGGATTTTTATGAAATTTAGGAATAAGTACTATATATGTAAATTTAAGAAATTTATAATTAGTATTTAAATCGCTATATATATTGGTAATTTTCAGTTTGATACTATTAATAGTGTGAATCTAATTTAAATAGACTATTGTTCTTTAAATAATCTAAACGAAATAGTATATAGAATTTTTGACAGGTAATATCAAAATTATTAGAGGCTTTATCAACATAAGTAATAACAAAAGATCTTTGTTTAAAAAAATCGTGTAAAAGTTTAAAAATCCGATGAGCGAATAGAGAGAATTTTCAACTGAAAGAACTCCAACATTACAAAATGCCTTACAGATAAAAGTATCAAACAGAGAATCATCAATCAAGTGGAAAATAAAAATACAAACCTCAAGTCATCAAGCTGAAGACAAACAAAAACCACAATGGAAAGGAATCGATAATATAATATCAAATAAAATCCAAGCATGAAAGCTTTATACGTGGACAAGCCCTAGGCCTAATAATGAATTGTTCATTTCGATAAAATTCTTTATCAAGTCCAAGTATTTCATAAAAGTAAACACAAAATGCTAGTTTCTTATATCAGTGATAGATTATTTCTGTAAACTCTGATTACTTGGACAACATGCATAAAGATTGAAAAATAATAGGAAACAAGAATACCTGAAAAAACACTGCATACGTCTGATCCATTGGAGCCTTGAATAAAGAGACCAATGTTGCCAATCTCAAAATATAAAAAGATGAAAACTGCTGTTGCGAATCGTGAGAAAGAAATAACAGTAATGTGAAAAGACGATAAAAGGTGATATTCAACAGTAAGAATATGTAAATACATGCTAATGCTTATTCAAAAGAAAGTGGATGTTATTCTAAAATAAGATACTAAGGAGAGAATTTAAGTATAATCTACCATTCCAAAATTTTTAACTATACTGTGTACTACTAAATAAGCTGGATATTTATATAATTTGCTAGTAATTTTAAGTTTATTAACCCTTTAAGCGTGTCATTTATTTCCCTTCGCACACACTGCAGTGGTTTTTCTCTCCCATACCCTTTTTCCCATTGACTGCTCGTTAAATAAGGTGTTTTGCTGAAATAAGAAATTTTACTGAATTAATTTTGCTGTATAATAATAGATAAGTAAATAAACATGTTTAATAACAGATAAGTAAATAAAAAAACATACAATTCCAAATTTTAATGGATAAATTTTAAAACATGGAATATAACAAAGAGCAACTTCACAGTCTGGACACCATGTCCGGGTTTCTTTCCTAAGCTTCTTGCCAGTTTTATTGGATGCATAACATACAACACTTCGCCTAGTTGGCTCTTTTTGCAGGGTGTGAGATAACTTACGCTTTGTTGAAATAAGATTGAAAGCATTTGAGGTCGCCATTGCCTTGAATGTGAAATCCCAACAAAACTGCTTTTATTTTACACGCGTTTACGAAATACTACCTCTGATAAAATTTAGTTTTGTAGGACTTCTACTGCCATCCAGTGGAAAATATTGTAAACACAGTTAATATCTCATTAAAAAATCATATGATGTGTTATTTCCGTCAAACATATAGGAGGCTCGGCTTTAAAAGTGCATGACGAGTCTACCTCGTCAAACCCGCTTAGCGGTAGTGCAATGCATGACGAGTTGAACTCGTCAACAACTCTTAAAGGGTTAATATGCATAGCATGAAATTTTTTATCAGATAATCTATAAATTCTAAAGAACTGATTAAGTATAATATTTTTAAACAGAATCGAGTTACAGGAATTAAAAGTTAATATTTTATTAATGTTAAAGTTAAAATAGTCTTTTCTATCATATAAATTAGTAACTATACTATTAATAGGATCAATAATAAGATTTGTATCCAAAAAATTAATGTTATTACTAATAGTGGTTTCATTAGGAACTAGTACTAAATTATTCGGATAGAAATCTATATATATGACACAGTTGTTTGTAAAGACCAAACAAATCAGTTCATCAACACATCTGTAAATTTTATGATCTTTTGAAGTAAAAGATTTTTCATAATGGTAAAGGTGATTGTGGTAAGTCCGGCATTAAGACACTCGTACCATCCTTAAAAACACAACATTTATTCATATATAAATTTTATCTCCTTATCACCATATACTACATTATTCATTTATATAAACTGTGAGCACATTCTGGCTTAACCACTCTATCAGATTATAATCACTCATTAACAGAATTAGCATAATCGGAAGGCTTCGCAGCGCCATCTATAACAATGAGGAGAGGAAATTTAATTCTCAACATCCTCCCCCCGGATGAACGATTAGTTCCTCCAAATTGCTATCCCTAATTCAAATTTACATTGATATTCAAATAATATACTAAATTACAATTCAGACATAATATAACTAAAATTAAATTCTTATTTGCTGACCTTAAATTCAATAGACTTTACTGCGGCAATTATAACACATCAATACTAGTCAAATTTTAAATATTACAGCCAATTAATACAATATCTATAATAAAATAAAGTAATAAACAATTAATAACATGAATAAATATAACAATGAATATCATGAAGAAATTTAACGTTCAAATATCCTGAACTTCAAGAGGATATAATAATTGTACAGGGAGTTTGATGTTTCCACCTTTAGTCTTAATTGCATAGGAACGAACTTTACCATCACGGCCGAGGAATAGTTCAGTTACCTTGCCTATTTTCCACAAGTTTCTCGGAACACGTTCGTCATTGATCAGCATTATGTCATTAATATTAAGATCAGTAAGTTTTTTTAGATGGAAGCACAGAGTTTGCTGACCTTAAATTCAATAGATACTCCTCTTTCCATCTCTGCCAAAAGTGATTAAGACGTTTTTCGCGATAATTGTACCGATTCACCAACGCTTTTTTGGTACTAGAGAATGCTTCGCTGCTCAGTCTTACTACTGGTGAACACATTGGTCTTCTTCCCAAAAAGAAATGGGCAGGCGTAAGCGGAAATGGCTATTGAGGATATGAATACACATATGTTATTGGTCTTGCGTTGATCACTGTTTCAATCTCCGTGAACACTGTTTCAAGTTCATTAATTGTCAGCGATGTCTTTCCAGCTATCTTCCGCAGGAACACCTTCACTGAACGCACCAATCTTTGATAAGAGCCTCCCCACCAGCCTCCCTTCTCGACAATAATACTTCCACTTTATTCTATGCGACGCATATAATTCTCTTAAATCCGCATGATGTATAACTTTCCACATTCATCTGAGTTCGAAATCTGCACGTTTGAAAGTTTTGGCGCTGTCTGATTACATTGTAGAACACAACCCTCTTCTGACAATAAATATACGAAAAGCTAATAGGAATGTTTCAGTCGTGAGACTATTTACAAGTCCCAAATGAACAGCTCTGGTGACTGTACACGTCAATAAAAGAATATAGTGTTTTACGTACTGTTCTTGATAAAGACAGGTCCTGCAAAATCTAAACCGGTGATGGCGGAAGGGGGTGATATTTCAATTATATTCGCAGGTAAAGGAGCCATAATTTGAGTTCCTGAACGAACGTTGTATCGTTTATAAATGGAACATTTCTGAATTAATGACTTTATAATCTGTGGTGAGGTGGATTTTACACATAAATACAATAAATATTAAACACTTAAATACATTACCGATACTCACCAAATAGTTCCACCAGGCTCAAGCGCGTTAAAGTATAGTGGGGTCCGATTGGACCTAAGTACATTGCGTTTGTTAAAACAATTAATCACTCCCTTTTTTGTGGCCACTTAACAATTTATTTACAAAACACAGGAAATCTCAATTCAAACATTAAATACAAAATACACAATTACAAATTAGTTCCCAATTTACCTAAGCTTGACCTCAGGGTGCACAGTTTATTTTGCATTAATTTGCATATTTATCTTATTTATCATCCTAACTTTGCCCTTACACTATTCGCTCACACAAATTAAGCTTAAACATTCATATACACATTTTAAAATCAATATATAATTCTCATACCTTTATTACATACGAACTCCACTGAGTGCTGTAGCTGACCTCTGCACGTTGGAATGGGTGGCACGCTTAATTGAAGTTTGGTTCATTTATTTGAATAGTTCATGGAAAACACTACCAGTCTGAGAAAACACGGTGCGTATCACCAGGTGACGAAATTTTTTGCCAAGTATTATTTTGGAGCTGGGCACACTGTCCACTTTCCTTCTCCTCCTCTTAAACGACGGCTTAAGTCCCAGCGGCTCTTGAGTGAGCATGCGTACAGGTTTTGCCAAATATATACGTTTTCGTAGAGATTCGTCTGCTGCTTAGGATCCCGGGATTGATGCTCCACAAACACTCCGTACACGCAGTGTTACAGTTACCACGGCTTAATGCAGCTAAAGGAGCAAGGTCCTACACCGCGCCGTTTTAGTGGTAGAGCTGTGTTGCACTGCAACTAACAAAAACAAATGACGATGGGCATACTGTTCACTTTCCTTCTCCTCCTCTTAATTTCGGCTTAAGTCCCAGCGGCTCTTGAGTGAGCATGCGTACAGGCCCTTGCCTAAAGAGTGGAGATCAGATACTTTATTTGTAGAGATTGGCTGCTGCTTAGGAGCCCTGGATTGATGCCTGGATAGAGCTGTGTTGTACTGCAACCAATTAAAAACATGCCGACATTCTTCCATTCCTGGTCGTCACCGCCCGAAGAAATGCGCCTTCGCGCTGAATTAGGCTCGGCTCGTCTTGGCAACGAGTCGCCATCTCTACCGGACTTACTACGTCGGCCCCTCGGCAAAGGCATTTGCCGCCCGAGATAGGCACCGCGGATGCCGGGTCAGAGATGCATCAAAAATGCATGCCGGAGCGGACTTCACAAAACCACAAGTGCCACGCACTTGGAGTGCTCTCTACTCGAACTCAGAAAAGCAACTAACTATTTTTACATTTCTAAAACTTCAGAATTTAAAAACAAGGGGAGCGACAAAAATACAGGGAGGAAGTCCCCCACTTCCCATTCTCTGCTTCCCAGGCGCAATAAAAAAGGAGGTCCAAAAATGCTTCATACCATTGGTTTTAGAAGCGACGCTCATTTTTTATGCGCTCCACTCAAACACAAGAACCAGAGGGCTTCCAAAACCAGGGTGGTCCAAAAGACCGGACACCGACGCGCGCCACACCTGACAGGGCTATAAATTTTCAAAGATTTGTAGCTCAACTTTGACATTTTGCTGCAATTAAATCTCTGAATATTTACAATCCATGTCAGTGCGCACCCAACCCAACGGCGCCAAATATCCCAATTCCGTCTGTGCAAAGGCCTAGCTATTACATAAATCACAAACATAGTATACATTTTAAATTACAATACACATTCCCGTTTTTCCCAGGGTTATGTATAAAATATGTGAATATCATATCACATAATCTGTCTTCCTCTAATAATCCAGTAATTCACGCTCACCTGCGCAATAAAAAAGTAGGCGCAATAAAAAAGGAGGTCCAACCTTGAGCAAAGGAGGTTTGCTCAACCAATCAGGTCCTTTCCACCACTTTCTAGAGTTTAATAACTCATCTGCTGAGCACCCTCTTGAAAGTATGTCAGCAGGATTTTCATTTGAACTGCAGTATTTCCAATTCTGTGGGTCTGAAACTATTTGAATTTCAGTTACTCTATTGCATGCAAATGGTTTCCACTTCTTTGTATTCCCACGCATCTATCCAATAGTTACTGTAGAGTTTGACCACATAAAGTAATTTTCACCTATATTAAATGAATCTCTCAAGGACTTTAATAATCTTGATCCCATTAAGGCGGCCATTAACTCCAACCTTGGCAATGTCAGTTTCTTTACTGAAGCAACTCGTGTTTTTGAAGCAACAAAACTAGCACAGAATATGTTCTTCCCTGTTTCGTAACGTACATAGTATGCTACAGCTCCATAGGCGGCTTCGCTTGAATTACAGAAAATGTGCAATTGTAAATGATGCGAATCGGAAATGATTTCACTCGAAAAGTAACATCTTCCAATGGATAAATTTTGCAAGTTCCTTGCACCAATTACTCCATTTACGATTTAAAATCATCTGTCAACTCTTGATCCCATTCTGAACCTCTCTCCCATAATTCTTGAAACAAAATTTTAATCCTTATCACAAAAGGGGATACTATTCCCATGGGGTCGAAAAGTTTACATGATAACTTCAAAATACATCTTTTAGAATTACTGCAATCTTCCAGTGCTTTTAAAAGCGATGATAAATCAAATTTAAATTCGTCTGTTGAAGTGTTCCACATAATTCCTAAAACCTTGAAAATCACTGTCTCATCTTCCACTGCTTGATGTTTAAAATTTGATTTAAAATCGATTTAAAATCATCTGTCAACTCTTGATCCCATTCTAAACCTCTCTCCCATAATTTTTGAAACAAAATTTTAATCCTTTTCACAAAAGGGGATACTATTCCCATGGGGTCGAAAAGTTTACATGATAACTTCAAAATACATCTTTAAGAATTACTTCAATCTTCCAGTGCTTTTAAAAGCGATGATAAATCAAATTTAAATTCGTCTGTTGAAGTGCTCCACATAATTCCTAAAACCTTGAAAATCACTGTCTCATCTTCCACTGCTTGATGTTTAAAATTTGCACTATGCCAAATATGCGCAAGTTCTACTGAATTTGTTCTCCATTTACGAATATTCAGGTTTGCTTCTTTCAAAATAAATTTGGCATCTCTTGATAAACCTTCAACCTTGATAATATTATCTGCACCCGGAATACGATCGTCCACGTCCAAATTTTCATTTAAGATTTTAAAAGCTTTTGGATGAGATATTTCATATTTCTTGATATGATGCTTTATTGTCGCCGTTTAAAGAAAGGAGCTTGATCTAACCCCGAAAGTTACTCTGGTCATTCTATATGTTTCCCATTCTTCCGGAAGAAAATTTTCAAACCACAGAAATTTTTCATAATCTCTGTCTTCTTCCGCGACAGAAATTTCCAAAAATGCTCGTTCTATGTCCGCAATAACACCAATTTTGTTCATTCCAAATTTCAAAAGAAGTGTCAAAATATTTGGATTCAAATTGTGTTCTTCAAAAGTGCCATTCAAAGACGAGCATTCTTATCTCACGACGAGGCTTCAAAAACGATCCTCAACTTCGTAGTTTCCTTTCACGTTTCAAAATCGGGTGATGAGGTAAATAATATCCACACCTTGCTGATGTCTTTGTGTGTGAATCAACCCTTTCTATAATCCCGTCTTCTAAATGTCCCTTAAATACATTTTTTATATTCTTCATAGGGTGAATGGTCTAACTCGAACTTCTCTATTAGACTAAAAAGTCTTCTTTCAGCAACAACATAATTATTTTTAATATTTACTTCATCCATAAATGGCAATCGAACCTTATATCTGCAGTCCTTAAATTTGATTTCCGTTTCAAAACGTTCTAAAGTCTCAACATCAATACCTGAATTTTCATTACAATCTTGAGTTATACCTAAACTCTCTGCATACCAAAATCGTTTTAACTCATTATTTAATGGCTCTGCGCTATTATCAATGGGCGCTAATGGCATTGCATTTCCACATTCAGTGGAAATATTTTCTTCTTTTAACTTATGATTTATTTCAGTATTCGTGTAAAAACAAAGAGATTTTACGGCTACGGAATCCAAACTGTGTCCTCAATTTTACCCTGAATCGTCCAGCCAAATATAATCTGTATAGCGTATAAATGTTTATTTAATTCTTCAATGCGTCCTGTATTGACATTCCAAAAGAGATCGGCGATTGATTCATATTCATATGTAACGCATTTGCAACGACCTAATATGATCCGCTTGTGCAAATGCTAGTCGACTATCAATCAGTTCTATTAATTTTTCTATATGATGAGCCAATTAGAAGCAAGACAGTCAAACAAATGATTTGCTGTCGGTCTTTATAGAAACATTCTCGAGTTGCCATGTAACCAAAAAACAACATATATTTCTATGATCAGAAAGGAGTTTCTTTAATATATTAGAATTGCAGAAATTAAAAATTGTCATGGAGTAGCAGTAAAATTGTTAATGTCTTGTGAAATAAATTCTAATTTAATCCGAAATAGATAAGAGACGAAAATTGAGTAGCAGAATATGAAATATTATCATAAAATTTATATTTGAAACGTTATAATAACAAAAAATTGTGTGATTTAAGATGAAATAAACATCAAGTATGTAGTGAAATCTCCATAAATAGGATGAAAGTTGACCAACACATATATATAATTTATTGATTAGGGAGGGGTATGAAAACAAATACCAAATTCAATTTGTTTTAAAAATCACACTGAGGTACTGATACAAATGCATTTTTAAACCTATCACATCATTATGAACAATTGATATTTTTTTTTAATTAGCTCATTTTGCATTTCTCGAATGTTAAAGCATATATCAAAATTAAAAGTGTATACTTCTATCAAGGGTGTTATCACTGGCGGCAGAACCATGGGCAAAGGGACTGCTCCACCTTCTAAGATTCTATACTGGGACAAAGGATTGAGGAGCAGACCGAGAGGAAGAAAAGAGAGCATACATAATCCTTTCTATGCCAGCCGTTCGAGGGTTTTTCAGTTGGTTCCAATAGTAATATTAAAGATAGGCCCTAACTTTTTGCCAAAAAGTAGCCAAAATATTAGAGCCCAGCATTCATTTCTCAATCAAGTCAGGCCTAGGTAGCCGTCGCCTCAAACGTTCACTTCAAACGTCTGATAACTAAGCTACACCCAAGATCCATGGACGCGAACCCGAATCCTTCTCCAGCAGATTAAATAAATGATAACATTTCGGCAGAATGTATCAGTGAGATAATATGCGATCCCGGACTACCATCGCGCCATCTTTACCCGCGCCATCTTTATTTGTCATCTCCCGACCGACAATAGTCAGCAGTTTTGGCTTGGGACCTCTCCCCCCTCGTTAGATACGTTCTGAAATTCCCAACTTTGGTTCCGCTTGGTAAATCATTACACAGCAGTTTTAGTGTTGCCATCCTTTCTCTCAATGCTATTTTTATCTGGTGAGTTCAGTAACTCCTATGACCGGGCCTCTCTAGTGACAGAATTGTTTAACGCATTCTGATTGGCTACTCTCTTTACAATAATTTCTAACCGTGTCAGGACACATAAGCGCGAGATTTTGATAGATTTGGACGCCTCTCATCGTGCTGATTAATTTGGTATATTATGTGAACGGGTTACGACGAAATAATTAATTGACCCCTTAATTAATTCTTAATTAATAAACTCTAAAAATCAAAATATCTCGAAAACTGAGTCCTGGATCGAAAAACTGAGAAAATTTTCTCTGCTCTTACCCCTAAGTCCATTTTTTAAATACCTTCATTTTGATATGCATTGTGTTACAGATCTGCTCGCTCACGCTCACCATCCCTGGTAGGAACCTACCTTTTTCTCCCCTCTTTTCTCTTTTTTTCTCCTTTTCCCTCCCCTCTTCTCCGTTTTTTCCCTCTTTTTCCTCCTCTCCGTCTCTTTTTTACCCTTTTCTCCCCCCCCTTCCCCGATTTTTTCTTCCTCTCGGTCTGCTCCTCTCGGCGTGCGCGCGAAGTCCTCCGTCGTTTCCGGCCGCGGGGAGGGGTCCTTCAATAGGACAAATAAACACCACTTGCAATACCCAGATATTCCATCTGCAGACGACCAGTTGAACACTGTGAGGAAATACTTGTGCCTGTATTTACTGAGCTACTAGAGATTAATGTTGAAACCCTCATTTCACCTGCTTCTGCAGATGATGAGGATGATGCTCTGACCGAATATACGCCATCGGATGCAGATTCTGATTAAATTGCTCTGTTCAGTCAGCCTGGATTGAATGATCTGGTAAGAGATTTGTATTTGCCAAAGCAATCTGCAGAATTTTTGGCTTCTTGGCTAAAAGAGAAAGTACTACTCAGACCTGGCACTAGTATCTACTTTTATCGTAACAGAGAAGCAGAACTGGGAAAGTACTTCCATTCAGATGGTGAACTTGTTTATTATGTTGCTGTTGTTTCTTATCCCACTTGACCGACAGCAATATCAGATAAAGTCCATGAACCCGTGAGTCTTCAATTGATGAAGAACTACTCCTGGACAGGAGTACAGCTAACTCCTCTGGCATCCAATACATGTCAAGGCATGGCCAGGAGAGGCCTGAGTCACATTGCATTTCTGGCAAAGGGGATAAACCTTACTTGTTTATTGTAATGATGTTGAAGGGCTTCTTCTCAATATGGGACTGTTCGCATATGATTCAAGTGAATGGAGACTTTTTATTGACAGTAGTAAAAGGAGTTGGAAATGTGTGTTACTGCACAACGGAAATATATATGGTTAAATCCCAATATGATACTCTGTACAAATAAAAGAAACGTATGCCAACATCAAGACAATTCTAGATAGATTGGAATACCATGTTCATGGATGGGTAATTTGTTTTGGTTTGAGAATGGTAAATTTTCTGCTGGGACACCAAGGACGTCACACCAAATACCCTTGTCTCCTGTGCTACTGGGACAGTAGGGCTACATTAGAACACTGGGTGAAAAAGACCTGGTCACCAAGAATCAGTTTGACGCTTGGTGTCAAGAACATAAAGAATAAGCCTCTCGTTGATGGGAATAAAATTGTATTTCCCCCAGCTGCACATAAAACTTGGGTTAATGAAGCAATTCGTCAAAGCTCTTGATCACACTGGAAAGTGCTTCAGCTATATATGTTCAAGTGTTTCAAGTCTCAGTGCCGAGAAGAAAAAGGCAAGAATATTTGATGATCCTCAAATAAGAACACTCATCAGGGATTCACTTTTTGTTACAATAATGACTGCGGCAGAGGCTAGAGCTTGGAATGCATTCTCTGATGTGGTGCGGAATTTCCTTGGGAACAGTAAAGCGGGCAATTATCGAGAGATTGTGTGTGCTCTTTAATTTCCAAGCATTTGGATGTAGAATGAGCATCAAGGTTCACTATTTACATAGTCGCTTGGCTGACTTTCCAGAGAACTTGGATCACGTGAGCGAAGAGCAAGGTGGACGTTTTCATCAAGACATTAAAGTTAGGGAAGACCATTACCAAGGGCGATGGGACTCCAACATGATGGTAGATTATTGTTGGTCTTTGATGAGAGACATTCCACAAGCTCGGAGATCGTCAAAGAAGAGGTCGCTTATGCAGATGTAACATCACTATTGTGAATTTAACTTTTTGTACATATATTTTTCTTATCTTCACACTTCAATTCTTACGTGGTAATATGCATTCACTCCCATTTATATGCAGTCACTCTCACAACTTTGTGCTACGGATCATTAAATGTTTGTTTCATTATTATTGTATATTGTATCTTATCTTATTCTTGTCTGTATTTCTCTTTAACTCTTCGTATATGATCATAAATTTGATGTTTTTATTAAAAATGCAATATTTGATATCTCAGAAACCTGATGTGATAGACAAAAATTGATGCTACATTTGGAATCAGCACCCCAAAATTACCCTTAAACCGTCGGAATACCTTATGTCAAAAAATGTGTGCTGACCAGTGCAACCATTAACCTCTTTTGACGCTAATTTATCGAGGGCCGTACAAGGCTGCTAGGTCCAAGTGGTATGTTATTGTGATTAATGGAACCTGATTAGTTAGGGGCTGAAATATTTGAATGACGCGGACAAATACCAGATCATGTTGCATAAAATAATGTATATAATAACTAATTTGAAACAAATACAACTACAATACTCGTATAGTGTGAATTTTCATATGAATAATAAATAAATTTTTAAGGCTGTTATATAATGCAGTCAGAATTTTGAAATATCCGCCACAGTCATGTATTCATAACACTAAATGCTCCATTCTTACAAATAAAATCAAATGAAGCACACGATTACATAAATGTAAAAAATAGCCAAATTTACAACTATAATTTTCAACCAGATGCATATTTATTAAACACATCGCAGTGTAAGCAATTATAGCAATTATAACACATACAATAGACATACACGTAGTCTGACATACACACAGTCGTCACGGTAAAGTAGCCTTTTTCTGTACCTGAAACATTTAAATTTGACGAAAACTCAAATTAACGAATTTCGACACGAGTCCATTACTTTCCCCATACATTGCCATGTATTGTAAGGAAAGTAAAACCTCTTTGGAATGTCTTTGGTAATAAACATTGAGTCATAAGAATTAGCAAATTCTAATGTTTTTCAACATATTAATAATTTAATAGAACGTATATCATGGTACTGAATGGGATTTGTGCATTATGTTTTTATAATGAGGAACATGAATACATAATTTCGAATTATGAAGGCAATGTATTTAAGTCATATACATTGTCTGGTGCTGTATTTTATCAGTACTGTAGCTTTATCACATTAAACTTTTAAAAAGCGTATGATTTTATGTTATTTAAAAAATAGTATGCTTTTATTTTGTTTGAGTTATAGAGGATACGTACAATGTACAGACAGATAGACAGACACACAGATTCACACACACACACACAGACGCCACGATACAGTAGCTTTCTGTGGTACCTGAAACATGTACATTTGACGAAAACCCAAGTTACGAATTTCGACACGAGTCCAATACTTGCGAATTCTAATACAATTGTCTTTGGCAATGACAATTGAGTTATTAGAATTCACAAATTCTAATGTTTTTCAATATGTCATTAATTTTATAGAACGTATCATGGTACTGAACGGAATTTGAGCATTATGTCTTTATAATGAGGAACATGAATACATAATTTAGAATAATGACGACAATGCGTTTAACTCATATATATATTATCTGGTACTGCATTTTATCAGTACTGTAGTTTTATTCACTTTTGATAATTGCATATTAAGAAATGCATCACTTGTTAGTAAGATTGTAATTTAAAAATGCATCTATTTAAATTTTTCTATATACCACATTATAATTTAATTAAAGTATCCATAAACTGGCATTTAATTAATATAAGAAAGTCCGTTCAAAATTGATTTAAATTGTGCATAGTAATTCTGTTACGTTTTTAGAATTACTCGAACAATGTATTTAATGACTTAATCAACCACACAGTAGCACAAATGCATGAAGCCCACCGATAGAGCTTATTGAAGCAATAGATACGAAGCATTAAATTACAGAATAAAAAAACAATATCACTTATACGAACGGTTTTAATTTAAATTTCATTATTTCTTTGACTAAAAACGAACAGTAATTATCATAATTCTCGTCCTTTCAATCAACCTAATTATTTTCAATAAATATTTATATAAAACTCATTGTCATCAAGGAGGAGGGGCATATTTTGATTTAAAACTAAGAAACAAAATAAATATAATCGCTACATTTGTTTGAAACCACTGAAAATAAATTAATCATATTGATATTATTTTGTTTTTCATTTGTTTCATTCATCAATTTTGCTGTACGAATTTATTACAACACCGATTGTTTTAAAACTGGAATTGTATTTTTCCAATTAGAACAAATTTTAGATTATTCATGCAATATTTCTTACCATAGTATTGAGAGTTGTAGTTGAAATTATTGTGTGTTTTAATATTGATTCATGTTTATGCTTTAATTTTGTACTTCGACCTAGACTGTCTGACCAACCCGAAGGTATAAGGCAACTGTTTGTACGGCCAGATCAGTGCCACCCAATTTAGACGGGACCCTAGTGGTTGCGGCTGATAAATGTTCGATTATTGCACCAATGATGAGTGAAATATGACTTGTCTTTCGTACTATAAACTCCACGGTTTGAAGCGTTGAACGGACTGTTTTAATTAAACATTATTTTGTGCATTCAATCAGATTTTGTATTACGATCAAATCATATTAAAATTTATGATAACATTCCTTCAATTATCATTTTTGATATCAGATGAATGCTTCTATAAGTTGATGTCTTTATTTGTTTTTACAATTGAAATACGCGCGAAAAGTAAGAAGAGCAAACAGGTTTTCCTGCACGTCCGATTTTACGCATAAGTTGATACAGCTTAGGGTTTTTGTTTACTAAGGGGCTTCACTGTTTACTTTTGCAGTACAGACTTTAAACAAAGGGATTTAAGGAGATTGGGTCTAGGTGGTGTACTTGCAGCTTTATGTATTCTGCTTCAAAAATTGAAGTATTATGCAATTAAATATTATTGAGATATAACAAGTATGAATATAGGTGTATTTTGGATATTTTAGCGCATACTTTGCTATTATGTAGTTTATTTCAATTTACTTGATATAACTAAATAATGGATGAACTATAAATAATGTGTTTTATGCTAACTTTAGAATAAAACTGCACTGTGCCAAAATTATTTGAAAAATGCACAAATTATGCTCTGACTGATGAATATTCAACGACTTTCTTCTATACTAATTATAACACTATTCTCTTAAAAATTGGAGAGAATATGTTGTAATAATCGTTAAAATAATATTTACTTAAGAATTCAATAAAACATATATGCTAAAGTTAATTGGAGTACTTAATTTAACTATTTTACTATCTATCTCTAATCAGAAAGGATCCCTCTCTAAATTTTATTCTTAAAATGTGTGTTTTATCTTTTGTAATTGTCATTTAATTAAGAAATGTTCGCTAGAGGTCACCTTTTTAAGATATTTTGCATAAGAACAACATATTGTATAATAGAAATGAATATTATATACATAATAGCAATGTACATAATAACAATAAATAAATATTTCAGAATTGGTGGATACATACTGTGGTGGGGAGGAGTGGGATGTTTAATACATAGTGGAGGTTGACACGTTTACAAAATTTTCCAACATATAACCTCATAAACTGTATAAATATGCTTAGAATGTAATTCTGTATAGGAAAATTGTATAAATGACCCTTTTTACTTTCCCTGCAATACATGGCAATGTATAGGGAAAGTATTGGAATCATGTCGAAAATCGCAACTCTAGTTTTCGACGGATCTACACGTTTCAAGACCTCTAGAATACGAAAAAACCATTTTTAGCGTGACGTCTGTGTGTGTGTCTGTGTGTCTGTGTGTCTGTCTGTGCAGATTTTGTATCCACTCTAACTAAAAAACTAATTGACCGAATTTCATAAAATTTGGTAGGTAAGTCACTTGTGGTCGAATCTAATGCTGATTAGTTTTGGGTACGATTCGGAATAAAAGTACCCGCCTTTTTCTTGCGAAATGGCCCGTAAAAGCTTGTATCCACTCTAACTGAAAAACTAACAGACCGCATTTCACAAAATTCGGTAGATGAGTCACTTGTGGGTTACCCTGGTGCTGATTAGATTTTGGTATGATTCGGAAAAAAATAACCTGCTTTTTTTTACTAAATGGCCCGCAAAAATCGTCAAAATGTTAACTAAAAAAACTACGTATGCTCAAATATATCCATTAAATGCTTGTTTTATACGTAATTTTTAACGAAGAAATGAATAAGACCAACTCCATTACACTAGGACCAGCCATTCTCGAGATATTTTATTTTATTCGTTTTTTCTCCACGTCACCTTTGAAAATGAGTCCAGTTACCAAATGAGAACGAAAATTGAATTAATAGTGAATTAAATTTAATTAAAGTAAAGAGAATGTGTATATAAGTGTGCAGGAATGTCATGTGCTGCCCACATCAGCTTTTTACTTTCCCTGCAATACATGGTAATGTATACGGAAAGTATTGGAATCATGTCGAAAATCGCAACTCTGGTTTTCGACGGATCAACATGTTTCAAGACCTCTAGAATACGAGAAAACTATTTTTAGCGTGACGTCTGTGTGTGTGTGTCTGTGTGTCTGTCTGTGTGTCTGTGTGTGTGTGTGTCTGTCTGTGTGTCTGTCTGTGTGTCTGTCTGTGCAGATGTTGTATCCATTTTAACTAAAAAACTAATTTCATAAAATTTGGTAGGTAAGTCACTTGTGGGCGAATCTGGTGCTGATTAATTTTGGCAACGATTCGGAATAAAAGTACCCGCTGTTTCTTTGCGAAATGGCCCGCAAAAGCCTGTATCCACTCTAACTAAAAAACTAACGAACCGAATTTCACAAAACTTGGTGGATAAGTCGCTTGTGGGTCACGCTGGTGCTGATTAGATTTTGGTACTATTCGGAAAAAATAACCTGCCTTTTTTTGGAAAATGGCCCGCAAAAATTGCCAAAATTTGAAATGAAGAACTACGTACGCTCAAATATATCCATTAAATACTCGTTTAATACGTAATTTTTAACGAAGGAAAGAATAAGACCAACCCCATTATACTAGGACTAGCCGTTCTCGAGATATTTTAGTTTTTTCGTATTTTCTCCACACCATCTTTGAAAATAACTCCAGTTATCAAATGAGAACGAAAATTGAATTAAAAGTGAATTAAATTTAATTAAAATAAAGAGAACGTGAATATAAGTCTTCAGGGAAAGTCATGTGCTTCCCACATCAGGTTTTTACGTTTATCATCAGGGACTTTTTTTCTCCAGTGTTGACGGATCTACAGTCTTAACTACTCAAGCGATTTTATTGAATGGCTAGAGATATCTTTTGTGGAAATTTTACCATAAATACGAAAGTGCAAAATCCTTTAGTCGAACCTATTTAATGATATTAAAATAGAGGATTATATCTTCTTGTGGGATTTACGATATTAACTATCCAGACTTGGAAAAGCACGAAATTACAGAACATCTAATCTAATCATAGTCATTTAGATTAAAATACCCTTTAGCTATTATCTTCAGCTCTTCTTTCTTCTAAATGACCCATCATGGAAGCGATTTTGACAGTGAAATTCATTAACAACATACAATACAGCGAAGCTCTAGAAAATGTTTTTCTGACCGTACTCCTCGAGTATTTGTAAAATTGCTTTAAAACATCAATTTCTTAAGGTGTGCTATAGATATGATTTAGATACTGACTGATATGGATTTAGTATCAAATTCTGGAGAAACGGTTTGCTAAGCATTTTCTCTTTATTATTTTTTACCATTTACGGTTTAGATATGTTCACTTCACTTGAAACATTAATTTTTCACGATTGGCTATAGATAGGGTTTGATATGTATTCAGCATCAAATTATAGAGGAGGTAAGGTGATCCACTAAGAATTTTGAGTTCCCGTTTCTTTTACACTTTCGTGTTTAAAGATTTTTCATTAAATATATATTTCTCAGGATTGGTTATAGATAGAGCTTAGATAATGAATGATATGGATTTAATTTTACACTCTAGAGGGGGTAATGAAGCTTTCAATTTCTGGATTACTCCCCTTTCAATTTCTGGATTTTTTCCACTTACGGTTAGAGCTTATATGATGAATGCTATGGATTCAGCAACGAATGTGGTGTTTACTAAGGTTTTCCATTTCTATTTCTGAAATGGCACTTTCGGATTTTCTGAAAATTCGTATGGTATTAAAAAACTATACAACAGCGAAAGTTACAGATGGTTAGTTTGATTATAGTTATAAATAAATCCTTAATAGTTTCGCCAAAAATGATGTGTACACACCATTTGCTATCATATGAAGACTCCTTCATAAATTTATTGTTTTAATAAATTGTAGTAAAATCTGAAAAGTGTAAAAATAATGTAAAAACTGTACTTATATTTTCAAAATTTTTAGTTTTAAAGTGTGTAATAAAAAAAAGAACATCAGTTCTTATTTTCCTGTAATTTTATTCTGGCCATTGAGTACATTAATTCAATTGCCATTTCATACGAAACAATGTTCGTTCATTCACGTTAATGATTTCCATTGTTTAATATTATTCCTTCAAAATATTTTGAATTATTTAAAACAACGGCTTTAATTCTTTGGCCCAAATAAAACCACCCTTTGCGAAAGTATTGAAAGTATTCAATAAAGTTAATTGTGCCTTTTGTTCATGGGTTTTGAGCAAGTGGAGAATCAAGCTGGTATGTCTTTGAATATAAATTGCTTTCATTAATAAGATTATTCAAAGGAAACTAATAACATTCGAGTAAAATTCCCTTTTAAAATTCAATGTATCATTTGAAGAAAATGCGTTTTCAAGCTTTTTCACACATGAAAGAACTGAAATATATTTTAAATAGAAATGAAATGATATAAATGAATAAATTTGTTTAAAATTTCTTGCAGTAACGTATAAATATTTATTAGGTAGTATTTATTAGGTGTACAATTTTTCCTGTACATTATGTGCAAGTTTTTGTAACTTTTTTTAAACATGCATTGAGTGATTTTTCCAAATGTCTGATATGATATAAGTCTGTTCCTAATGCCAGAAAAAAAATAATACTAAAAAATTATTTTTAACTAGTCTGAAGCAAAGAAAATGTTTGAACTTGCAAAATCGTCATACATGGGGTACAGAAATTTGTCATGATGTGGTGAAATTGCATATAATGTTCCCATACAAAACGTGTAAATAAATTATACTCTACCGAAAATAATTTGTTTTTTGTTTTTATCTATTGAAAGAAGCAAATAGAATTTTTTTCTAATTAAAGTATTTCTGTTACTGATGGCTTTTTCAAGTTTTTTAGCTCTTTGAGTCTTACAGGAATTAGTAAGTATATTTTCAAAGTGACGGTTTTCTTCGATGCTATTAGTAAAAGGAATATGCCTATCTTTTACATAGCAGTCACTTTTTTGTGTGACGTTAGTGGAAATCGAACATCAACCAAACGCATAATTATCTTCAGTGACGAGATTTCAAGCAAAGCATTAGTACACATTTATGACATATTACTAACCACACATACAATAATACAGGAAACTACAGATTTAAATACAGCCTGACAACATGGATTTCAGTGGTATATTAACATTATTGTTCAAAGTTACAATTCATAAATTGTAAGACGCCATTACCGTGTAAAATGTAAGAACTACGTCATCCTTTATTACAAAAAAAATGCTGCTGCTCACTAGCATGATGCGGCCGATACTCTGTGATCCAAGTGCCGCCTGTCTACAGACTGTACACTTATGCCATCTAGTTGTGCCTATTCCATCTTCATGAATAACTTCATTATGGGTGGCAAAATTCTGAATATTACTGCATTTTAAGTGTTAAATGTGTAATCTTAGTAGCATTTGGAATAATTGGCCATTTAAAAACTTAGTTATTTGGTACAAATTCATCAATTGAAAAATATAGAGTATTTGGCTAATTATTAGTTAGAAACACATTTGTCCTGAATAAGAAATTGAACTCATACTCCCTAAATATGAATTGCACTGAATTCCATTGAATCGTCCTAATAATTGTTCATGATGCTCACCAACCCTCAATTGACGCTCACCAACCCTCAATTGTAGCTCACCAACTCCCAATTGACGCTCACCAATCCTCAGAGTTCGCAAAATAACTTTAAAAACGCAAAACACTTTTTTAAAATCAATATTCTGAAACCCATGGTGCACAAACAAGAAACGTATGTAGTCATAGTAATTTATTTACATTTAGAAAACATATGTATTATGATAAAATAAATTTATAAATTCATAATAAGCAATTATAATTTATTTGTAAACCCTTCATTCCCGCATTTCTTTAAGATGAGTAGGGTGATAAGCCGCACCATAAGGGAGAGTTTAAGCATTTAACATAAATGAATTTCAATGGACCTACCAAATATTTTTCTTCAAGAAATATATATATATATTTAAATATAAAAAAGGTATAAACACTGAAATTGCAATTTTGTAAAATATAAGAAATTGACTAAATTCGCAAAAGGTTTGCTTTTTTTTTTAAACTCACTTTAAGAATACAACCAACACAGACAAAATGACATCAAATAAAAGCGGAGTAGGATGAGAATTGACATTATTATGAGAATTTTACTTATTTCTCAGATAACTCTTGGGTATATCCATTTCTAGGGGAGAGATGCAGCACCTCACGGCCTCCTGAGCTTGGATTCAAATATGGCGAAATCACAATAAAAATTCTCTACAGGAAGACTATGCTTCGCTCAAACAAGGAATCCACTGACATTTCTAGAGTTGTAGCTATAATTTACAATCTGTGATAGTATATATATATATATATATATATATATATATATATATATATATATATATATATATATATTAATATTTCATGTGGAAGTATATATATACAAAATATTCCATGATAAATTCAACACCTAATTTTGAATATGTTTCAATTTTAGGTGAAAAAAGTACAGGAACACAATACTTTTTATCAAACACATTTGAAACACTAAATGGCACGTCGTTAGTGTTTACTGCACTATCATCTTACGGTAAGTTTCAGAACTGAAGAGCGGGGGATGGGGGGGATCTATATCGGAGGCGGCATATATCCCAGAATTACCCTATAATTAAATTTTTCAGAGCTGTATGTTTTGCCGTCTGTTAGTTTAGCAGTGTCCAAAAGTCCATTATTTTTTATATCTAGATAGAAAACAATAACTAGGAGTACATATTTTTTATAATTAAATCTCATTTCAAATCAATAGACATCTGCTGACTTCCCGGAGATCTTTGTTTCATATTAAGAGTTATATAATCATAGAGTATCACGTGCATACCGATATTTCTGGGAAATGAGTAAAATGTTTAATATATCAAAACCATCTTTTGAAAAATCCACATTGACGGTGTCAAACAATTTCTGGTAGATGGCATGTTTCATAGTTATTTGATAATAGTAAAAACTAATTATTTTAAAGATAGGATTGTAACGTACATTACAAAATATTAGTAGCAAGTATTGGGACAATAAATCTTAATATTTATCATAAGAAATTCATAATTGTAGAATATAAGATAAATAATTCTGGATTGTAATTAACTGATGCCCTACTTTGAAAGGCAATCAAAACGTGTGAGTAAAACTAATTACGAAATATATCTACAGATTAATCAATAATATTAATCAACTTATTTTTATAAACAAAAAATAATGAAGTTGGCACTTTTCTAAGATAATGTGTATATATATATATATATATATATATATATATATATATATATATATAATAAGATAATATTTAATAATTTCTAAGATAATATTTTGAACATTACTAAGTTAGACATTCTTTGGAATTTAGGCACATTTAAAAAATGCATGGTTATTGTATTGCATAATAAATTGAACTGGTGTATTTTAGATGTAAAATATTTCTAAAGGAAAGAGAAAAACTGATTATTAAATTTGTTTTTGGTATGTCATTGAATGTAATTTGTAATAGTTTCTGACTTAAATATGGTCTCATTTTTATAGTATATTTTTTCATTCTAATTCTGCTTCCTTTCTTTCATTTTTAGGAATTTATGAGACTCTCTATGTCCGTAAAAGAAAAAAAAATAGATGTGTCTTATTCCAAAGAAACTACTAATCAGGATTTTCTTTAGATGCTTTATATATTTTTTTATATTTTTGTGTTTAATATGTCATTCATGGGATTATTTTGCCTTTATGAAATTAATTTATGTATGGACTGCTGCCAGATATTCCATTTCTAATTTTCTTTTAATTCCCATTCAATGATTTTTTATGGGATGCTACTTAAATAAATTTTTGTACTTAAATGGACTCTCACATTTCGTAGTTACAAATACCAGAAAAATAATTTTAAGAATATTTTGTAAGTTTTACAACAAATTGTTAATTGCAAATAACTGTAATCATTAGTAAGTTACAGCAATGTAACTAAACAAAGCTGATACGGAATTTTATGACGATAGAGTGCATTTTTCATGCATAACTTCATATAAACTATCGCAGAACGAAATTGCTAACACATTTAAATACATTTAAAAAGTATTTAGAAGATTTTTTATTTCATTTTCCTTCTTAATATCGTCAATATTGCTAAAATCACAGTTGAATTTTCTTAGATAATATAAACATATTTTGAATTTACTAAAAGTTAAGACAAAGGAATTTAACTTTAATGCTGTACCCTGATCATGAGGGATTTAATAATTAAGTTTATTGTTGTCGATATGTTTAACAGAGGAATAAAATATATAAAGGTTTCATTATTCATCCATTTATTTCATATAATTTACTATAATGTGTATAGTCCATTTAGACGATAAAAGCTTTCAAAATAACTCTTGGGAAATTTTGGATTGTTGTCCAAGTCGAATACCAGCTCTATTTACAAGGGCACTGAAAATTTGGTTATTTTTCAACATCCTATTTATGTGAGCTCAGTTTCTCAACATTAACCAATATAAAAACTAAAACAGACGAAAGACTTACTGATACAGATATATAAATGACGGTAGCTATATTATATATTAAACCCGATATTCCTGAAATCTGCAAAATATTTCAAGCTCAAGTATCAGCTGTAATCTATTATTTTTAATAAAATTATTTTTAGTTTTATGATATTAATGATTTTGTTGTTTCTTAAATTTTTCTTATAATCAAAAGCGTTCGGAGACTTATAAAAAAATAAGAACCACTGTTTCAAGGGTTTGTACCAGTAACGACAGAATAAAAAGAACAGAAATTCGGCACACAGCATCATCTGAGAAAAATTGTATCTATCAAATTTCCACATGACTTACTAACGTAAGATTTTTGTGGTCTTTTCGTGCATTTTCGTTTCGAATTACAGTTCAATGTCTTCAGACAAAATGCTTTTCTAGTTTTAAAGTATCGATTCATGTATAATACTTAGGTTTAAATGCAAATTGCGTAAAACAAAATACATTAAAAAGTGTGGGATGAAATTGAAAATTTTCATTAAAATTGTTAACTTTTATTTTGAAAGTTCTTTTATTTTGAAATTTCGAACTCTCATAGTCAACGGAGGGAATGGCAGGGGAACAAACTATGGTGACAGTGAGTCTGAAGAAGTGACATTATTTTACCTCGAAAATAAATAACTTTATTGGCCAATTTATGGTGGACAATGAGGGCTGAAACGTTAGGCTTCGTACCCCTGCCAAACGTCATCTGAACGTCATCTGCTTTCATTAAACCAATCCGCTGTTAATTCTCGAGGCGGACCAATCAGTGGTTCCTAGTTAGTCAGTGTCCTGACTAACTAGGAACGAGGGGACAAGTCATGATGCCCCACTCCTTCCCAACATGTGTTCGAACTCTCATCTTCAAGAGTTCACTTGACGTGTAGTATGTCTGTTGTGAAGTGTGCACAATATTGAGTGAGTTCAAAATAGGTCTTATATAGTCCAAAACAAAGATTGTCCAGTACATTATGCTATGGCGTTACCGAAGCTGGGTTGAGAGTTCTCTGAATCAACTGCTTTTCTCTCTCTATTCACATTATTATTTTCTGTTCCCTGTTGTATCCCCCTAGACAAAATTAATTAAAGTTAATTAAATACGTTAGATATTTGAAACCAGTACTAGAAAATTAATAAATAGTTAAGTCTAGAGTACCTACCTTTTCGACGATTTGAAATTGCCTATTATAATGACTGTATAATGATCGTTATGTGTGTTTTAAAACTTCGCGCCTCTTACATTTTGAATCATTGTGTATTTATGTTTTTTCAGAGATCAACAGGTAAGTGGAAAGTTAACACCACACATATTAAAATATAAATTATTAGAGAAAAAAACATATTTTGCAATATCCTCCACTACACAACAATGCTGTATGTAAAAGTAGAAGTAAAAGTATAACCACACACATTGCTGATTTTCTTGAAATGACAAAAAGGATCCAGAGTATTTTCGAAACAGATATATGCTGCATTATTGTCTTATTTGGGCTTAAATACGTTGCTCAGTTTTCCTCATCCTTTGCACAAAATGTTTTTTACTTATTGCTTTCATTCATATTCATTTGTAAAAATTACTTCGTAATAGAAGCAGAATCTAATGACAATTTCTTCAAATTTATATTTCAGGAGTACACAGGCTATTTGGTTAAAATGACAACAGCGTATGCAAATCTAAATTGGACTAACTTACACACCGATTGAAAAAGCATTGTTGCATTTTTTTAGGTTATTAAAGATGAAAATTTGTCGATTGTTTTTACCGTCATGTCGAGAAAAGAATTCAGAGACGACATAAGAAAATAATTAGATGAATTCTTTATATCAACTAAGCTGAAACTGGGTAAAATTCAACAAATTTATGATGAATATGATGAATTAAATGAAACATTCATTCAGTTTAGATTATTTCACAATGAGCAAGCTCATCATTGACGAGTTATATAATATGGTCACAATTCTTATGAAATGTTCATTTGTGGAAAACCAATACGCTTCAGTTTAAAAATTTGGACGATTTCTGCCATTAACGGATATTCTTACAAAATGAAAATTTATGTAGGAAGACAATTAGATCAAATTGAACCTGATAGTACTAGCGTTGTTAATAACTTCCTGTCAATTGTTATTTTTTTGACAGTTCTTACTTCTTGATGCAAAAATTAGTAGAGCGAAACATACAGGTAAATGCTACTAGAACTACCCGGGAGTATTGAAACAAAACCTGCCAACTGATGCCTTTGTAAAGAGATTAAAAAAACTGAAAGAGAAATTTGAATTTGAGGGCGAGATAGCCCAGTAATTAAGGCAATTGATTGTAATAGGAGAACTCGAGTTTGGTTCCCGAATTTGCCTAAACTGTCTCCGTGTTCACGTGGTGTTCGTTCACGTTAAATATGTGGGTCTGAAAGTTCTTTCGTGAGGTTGGGGGCAAGGAAAAGAAGGTTCGACCACCATAGATACCGCTTTCACTGGGTCTGGTCTAAATTGGGTGGTATTGCCCCGGCCGTTCAAATAGATATCATATATTTTCGGGTAGATCAGATTCTCTGGATCGAAAGAAAGAAAGAGGTACATTTGAAAGTGCCAGATTAATATTTAAGTACTTTTGGAATGATTTTTCTGGTTATGACATTTCTCTGGTTCACGATTGACTTCAAACTGTGTGTTGCTATTAGGAACATTGGACGATTGGACACATGAGTGTTAAATTCATATGCATTGAAAATAAATGCAGATAATTCTGTAATTTGGATTGAAAAAAAAGTCATCACTGATTTTGGTTCAAATCAGACTATTTGGAATTGAGCTGTGCTATTTGTATCTGCATTATTTACGTAGTCAAAACTTATTTTGGAACCCATCAACACCGCGTAAGTAATTTTTATAAATAATAATATTAGTTATATATTGATTAAAGAAGCTATTACATGCTTATATTTAATTGAATTTACCATTACATTAGACCTTTTTGCCGGTTTTTTATTACACTAAAAGAATCATCAAAATAAAAAAAAATCCATTAGAATAATGAGTTTACAGTATACATTTCTTTTATTATGCATTTTCATAATCATTAAAGGAAATATGTTGTTCTTATATAGTTAACGTCGAAATATTACTCTTTTGGATACTAATTACCAGTAAATGCCTTGTTTTTGTTTAAAATAATTTTATGCCATTTGTAACAAATGATGAATTGCTCATTAAAGTTTCATTAATTAAAGAAAATACAATACGCATTTTCTTTAAAGTTAGAAATAAGTCTTTAATTGCATCCATTTAAAAAGGTATTACCTCATTTATTTTTGTAGGAAATGAAACATTAATTAATCTTTCATATATTTGATAGGATGCAAACAACTGCCTAAATAATTTAAAACATTTAATTGATATTTTATAATTAAAGTGATACTTCTAGAAATTTTTAACATAAATATAAATAAATGGTTAAATTTCGGAAACTTACAATTAATAAAAATATATTTAGTATCAAATTGGATTTTCTCTGTGTTGCACAGATATATTTCGAAGTTATTATACAGTCATATATTTCGAAGAATTATATTTCCTTCTGTTTGATATATTATTCTATTTGAGCAAAAAAATGTAATATATATATATATTGGATTTATAATAAATATATTTGAAATAATATATTTGAAGTTAACATTAACTATATACTTAGCCATTTTCAAAATGGCAGGGCATTAACTTAAAATGTCATATATGAAGTTAAGTCTTCAGCAAATTATACGAATTCCTTTAACAATTTGTCTTATCAAATCATTAGACAGCATACTTTTAGCTATATTAAACTTTATGTGATTTATGCAAATTATTTTGACCTTGAGAAGTGATAGTCAAATGGCTGCCCGCTGGTCAGATACTGATCATCGGCCAATTTATTATGGTCCGGTATTACTGTTATATTATTCAATACATTTTATAGTTCAAATTGCCGAAGTGGCAACTATCACTCCCATAATTGACGTTCACTCTAATACTTTTTGCAATGTAATATTTTTAAAGCAACCTTTACTGTCATGCATATTGTCAAATCTAAATTCTGAAACATATTTACCGGTTTTGTATTGTCAGATATTTTTAGAACTGCTACAGTAATTTCTGATACGGCAATTTTATTATAGTAGATTTTCAGGATTTATAGAACCAGGCTTGTTTATGATTGGTTTAATTGTGATTAAGGAGGAACTTCTATTTAAAGAGAGAGTTTTAAACGGCTCATTTATGTCAGCTGACAACTTACAGTCTGCAGTTCCAAAAAATAACGACGAGCGTATTCATTTCAGCCACTGAGCTTCGTTCTGACTAAAAGTCTCGCCATCTGTGTATTTCTTTTTTAGAATAAAAAACACCAAGAATAAAGACAATTCACTTTCAAAATCTACTTGTTTCATTTCAAGAACTGAAAATGTGTTATTGCTTGATCTTACAAGTTGCAACCAATCAGTTCGCTGTATAAGGACTGTTTGGATTCCAAAGCACAAACAATTTTGATGCCCCTAGGCAGTGGCGCTGATAATTTCCTTCCTGTCCGAAAAAAATGTCATTAGTCTTCCCCAAGGTCTATATTAGCAAATTAACTCACTCATTTGATTGTCGAATGTCCCTTTATGAAGATCCTAAAAACGTCTATGTCTTTATATATCTTCATCAAAATTGCTTCTATGCGAGGGGCTCTAGAACTGTCCTTTAAAATTTTCGGAGGGAGTGATTTTAAGGAAAGGACCTTAAGAATCCGGTGTTTTTGTTTATACCTCTGACTGAAGTGGGTGAAAAATCTTTTCCAAAAGACCAGCTGCAAATTGAGGAAGTTCTTCAAATAGCGAAAAATATGATTTAGATACAAATTAGCAAAAAGCAAAAGAGTGTTGCGCTGAGTTTCAATTATAGACTTATCATGCAAATGCATCCTCAAAATAGTTTGTTTATTTATTTATGTTGAATTACGTTGTTTAAGTTTTACTCATTGATACCGACACAGAATTCAGAAGGTTCACTTCCATAGGAGCCCATGGAAACATCTTTAACATGGGATTTCGCATAGACACTAGCTAGCAGACACTAGCATATCCGAGATATGATATAAATACAGCTCACCTGCTGGATTTGGCGATTATCGCTAGCTTGGTGATTTTATGTTAATGCGCCCCCCCCCCCCAAAAAAAAAAAATAAAATTTTGTAACTGTACTTTTATAATTTTTTAAACTATATATATGATCAGCATTTAAAAATACTTTTATCTTTAATATATTTATTAGTTTAAGTAAATTTAAATAAATAAACATAGATATATATTTAATTCATGTAGTCAACTAAATAAAAAATTGACGCATTGCATCCCTGTAAATCGTTATGCACTAAACATTACAAGCTAACGTACTCAAAAGACTGAAATATTATATAATATTTTCAGTCAAAAAAGTATACTAGCGTATTGATTGTTAAATTCCTTAGTTCTTAATTTATTATGGGATGATGATAATATAATTTTTTTAAATACACTAATATTATTATGATAAAAAACAAATTTACATAAATGCACTATCAAATGTGTGAAACTCAATCGTTAATTACAAAGGGGGAAGGGTATTTTGCACATTACGTCAGTTAGTAAATAGTATACAAATTATATACGCATACAATAACATCATGCCAACGGCCGTACGGTGTTGAAAATACCAGTTCTCGTTAGATCACCGAAGTCAAGCAGCATCGGGCGCGGTTAGTACTTAGGTGGGTGACCACCTGGGAACACCGCGTGTTGTTGGCTCATATCGGGCGCGGTAGCCCGGTGGTTTGCGCGCTGGATTTGCACGCTACCACAACTGCCGCCGTGTTCATGCGGAGTACGATCACGTTAAACATGTGAGTCCGTAAGTCCTTCCGAGAGGTTGGTGGTAGGGGAAGGAGGGCACGGTCCCTGTGGATGCCTCCCCCACTAGGTTCCGGTTTAATTTGGGTGGCTCTTCCCGGCTGTCCAAACAGTTACCTTACACCTTTCTAGTAGGTCGGACGGTCTGGGTATCAATAACAACAACATACAATAACATATTCAACTTAACTAGCTCTAGAAAAAGCTATCCAAATACCAATTTTTATACATTTTGAAAAACTGCGGCAAAGGTTTTTTAACTAATAATACCACTGCTTCTTGGAATTTAGTTTAGTCGGCACTGATCATACAGCACTGATTTCTTATGATGAACACGTGTATACTTATGATGAGCAGATGTATATTTATGATGAACACGTGCATGGGATAAAAGATAAAAATAAATTGCATACCTTGTAAAAGTAATCCTTTTTCTTTTGGTAACTCATTTCTTGAATTGCAAGTTACTACGCTACAAGAAAGTGTTTCATTCAGGACCTAATAGGGTTATATTAACAGAACGTTTCGGCAAAAACATCACTGACCATCACCAAGCGTGCCAACTTTGATATTTGATTTGAATTTGGTCGAAAATGGAAGACACTGAGGTAACAACGGAAACATCTGTATACACCAGTCTGTAGATACGAAATATGATTTTCTGCTTAATTTAACTAACTGTACTCTTTATTTGGTACAGCGTTCTTGAAGTGTCATACATCTCTTATACTCATTGATCAAACAAACAAAATTTCTATATAGGATATATCAATAAAATATTATCGATATATATTAACTGTCCGCATAAATATTTCATTTTATATTTTTAGCAAAATTATAATCTATGGGATAATAACTGTTATTTATTTAAGGCTTAATAAATTACTGTTCAGATGATTTGGGTTAAAATTATAACCAATGAACCTTTGGTCTTAAAATATGTAAAAGGAAAATTTGAACATGATATGACAGAATTAATGTCGATACGAAATCCGAAATCCACATCGAAATATTATTTCAAGTTTTAAAATATTTTTCTGATCACTTTTTTACTTACTAAAATAGTTATTCGGGGTTATACTTGAAAACTCCCAATTTCCATGGACCTTCAACTCAACCTCCAAGAAAGCTAAATACTTGATTCTTTTCCTTTACAAAGACATATCAAAAGTTTAGTCCTGTAGATGTCTGACTTACTGAACCTACCGAAGCGACCTATTGAGCCGATTTTAATGAGCGACAGCTTATTTTCTATGTTCAAGTGAAAGGTACATACTTTTTTTTAAGGGGGCATAGGACCTTTAAACAGTCGAAATTCATTGAAAATAGAGCTATCTTTACAATTTTTTAATTTCAACCAGGTGTATCCCAGATGTTCAAATTTTTTTCTCTAAACATATAGAAAACCTTTCTTACTACACAAATTTTACTGAAGTCATATAATTATATGTACATTTTATATTGTTTTTTAAAATTTATACAATTTTGACAGACATAATGGTGTATGTAGCAGCCGCGCGCAGGATATTTCAAATAATATTATACTTATGGACTTCAATTTGATAATAATATATTTATAACTATTACATCTTTAATTTGTACACACTTTTTAAAATTTTGAAATAAATTTAATATTTTTAAAATTTAAACAAAATGAAATTTTCATTTTCAGTGTTAAAAAACATGAAATAAACCTCTTCACAATTCTTTTTTTACTATTTATGGTGAATTTTTGAAGTACAAATTATATATATGGATGAAACAAGTAAGTCCAAAAAATTTGAAAGTGATTGGTTAAATATATTTTAAGACTAGCAGCATACCCGTTCTTCGTACGGAGTATATACTATAAAAAAACCTATAATTCGCAATCATGTGCAAATTCTGATAAAATATTAAATTTATTGCTCATAAAGAGAAGGTATATCTGTTCTCACTATGCAAAATTATCTTCACGGGCGAATCTGAAGAATAAAATATCCTGGCCCCTTTTGTAAACAAATTCACACAAAAAAAAGAATTGAATCAATATATGCAACCACGTACTACTTATATTGTCGCAAATTAGAAAATATGCCAGTGTGTTAGTAGAAGCTTAAACATATTGTAATATGAGTCTTAAAAGTATTTACCAAAATAAAAAAGATGACGTAATAAATTGAAAGTATCAAAAATCCCCGTAATCTTAATACCTGAAGGTCGTAATTGATTCCAATATATGCCAATATATATAAAAATTTTGCCAATATACCTGTACTACTTATATTCTCGTAGATTAGAAGATATACCCGTGCATTTGTAGAAGATTACTTGTACAACGTACTATATATGAGTTTCAACAATTTTCGTCATAATGAAACAATGGCATAATAATTTGAAAATATCTATAATTCCTGAATCAACTGTCCCCGAAATATCAATAATAATGATGTTTAAACCTGAAGACCGTAATTGATATTATCCAGTCAAAAATGCAATGTCAATGACATTTATTTTATATACATATTTTTATTAGATTTAATAAAAATCGTATGACACATAACACATTGGATCCGTTGCTAAGCGACATGATATCATCTGCTTCAAAATAAATTGATGGAAATCATGTCGTCTGAATAATGTGATCTCCATGGAAGGTTTGGCGACATGTTCGTCTCCTTGATATTTTTATGGATTTACAAATATTTTTATCAATCTAGTGATATTAAAAAAATTAGTTAAATGCGTTACTAAGTAGGATGGATGGACTGACCGACACATGCTACAGAAACATCATTTCAGTACTCTATTCTAAAAATACAAATTTAATTTCATTGATTTGGGTCATTTTTATCAATTTGGAGATATTTCCTCTAATTTGGTAAAGTTTAAGAAAAGTTACCAAGTTATTTAGAGATATTCCGCTAAATTCGTAGCTCTAAATTTGCAGATCTGAAGAATAAAATATCCATATCCCGTCTGTATATATACTAAATGAAAACACTAAAATTGTATTAGAAGATACATACATCCGTTCTACTCTTTTTCTGCTTCAACAATCGGCTAAATGTATTTATTGGGTAAACACAATATATGAGTTTATGAGCTAAACACAATATATGAGCTTGAAACCTCTTTGCTAAAATAAATAAAAGTAATGTAAACAGTCCGCAATATATATAATTAAAAGAACAATCAAACCGTTCATTTATAAAATATATTTTTACATCCATTTATTTATTATACAAATAGAAAAAATAATAATAATCATTAACAAACACATTTAATTCCATTCCTTTTCCGAGCAACATGATATAAGATAGAATCTTCCACATAAAATGCGAAATTAAATAACCATTTTAATTTCTTTATACTTCTAATCGTTGAGTAAAAGCTTGTGAAATACATGGAGGTTAATACATGTAAAACCATGGAGGTAGATTTTTCCATTTAAATTCATGTTTCAAACAATTCATGCTTTCAGATAGTGACTATTTAATGCAAAAATCCTGCATCAAACTCAAAAATAATGTTTTAATTCCCTTTGACGCTTTAAACAAACGATTTTTATCCTTTCCGTTTGGATAAACCACGGAGTTGGAGAGTAGAACTCCTATAAACAAAGTTCCTGTTTTCATTAATATCTCGATAACCCCTGGTATTAGAAACTCGAAACTTGGGCAAAATTTATGGGGGGCTATTTTAAGGCTACTCACAAAATTTCATTAAATTCGATTCAGCCATTCTCTCGTGATGATGAGACAAACGAAATATTCGTTTTTCACTAATATCTCGAGAACCACTGGTTATGGAAACTCCAAACATGGACTAAATTTTAAGTGGGGCTATTTCTAGGCTACCCACAAAATTTCATCAAATTCGGTTCAGCCGTTCTCCCGTGATGATGGGACAAACAGACAGACAGACAGACAGACAGATTTTCATTTATATAGATATGTTGCGCGCAAGGGCTAAAATCACATATCTGAGAAAAACAGCTTTAAAGTTTAAAAATACATTCAGTGTTACTTATTATCTTATTTTACACCTTAAAATGCCTTTAGTTCATAAATAGCACCTTCCTATGTCTGTTATGTAAGAAAAATCAAAAATTTTCTGCCTTTTAGGGGCTACTTGAGCTCTATATGTTGCTTCGGAAACTCGAACGGACGTTTCGCGCAGTAGTTTCTTGTTAGTCAGATGAAGCACGTTTACTAAATTTTTACTTATTTATGAGGAATTTTTATCTATAAATTATGTATATAGATGAAACAAGTAAGAGCAAAAAATTTGAAAGTTATTGGTTACATATATTTTAAAATATATTGCGCGCAAGTGTTAAAATCACATATCTGAGAAAAACAGCTTTATAATTTAAAAATGCTTCAATGTTACTTATTATCTTATTTTGTACCTTAAAATGCCTTTGGTTCATAATTAGCACCTTCCTATGTCTGTTATGTAAGAAAAATTAAAAAATTTCTGCCTTTTAGGGTCTACTTGAGCTCTATAGGTTGCTTCGGAAACTCGAACAGACGTTTCGCGCAGTCGTTTCTTGTTAGTCAGATGAAGAACGTTTACTAAATTTTTACTTATTTATGAGGATTTTTTATCTATAAATTATGTATATAGATGAAACAAGTAAGAGCAAAAAATTTGAAAGTGATTGGTTACATATATTTTAAAATATATTGCGCGCAAGTGTTAAAATCACATATCTGAGAAAAACAGCTTTAGAATTTAAAAATGCTTCAATGTTACTTATTATCTTATTTTGTACCAAAATGCCTTTAGTTCATAATTAGCACCTTCCTATGTCTGTTATGTAAGAAAAATCAAAAATTTTCTTCCTTTTAGGGGCTACTTGAGCTCTATATGTTGCTTCGGAAAATCGAACAAACATTTCGCGCAGTCGTTTCTTGTTAGTCAGATGAAGAACGTTTACTAAATTTTTACATATTTATGAGGAATTTTTATCTATAAATTATGTATATAGATGGAACAAGTAAGAGCAAAAAATTTGAAAGTGATTGGTTACATATATTTTAAAATATATTGCGCGCAATTGTTAAAATCACATATCTGAGAAAAACAGTTTTAAAATTTAAAAATACTTCAATGTTACTTATTATCTTACTTTGTACCTTAAAATGCCTTTGGTTCATAAGTAGCACCTTCCTATGTCTATTATGTAAGAAAAATCAAAAATTTTCTTCCTTTTAGGGGCTAGTTGAGCTCTATATGTTGCTTCGGAAACTCGAACAGACGTTTCGTGCAGTCGTTTCTTGTCAGTCAGATGAAGAACGTTTACTAAATTTTTACTTATTTATGAGGATTTTTTATCTATAAATTATGTATATAGATGAAACAAGTAAGAGCAAAAAATTTGAAAGTGATTGGTTACATATATTTTAAAATATATTGCACGCAAGAGTTAAAATCACATATCTGAGAAACCCGCTTTTAAGTTTAAAAATATATTCACTGTTATATTCAGTATATATTCAGAGTTATCGCAGTTCGGCTAATTAATGTTTGGCTGTAGTTTATAATACATCCTGCGTTATATCTAATGTAGCATCAAAATGCACCAGACTCATAAGTAATTCCTTCCTCTTCCTCTTGTCGTTGAAAATCAAATGTTTTCTGCCTTTTACGAGCTTTTCGAACTTCATATGTACTGCTAGAGGCTCGAAAATCTGCTTCGTGTATCTTTTTCTTATCACTCTGGGTTTTCAGCTTTCTCAAACGAGTTCCCATTCTTTTTTAAATGTGACCTGTGCATTCAAGTTTTTCAACCGCTATTTCATTTCCATATGGTTTGCTATTCGATATTTGTGAAAATGTTTTCGTATCACCATCACCAATATAAAATTTGTACCGAACACCATGGTCTTCAATTGATCTGTTGAATATGCGTAACAGTCCATTTTTCCGGCACTACCCGAATGGTTTTTTGAACACACTATTTTATGATTCTTTTTCCACTTTTCCGATAAACCCTGTCCTATACATCGCATAGAAAACACAGCTCTTCTGTTTATTTCTGGAATATTTTTCTTAACACCAAGCATTTTTGTATTTTTCACAGACTTTAGTTCATCACAGCTATCACAATATACAAGAAATGTGGATGCTAAACCCATTGAAGATTTTTCAAGTATATTTATTGTTCCATGACATATTTTACAGCACAAAACATTTGTAAGCTCCTTGAAAAGTACTGATATATTAACCATTCTATATTCATGTTCTTCAGATGAAATATACGACTTATCAACTGAAAGTTCATCTTTTGAGCTGAACAGTTTTTTACTTGAAGCACTTAGCTTAGGCATAGAATGAACATTTTGCCGTTCGAACACTTTCGGATTGTTTTTGTTTTTAATTACATACATATTTCCTTGAAAACGCCTTCTTTTCGTTCTTTTACCAGAACGAGATTTAGTTGCCGGTGTATCCATTATTAGAAAGCAAAAAGCAAAAAGTTTATATTAAAAAATTGCACCAAACAGTCTTGTACGTTGAAGTTTACACAAATAAATATGCAAACGTGAAGAAGTTTGTAATGTATACTTATAAAATAGATTAACTGTATTTTAGTTCAAAGTTCTTATGCTTAAACAACATAAATGCAGAAAATCGATCGTAAAAAGTAAAAAAATATAATGAAAAGAAATTGCGAAACTCAGAAGAAATTCTCCACGTTGTAAACAAGTTAACAGCGCTAGAATATAAACAAACTGGGCTGAGCAGTTCAGTAGAGGTGAGTAGTTGCCTTCCTACTGCTGTAGAAATAATTAAATAAATAATTAAGACAAGGTGGTGGAAAAAGTATGAGATTTACGTGACACATCAGCAAACTGCAAACATAAACAAACAGTGATGTCCCTTTAAAAATGGCGGCGATGGCTGACATGAAAAAATTTTCAAAAGTGTATGTTGCATAAAAGCTCATAACTTTCGAAATAATGTGAATTTTTGAATGCGGTTTTTTGCACAGTGTTCAAAAATGTTCAAATATTCAGAATAAAATAAAATTGAAAAATCGATTTTTTGAAGGTTTAAAGGTCCTATGCCCCCTTAATTAGAAGATGCATTTGAATTAGAAATTAAAAAAATTTAAAATTCGTATTAAAATGGGACTTGGCGGTAAGGTACAATATGTTTTCTTGTTTCATATATATATATATTTTGGGCACACGGTGAAAAAAAAATAATGCGTATTAGATGAAACACATTATTAAGACATATTATTAATATCCTTTTCCACCGTGGATTGGCGTTAAATTCTCAGGGCCAGTAGGAAAGATATGAGATTTAACAGTCATTTTAAAATACCGAACCATGTTTTCGTAATTTCGCACAGAAAAGCAAACAGTAAATTATTCTCAAAATGGGTCTAAAATTTTTCACGTATTAAGATCTCATTTTCTAATTAATAGTGATCGTTATAATTGGTTTCGAATCATGAAATTGAACAGTAAAATACCAATTTTATTTATTTTCTGATCATAATTTTCATTCCCCCCCGCAGTCGTTTGACCGGTTATATAGTCAGGTCCGTATTTTACTATCCGCACAGCAGGCAAATATTAACGTCATTATTTAGGGGCCATTTCTTTATCTAATCAACATTTCGTATAATTTCTTGAAATATATTTTTTGACTCCTTCCCGTCACTTATGCACTTCACTTCACTTTCCTTCTAAGCAGAAGAGACTCTAGCAATTTAAATGAGTTTTGAAAATGTTGGGGTTTATACAATCCTATTAGGAATTAAACAAATTTAAAATCTTTAATTATGTTCAATTATAAAAAAAAACATTATTGGAAAGTATCGACAAAATGAAATTGTAAAAACACAAACACCACGTATTAATAGTTTATTTGGCAGCCATGTCCATTTCTTTCATTCGTATTTCTATTTGTGTACTAAATTAGTGTTTATTTTCAGTAAATATAAATTTAGGGAGTGTGAAAAATGTTAATTAGATGATTTCATTCCTAATCACTATTTCAGCAAGTACCAGGAAAAACTTCCAAAATTGAAATACATTTCGGCGTGGATTTAGTATCAGCAAGAATTCTGCAATATGAAGCTTAAATTTTCATTTTATTTTATTTTTTCCCCGAAGCGTGTGTGGTTAATTTTGGTAACGGAAATCGTTTGGACAGTCATTTGTTAAGCCCTAAATAGATAAATGTTATCGCTCCCCAGAGGATTAGATTGCTAAATATATAAAATGAAATATTTATTCGCATCGTTAATATATATCGATAATATTTTCTATAAAAATGTTTTGTTCTAGTTATCAAAACAATGGTTAAGCTGTTGAACGCTTTATCTCAAGAATGCTGAACTGAACAGAGGGAGCAACTAGTTAAACTAAGCAGAAAATATACTCTCGGACTCAGTTTACTCTTTAAACAACTTATTTAAGAAGAAATGAATAAACTGGCAGTTTTGAGGATACATTGTATAGCGTTTTAGTGTTTATGCGGTTACGTGCTTTTGAATATGCTGCTTGAGAGCCTTTACCTGACTCAAACGTGGCCCGTGAATCAAAAAAGTATGAAGACTACTGGTGTACAAAATTAATAACGCAATGATTATAAAGCTGAATTGTTCATTAACATCTGGCGATTTTCTGGATGACAATATACAGGGTTGAAAAAAATAAAACTGGTCCGGAAAAGTCTTCTAATGATCTCCTTGCTGTTTAGATTCTTGCTGTTTTCACGGAATTCCGAAAATATGATAAAATTCCGAAATAATGAATTAATAATGTCAATTCATTATGTCATCTGTTCCATTTGGGGAAAGATTTAGATTCATATGTTACATTAAGAGTAATCTTTTACTGATGCACGGATATATCTTCTAATATTCGGAAATATAAGTAGTATGGGTCCTATACAATTTTAGCGCTTTTATTTTTCATATGTTGGTCCATATTTTTAGTAAATGTGTTTACAAAGGTGACCATGATGTTTTATACTTCGGATCTGGCAGTGAAGATAATTTTGTATAGCAGCAACATATATTCTTAAACTTCTTATTAGGGGCATTAAATTAAATATTTTATTATATTATTTTGATTAACAATGTCATTTAGTGTACTATTGGAATTTGCACATTATAATATAGTATTTTGATCAACAGTGTCATTTAGTGTACTATTGGAATTTGCACGTTTTAATATAGTATTTTGATCAACAATGTCATTTAGTGTGCTATTGGAATTTGCACATTTTAATATAAGATTTTGATCTACAATGTCATTTAGTGTACTATTGGGATTTGTACATGATCGCGAATTTTATCTTAAGTTTCTTTATATTATATACTCCGTATGAAGAACGGATATACTGCTTGTTGATTTTATATATTCAGTAATTTAATCAGTAATTCAAAACGAAGTTTTTACTGAATGGCAGAATCCAGAAACATACAGTCCTAGAAGATTAGAAGAAGAGTAAATATAGAAATATTACAGTAGCATCATATGACATCTATGCAAATTACGAATAGAACAATTACAGCAAATCTTTACGACATAACATTTAAAGATAAATTAGATTAGAACATATTTTTTAATTGACTATGACTAAAATGCACTACATGTGTTTTGAAGGTGGGTTATGATCTTTCGGCAGGTTATCTAAAGACCTGAATGGTCTGAACCTCTAGTTCTGCAAAAAACTCAAACAATTTTGAGATTTCATAACATTTTTAGAAGCAAGTTTTGATTCTGTACTTGGCGTAGAGATGTTTACCATGAAGTGCTATTTTGTGAAGTTTCAATACTTCTGTAGTTATATTTATTTACATAATTTCGCGACAATATTATATCAAACAGTGCAAATTTCACTTTACTACCAAGCACCTTTTATTCATGTCAAAAAAGGTGTACATATTTTCTTTTTAAAATCATTGGCAATGTATATAAGAGAAGAAAAATTATCCACTCTTTGAAATGTATTGACATTATGAATGGATGTAAACAATACGCATGTAGAACTGTAACATATATTCACAGTAATGATCTTGGTATTTTATTCAGAACGTGTGCTGTACTAATGACAAATGTTTTAAAAATCACTGCAAATTAATTAAAAAAATGTATCTTTAAAATATATTCCACGTAAATATGAAATATAGAATCCATATTAAGAAAAAACTGTTACACTTGATAATACAATTTTCTAAATGTTTTTTAAGGTACAGTCGCTGAAAAAAAAAACGCCCAACCCTCTGTTAATCAGGCATCGTTCACTGTAGAGAAAATTGAATGATACCATTCGATTAGGAATAACATCCTCTACAAATTAAAGTGCGTAAAATTTGCATAAGGGGCCGTCTTCATATCTAAACGCGCACAAACTTTGAAATTTCCAATGGCACCACCCAATTTTGACGTAACCCACAAGTTCTAGACCCCCAAAATTAGTCAAAATTCAAATTTTCATGACGTTTCTATCTTTATATCCGAAGATATTCAATATTCCGGAATGTGCAATTTTCGGGGATCAGTTCCATAGAAAAGCGCAATTTGTTGATTGACCACAGCACTGTTGTAAATTATTTAACTATCCTCTTGACATTCAGCATTATGGCTTACCTCACAGCCAAAGGGTCGCAGGTTCGATTCCTGTATGAGAGGGTGAGCATTTGCATGACTAAGTGTAGTGTTGTCTTGCGTGTCTGTTAGTTACTGAGGCAGTGGGCCTGTAATGGGTAGGATTATGTGAGCCTCAAATAGGGCACGAAAAGCCGTACTGTGTACGTTGCTAAAAACTAATGGGATCAATAAAAGAAAGAAAAAATAAAGAAGAATAAAATGTTTATTTTCAAATGTTATTTTACAATGCTGTTTCAAAAACAATTTATGAGACTAACAAATATTTGCAGATCACGCGACAAGACAACTCAGTTGGAACTTGGTGACGAATTTTAAAGTATCAATACGGTGTGCAACCTCCGTCATTATCAATCACCGCTTGAAGTCTGGGGCGCATGGATTACCACGTGTTATGTTGTTTAGTATCACATAGTTTTATAATTTGTTATTATTTTATATAAATAGTTTTTATTATAAATTATCACATTTTGTGGGCAATTTCAAATCGCAGTAGCTCCGGAACAGTAACTCCTCGACAGTAACATACGTAGATCCCATTTATAACAATACAAGTTTTCACCCTTCAATACAGTAACAGAATTACGTTGATTAGTTTGCATCTATACAACACAGTTTATGCAAAGTTTTTATTAAAATTGGGTAAAAATAAATCCCCATTTTCTTAAATAAAGATTAACTTACAATTAATATAACTTTTTCAAATTAGTCATTTTTTGAAATTAATATATGACCCCTAAAATCATCGTGATGCTGAATATTTAAACATTTCGAAAGAACTAGCGGGAGGAAACACCTGGAATTTTATATAAACATATAAAAATTCTTTGTGAATCAATTTTTATCAAAACGTGTCCAGGTTTGTATTCATATTTTTTCGATTAATGATTTCATAATTAACATTTCATACAAACAATTTATTCTACAAAAATAAAAATTACGTAAATGTATGTGGGTTGTTTAGTAGTAACGTCATACAAATAATCAGCGTGAGAAGATAATTATTACAGAAGATATGAATGGAAGTCTTGGAAACTAATTTAACATTAGGAGCTCAAAACTTTACATACTCACAACTCAGAAACGCTTCACCCAAATGACTTGAAATTTGGTATCACAGGTTGAATTTTACTCTAGTTTCGAACTATGTTGTCAAACTTGGGAACTGCCATTTAAAATTTCAAGGTTTGTGCGCGTTTAAATATGAAGACGGCCCTTATGCAAATTTTACGCACATTAATTTGTAGAGGATGTTATTCCTAATCGAATGGTATCATTCAATTTTCTTTACGATGAACGATGCTCGATTAACGGACGGTGGGACTTTTTTTTAACCGTGGCTGTACATACATGTTTTTAAATTTAAATCCTACCTGCAAATTAATACACGTTTTTGTAACTCTTTGAGATGAGAGCTTTCGAGTTTTGTAGATCCAAATATTGAGAAGGTCGTTAATTACCAAATGTGTACGGTAAAAGTCATGAATTTGCATAATGAAGCTTAGCTGGCTCATTCACTTTTATAATAGTTTTAAACATCAAAAGTGCACCTAAAATTTAAACTAAATAAAAACATTTCGGAATGAATGCCTGACAGTTTTTTGAACATTGAAGATATGATATAACCAGAAAGTAACTCCCTACATATTCATAAATTAAGATGCTGTAGGTAAATAATAATATAAATTTGAGATATTTTATAAATCTCTCTCTCTGCAAATCAATAGATTTTACATATTTTCTCACATACTCCATTTAAAAGGGAGGTGACTGTCAGTAAACAAGTTCCAACCTGCGTATATACGCCTGCTTACCAAGCGGTTCAATATTGCTTGCACAAAGCTAGATTTAATAGCTGTCAAAAAAGCAGAGAGTAGTTTCACCTAGCTCATACATACTCTAAAATGTTTTTGTTTTCAATTCTGATAATATGTATTTCCTTTTTTATGAAGGAGTAAATGTTTTGATTTTATAAAACATTTATTCCCTCATTTTTATAAACACATATCGCGTACCAGATTTTTTTTTTTTTTTCATTTCTGGCTATATTTTCATTTCTTCATGATTCTATCAGATTTCTGTTTGACCATAATTTTCATCAATTATTCATTTATTAAAACGAAGCTTCGCATCAGAAAATTTTTTCAGTTCTGTTTAGATTCTCCTATTGTTTGAAATTCCGAGTCTCATCAATTATGATTCTGCATGAATTTTCTGCAAACGATTTCAGCTTCATTTCATTCACATTTTATTTCTACACTTTTATTAGATGTTTCCGAAGGGCATTCTATTTCATTATTTGCGACCTCATACATTCAATTTATCATTCTCATTGTTCCCTTTACTGTTTTGTATTTTGTCATGGCCATAGAAAAATCTTAACAATGATTCATGCGAGGCTGTACTAATTTTTGCTTTCAAACGAATCAGAATATGAGTTGCACAAAACGCAATATTTAGTTATTTTTCTCAAGAGAAAACATTTTAATGTATATTTAAATCTAATGTATAAAAAACAGGACATTTTTAACAGTCGACCTAAATATTCGTTTCTACTTTTCGTGCAGTACATGCATTGTTAAAGAAAAATTACTGTGATTGAAAATACGGTACTGAGATTTTGAGAGATATATAAGTTTAGGGCATCCCAATTTCCATTCAACTAAATTTTAAATATAATATATGCGTCTGTGAATACGATACCTCTGGAGCAAATTGAGATAGTAAAACAAATTAGGTACGGCTAGTTCATTTGACAAATACGAAATCCTATTGCTTTACATAAAAGTAGGGCAAGGGGAAAACACTAACTTTTTATGATAATTTCTTTGAACATTGTAAAAGATTTATAAAATAATTTTTAGTAGAATTTACTAAAAATATAATTATTATTATGTATACTTTTTAATTTAAATGGGAATGACGTCTATTATATAAGAAGCTAAAATTTACCGAAATTCAGATAGAGGGGAAGTGACCTAAAATGGGACACCTAGGTAGAACGGAATACCGTGTTTTTTTTTCAAAAATAACTACTGTTATCTCTTGGCGTCAGAGGTAACTACTTCATTTTTCATTTAAAATCGTTTGTGTATTTCAAATTGAGCTAGGCTGATTAGTTTTCGATTAAAGTAAGTTTTTCGCATTTTTATACCCTCAGATGTAATTTTAGCTGTATATAAAAGTAGTGTTTATTGATGTATATATAAAGTATCCGGGTTCCGGTATTTTTTACTAAATAATTGTTGTTCACAGGCCAAGCCATGCTTGTTTTGAGACTTAGGCATATCATCCCGCGTTGTTGTACATTTTTGTTCGTAAATGAATACATATGGGTAAAATGGGATAGGAGTGTCTCGTTTTACCTTGTTTTATCCCATTTTACCTATACTTAAGAAGACTTGTGAATTTTTTAACCGTGAAATTTTTATCAATTAAGCTGAAATTTTTATGCAAAATATATTTCTACGTAGTAAGTTATTCCACCTAATAGCATAGCCAGGCTTCCGTTTCGGGGAGTGGGAACAGGCAGGTTTGCTCATGAGACTATCACATTAAATATTCCTCATTAAAGCACCTTCGTATATGTGAGACCAGAAATAGATCTCACACCAGTTAACGTGAGACAGTTTTGCGTACATTATTGTGTCTGAAACGTCAGACAATATCTTCAGTCTCAATGACGTCAAAGTTTACAGCATGTTGAACCAAATGTCAAATAAAACCATAAATTTAGGCGCGTCAAGACAGAGAGGTCGAATGACTCTTAAGAAAATGTGAAGTAACTACATTAAATAAAAAGGCTGACCAATGGAGAAGTTGCTTTTGGCGTCGCTATGAAAGCTGCCAATAAGAGCAAAAGAGGAGTGTCAGACCTGAGGCAAAAGAGCCACACCAAAAAAGTATAATAACGACATGAGAACGACAACGGTACTATTTCTAAAAAAAAATGAAACTACTAGAATGATAAATCAAGGAGAAGGAAGAAAAAATAGAAAAAATAAAAAAAAGGCTATTGCTGCTCAGAAGAAGGTGAAAAATCGAAAAAGAAAACAGACTATCTCCAAAAGGAAAGTGAGAATATCTAAAAAGCTAAAAGTTATCAATACAACATCTGATGAGAGTAACGAAGCAAATAAAGGTGAGGAGAAGGACAGTTGCCTGTACTGTAATAGTTTGTTTGCGCAAGATAAAAATGGTGAAGGATGGTGTATGTGTATGTTCTGTCATAGATGGGCACATGACGAATGCGTTGGAATTGATAGTGATCATGAAGATGAACATATGTGTTCATTTTGTATATAATGGTTTGAAGTAAATTCGGAATTTTTTTTATAAAAAATAAAACGTTTCCCCTAAAAGAAATTACATGTATAATTTGCATCCCATTTTACCCATATTCCATTTCCCATTTTACCTTCATAGTGTGGGTAAAATGAGAAATTGGAAGGGTTTAGAAAAAATGATTATTGTTCCAGAAAAATTGTCCCCATTCTTAATATGAAAATATATTATGTTTTTAAAATGTCTAATTCTACTTTATGCTGAATTTCAGTCACATTACATAATATTTTGGAGCTACAAAAATTTCCAAGTCTTAAGTATCCCATTTTAGGACACTTTCCCCTATTATATATTTATGATCTAAAAAATAAATAGAAGTACATAACCACTCTTATCAAATGATTGCATGCTTTCAAAGTACTACAATCAATCAGTAACGAATGGGTGACATTTTATGCGCATTAGCTCAAACTCTTCTTGCTATGTTCGAAACTATATTTTCCTCAGGAGCACGATATTTCTCGAAAGATCATTTGATTTGAATGACAGTTAGTATTGACTTTAGTATTTCATTCGATAAAAACAGAAAAGCTTAATTTTAACTATATAAATTACAATCGTGTTTATGAAAATTGTAACTCCACGCAGAAATGTTCAGATTAGAATGACATTTATACTACATATTACTAATGATGATACAAATAAATTATTAGCGTTTCAGAACAATATAACCACATTGTTGGCACAAAATCAATATTTTGTGAAGTCGGCCCTAGAGACAATAAGAGCTTCTAACAGTTGCGGTATCGAATCAATTATAGTTTGGATGTGTTTCTGGGGTATTGCCAGCCATGTTTCTTCGATGCAGGTCCACAGTTCATCGGTGGTATCCGCTGGAGAACAGTAATGACCCAGTCGTTGAGTGATCATATCCCATACATGTTCAATTTGCGATATGTCTGGTGAACGGCCAGGCCAAGGAAGAAGCGATATTTGCTATGCAGTGAAGATGGCATGAGCATCCCCGGCAACATGTGGTCGGGTGTTGTCTTGTTGCAATATAGTGCCAAGGGTGTGCTGAAGAAAGGGTATAACTTCTGTCTCCAAAAACCCCCCTGATGTAACCATTGCCGTTGAGCGTACCGCATTGCGTAGCAGCCGAGATCGCCTAAGATAGCCAATAGTAATCCATACCATCACATTCAACATTGGTGATGTATGGCGCTGTAAAACGCATACAGGAAGATGCCGATCCCTACAATAACATCTAACGAGTATACGGCCAACATTGTAGTTCAGGTTGTAGATGGATTCATCTGAAAACACGATCTGGTGTTTTTCCGTACGCCGTAAGGGATATTTGCATGCAGTCATCTGCGCAGCAGACGCTTTCGAACCGTAGAAGCAGACAATGCCACACCTGTATCAGTGCTCCAGTACTGTGCTGACACTCAAGAAGATGCTGTATGGTTCATCACCGTAATGTTGATGAGATGTCTATCATCCAGTGTGTTATAGTCTCATTGAGCAGCTCACTGTCGGATTTTCGATCGGTTTTCTTCTATTTACTGCTTCCACACTCGCATTGTTATCGTGGAGTTATGTCCATTATGGTCAGCAAAATCCCGGTACGAAAATCTTCCTTCCCGCGCAATATCCTGGTATGAAAATCTCCTTTCCTGCAGTCCGATTATGAGTCCCCGTTTGAACTTTGTAATTTATTTATAAATAGAACAGTTTACAACTTGCGACCATCGATACCATACTTGTCTGGCTCTTCCTCAGCCCTCTATTTATACCTCTCATTCAACCATTAAAGAGGCTCTGCGGAGCTCAGGCATGCGCATTCACTCTACATTTCTAATCAATTATGTATCCTACCTTGCTTTCTCCTTTAATTCTAATCTGACAATCTCTTCATGGTGTTGCAATTTTCATAAACATGAGTATATAAAGAGACTTGACATTTTTTAATGTTTGAGTGCCTTAATTTAGAAGTACGGTGGCGTTCCGCTCTGCTGAGTCGTTGCATGAGTCGTACCTGGTAAGTGTTTATTTTACGTGACATGACACATCCCGTGTCATATGGTTTTCTCCGTATTTTCAATACTTTTAAGATGACATTAGGATTTACATATGTTGGTCCCTGAAAAAGCAAGGCAATGCTTACCCTGCGTCCACTTTGGCCACCTGTTACACAAGGCTGAAAGCAATATGATATTTGGGAATTCTTTGCTGCCTGATAATCAGAGGCATTCGGTGTCTAAAAGAGATTTCCGGCTCTTTTAAATTAGGGTGGAGTGGGGTCAGAGATTAAGTGGGGCTGAAATGTCGTTAATAACCCGAGGGGTCATTTTGTCTTATAGTGCGCTCCCTGGGAGTTGTGTTTATGCCCAAAGGCTAATTAAGGAAAATGTAGGTGTATGTGTGTTTTAACAATTTTTTCCGAGAGAGAGAGAGAGAGAGAGAGAGATAAGTTGAGAGAAAAGAGGAGAAGGTGTTGCAAAGTGAAAGGGCTTGAGAAGAGTCTGACGATGTTCTGACAAAACTGACTGTCTCCCAGTAAGACAGTCAGTTTCATCAGAGACAGTTGACAGTTCGTGAGATAATCAGTTAGGTGTGGAGCCCGGTGCCACGCCACTGCAATCAGCAGTCATGGTTGGCCAATTCAATATACCTTACCGTTGCATCTCTCTCTTTCTCTCTCTCTTATTCACACCCAAAAGCTCAATACCTGTCGCACCTAAAAAGTGACATTATGCGTAGAATGCGCAAAGTTTATTTTTCCCGAGTTAATGTTGTGTTTAGAGACGGTGTTAAACGATGTTATCATATTCAAAAAGTGTGTTTATGCAAAAAATTTTATGTTGTGTGTTTGGTTTTTATTATAGGAGGTGTCAATAAACATTTAATGTTTTATAGTTATTTAAAGGTGTCCTTATTTCGATTGATGTTTAATTGCATTTTTTTTTATCACACCTTTATTCACGTCCTGTAGAGGGCGTGTTGTAAAATATCGCGCAACATCCCGCTCAGCTCCTGAGAAAGCTAAATATGTAGTTTTTCTCTTTTTAAACGATTTAAGCCAATTATGCCTTACTTTGTGTTTTCTAGTAGGAGAAAACACAAAATGAGCCATTTTGGAACAATTAATTTACAAATTATTATTAAATTTTATTTGGAATTTCAAAAATTTAAAATAGGAATACATGGTACACAGCCGAAAACTACGTACAATTTGTAGTGCTTGAAATGAAATTTAAATTTAAATTTAAAATTTGCAATTCTTATGAAATCAAGTTAATTTCCGCCATGTCACTTCTGAACAAAAGCTGTAATTTCAGGTCTAGGGCACCCTGTTGAAGGATCTTAACCATTCCCGGAATCATTCAGCAGGGTAATCTAGATTTAAAAGTACATCTTCGGTTTTGCTGGACTTGGCGCAAACCATTTTGAGATTTCATAAATTTTAGGAAAAGTAGTGTTAGTTTTATCAATTTGTCCTTTTTATTCATGAAATGGTGGGTGTGAGATATAAATTATTTTAATCTGTAGAGTCAGACATATGTTGGACATATAAGATTTTATTCTATTTAATATTAACGACAATGTTCACATGCATTTTATAATATGTTTTGAAACAAACACAATTGTAATCTTATCAGCTTTTAAAAATGACTTTTAAAAGCATTAATTTAAAAGCATTTAAAATTATTATTTTCCAAGTTGTTTAAGAAAAATGTGTTTCAATGTCTCTGACGGAATTTGAAGCAGAATATGTGTTGAAGAATTTGAACGTCATCCAAAATCATTTATTGTAACTAGTAAATAGCGATTATATAAAAATATGTACCATTATATAGAGAAAACTACAATTATGTTTAACATCATAACATTTAAAATAATAAACATTTTAAAATATACTGAGGATTCTAATAACAACCAGCCAACTAATTTTACATTTACTGATTGAAACTTTTAGAGTCAGACAAATACGTAACTTTCTCGAACTGGAATGCTAAATTGAATTTATCTCTAATGGCAACAGCTATTTTGAGATTTTAATTCAAGTATTTGGTTTGTATTCGATAGTTAAAAGCTTTTGCGACGATACCTTAAAATATAAAATAATCAATAATCTTATAAAATTATCAAGAATATGTGAGAAACGAAAGAAATATATAAATGGAATTTGAATTTCTGGAGGGCATATGACTTTTCACTTAAAATATAGTAGAATATCTGCTAAAATTTAAGCGTTAACGTAAAATATATTTTAATTATGCTACTTGGTAATCAAGGTTCATAGTAGTTCAGAACATTATTAAATTTTGAAATATCCATTTCCACTAATTCTATAATGAAACGTATTTCTTTCTCTTCATTGTAATTTGAATGCATTATATCCATTTTTATTTGCATAAATACCTATGCAGCACTTAAAAACAGTCAACGATGTCTCTAAAACGGAATATACTAGTAGGTATAACCGTCAGTTTTCGCGATTAAAATTAACTGGAATGTAGCTCAATTCGATTTCCTGAAACCAGAATCGATTTTTAATAGCCTTTTTTTTTCTAGTTCTTCAAGAAAAATGTTGTAAAATCGGTATCATGTGTACGAATGAATACAATTATAGAGTGTTACACATCAAAGGGTATAAAACAATATTTCGATTGATACCATACTTGACAATGTACTTGACAATGTACTTTCCAGGAGGCTCGTAACTTGCCCCCTCGGGAGGTAAGCCTTGTGGGCTAATGACATCACGAACAAAAATTATATCGCGGCTATTTTTCACAATAGTGATTGCAATTATACAGCCTCTGAATTATTGAGCCATAAATAAACCCTTTTATGGATGATTATGTCAAATTTTGTCCTATGTATTTTCATTGTTAAAAAATATAAAATTGCAAATAAAATTTAAAGTTTTCCCCTTTAAAGAAGCATATACATTTACGTCCTTGCTTTGCAAAGTTATCTTCACAGGGAGATCTTGAAGATTGTTCAACCACGCTAAAATGAAGAAGCTAAAATGGTAGAAGATATATTAGTGACATATTTCTTGTTTCAACAATCCATTAAACACAATAGAAAATATATACATTTGAATAACCATTGCAAAAATAAAACAGTAGACTTAAGAAATCGTAATTATCAGTAATTTTTATAATCTTATAACTCAAAGATGTAACTGTAATCTTGTATCCCAAGGCCATAACTGTAATCTTGTATCCCAAGGCCGTAACTGTAATCTTGTATCCCTAGGCCAAAAATATAATATTATAAAATAATTTATAATTTTTGTCATCGATTTGTTTTTTATTTGAATCGCACTCATTAAATAAAAATTGTCTGTAATAAACACATTATGTATAATTTAATTGCTAAGCAACATGATATAATTTTCGTCAAATACAGTTTCAGAAAATGACCGTTTACCTAATGCTATTTCTATGGATGGTTTTAGAGTTATTATTCATATCTCAACAACCCCTGGACATAGAAACTGGAAACATGAACGGAGTTATCCGCGGTGAAGTAGAAAATAACCGTACTGATTTTAAAATAATAAATATTAATCATATAGCATAAGGCATTGATTACGGAACACTTTAGAACCGAAATGCCATTTTATTTACATTTTAAGCTGCTTCAAAAATTGCAATCGGCAAAATTAATCTCAAAACTTCATCGAAAAGCTTGGATTGTCCGAGTTCAATCTTCGCGCGCTGAGTACTGGACTGCCCCGCATTCGAATATACGCTTATATAACTGCCAAGGGAGGATTTACTGCTTACTAAAATGCCATCTATTTGTTGCCACGATTTATTAATAAAACGGTTTATTTGGTGCCAAGCAAAACTTTTCATCAGAAAGAAACATTTCATTACGGATTTTATTTAATGAAAACATAGTTTGAATATTTTTAACTTCGTCAAACTGCATAACGTTGGAAAAGGAAATAAAGTGAAAAATTACTTTTGTTTGAAATTGTTTGTAATATACGTAATCTTTTGTAATTGTTTTCCGCTATAATGACACCGTGTTTTTCGTAACAAATGATGTATTATTTAAAGACGATAGAAATAATATGCCGTAAATTAATAAATTCGTCTATTTAATTATTTGCACAAAATTTATCTAGATTTCTTTGAAATATTTTTATATAAAACTTTCATTTAAATGCAAATTGTTATTTTGGAATCTATTATGGGTGTCAAATGTAATGAAATAATTATATTTCTAATTTTGTTTTATAATTTTTATATATTACGGGAATATTTGTATTTTTGCTTTTCAAAATAAATTTAAATGCTGCTTTACAATTAAACATTTTCGCAATTAATTCATTAAATTGATTTATCAAAAATATGTGCAATTAGTAATATGTAATCAATATTAATAAAATTGAAAATCTGTCTGTTAGCATATGCGTTTCTGCATCATCACAGCCACACCCAATTTGATGGAATTTTGAGGAGAGTCTTGGATTAGCCCCATTAAAATAAAGTCCCTATGTCGAATTTCTACTATCGAGCTGGAATTACAAAACGAATCACTTATAAAGATAGGATTTTACAGTCCGTAAGAACTGCCCTGAAGTGCCATCCAATTTAAATCGGAGCCCAGTGGGGACTGCTTGCACAGGGACCGTACCCTTCTTCCCTTACCACCAACCTCTTGGAAGGACTTATGGACCCATATATTTAACGCACCCGTACTTCGTATGAACACAAGAACAGTTTGGTCAGAGACGGAAATCAAACTCGGGTCGTCCAAGTGCAATATCCAAGCGCTAAACACTGGGTTATCCCACCACGACGTAACCCTTCTTTCTTGACCCAGACCTTTCGAACTGCCCGAAAGTAAGGAATCTGTTTGGATAGCCGGAAAGTGCCACCTAATTTAGACCGGAACTCAGTGGGGGGGGGGGGCGAAATCCTGTAGAGTCCACATCGAAGATAAGAGCTTGCCATTTCGTCCCAGTAAATCAACGGTAGACCGTCGGCTGGCCAATTCGGAGATCCAGGGTTCGATTCCCGGTTGGGACAGCAGGGTTCTTTACATTGGTGACCAAACAAATCAAAATAAAAAGATCATTGAAAAATAAAAATATGTCAGAGGTCTGAAGACCCCAGACCGTGCGACTCACATATTGGGTTTAGAGTAGCTATCTGCACGGCCGGGAAAGGATACCTCCTCCATTCAGGAGGCACCCAAGGTCTACCATCCCGCCAAACGAACTTTTATTTAGGTCTAAAAATATAACAATTTATGAAAAATATTGTGATTAAACAGACAGTTTTACATTATATTTGAACTTGACAAGTACGTCCATTTTACAAAAATGGGAAAATGGTTATTGCGAATATAGATAAAAAGATCATTGAAAAATAAAATTTAGAGTGAGTTTTAATAGCATAATGAAAAGTAGATTAAAATGAAAGAAAATAATAAAATTTTAAAAGTAAAATTTAGAAAATATAAAATAAGAAAATATATGAATAGGAAAATAATTTGGCGTATGAAAACAAAAACAGAAATTTAGAATAAAATTTAGAGAAGAAAAATAACAAAAAATACAAATAAAAAGGATCAAAAGAAAAAGAAAGATCCAAGAAAATAAGAACAGTTAACATAGCTTTTTTTTTTTTTTTTTTTTTTTTTTTAAAGAAAAAATTGAGGGAACACAATAAGTTCGTATAAGTTAATAAGAATGAAATAAAGGGATTCATTGATCAAAATTTATTAAGAGCAGAATCTACTCATAGGCTTAGGTCCCTTTATTAGAAGTATTATGTCGGAGGTCTGAAGACCCCAGACCGTGCGACTCACATATTGGGTTTAGAGTAGCTATATGCACGGTCGGGAAAGGATACCTCCTGCATTCAGGAGGCACCCAAGGTCTACCATCCCACCAAACGAACTTTTATTAAGGTCTAAAAATATTACAATTTATAATACATATTGTGATTAAACAGACAGTTTTACAATATATTTGAACTTGACAAGTACGTCCATTTTACAAAAATGGGAAAATGGTTATTGCGAATATAGATAGAAAGATTGAAAACTAATATTTAGAGTGAGGTATAATAAAATATAGATTAAAATGAAAGAAAATAATAAAATTTTAAAAGTAAAATTTAGAAAATATATAAAAAGAAAATATATGAAAAGGAGAAGAAAAATTTGCCGTATGAAAACAAAACAGAAATTTAGAATAAAATTTAGAAAAGAAAAATAAGAAAAAATACAAATAAAAAGTGTCAAAAGAAAAAGAAAGATTCAAAAAATAAGAACAGTTAACATAGCTTTTTTTTTTTTTTTTTTTTTTTTTTTTTTTTTTTTTTTTTAAAGAAAAAAAAATAGAGGGAACACAATAAGTTCATATAAGTTAATAAGAATGAAATAAAGGGTTTCATTGATCAAAATTAAATGAGAGCAGAATCTACTCATAAGCTTAGGTCACTTTATTAGAAATTTCCATGGAAACAAGAATACAGTTTTTAATTTTATCTACTGAAGAGGGATTTGAACGAACTTTGGAGAACCAAATTGGTTTATTAGAGGGGGAAGGCTTGCAGAGATGAAATTTTTTAGAAAAAGGACAATCGAAAATGTAATGGTCAACATCACCGAATTTATTGCAAATACAGTTAGAGGTGGATTTAATTTTGAAAAAGTATAAGTAATCAAGAAAGGGGCCATGACCAGTAAGAAAGTAAATGAGATATTTATTAAAAATTTGTAAATTAGGATTCACGATAGGGAGGTAAGACAGGATTCTAGCCGGATCACCAGTCCTGGTGGAAATGTAATCATTAAGATAATTTTGCCAAAGATTAAGAATATGAGATTTACAAAATTTTGAGAGGAGCGAGTAAGGAAAGGGAATAGTAAGAGGGGAACCAGAGATAGCAGCAATTTTGGCATGGTAATCAGCAATTTCATTTCCAGATATGTTATTGTGAGCTTTTACCCAAGAAATATTGACAAGGTTTTTGGCAAGGAGAGCTTTGTATTTAATGGAGTTAAGATAATTAGATTTATTTTTTATTGAGTTAAGAGCTTGAATGGAAGAGAGGCTATCGGAAAAAATATTAACAGGGGTATTATTAGAGGAAGCCCAGTCAATAGCAAAGGAAATAGCGGTAAGTTCGGCTTGAAATACTGTATTCCTGTTGTCAAGTTTATAGGAGAGAACCTTTTCCAGAACATCATGTTTAAAAATACAGACTGAAAAACCAGTGTTATTATCAATATTTGAACCATCAGTATATATATTATAAATGGCAGAGTTTTTATCCATTCTGTTAACTAAATTTACGGACCATTTAGAGGGGTGAAAGCTAGAGAAAGGAACAAGGAAATCAAAATCAGAGGGAGGCGGGAGGGAGGGAGATGAAAAGGAATCAATTTTTTGTTTCCAAAAATTAAATTTATTATAGAGGGTAAAAATTGTAAAATGAATGGGGGGAATACCAGTGAGGGAAAATAAGGAGATATTAGATGTTGTACGATAGCCTGGGCAGATTTTTAGAAGGAAGATCCTTTGGAGTGAAAGAAGTTTTTTTTATTTGCATTTTTTTTAGTTTTTTACCCCATATAGCAGAACCGTAAGTAATAACTTTTTCCACAACACATAAATACCAGCATTTTAAGAAACATTTTTTGACACCCCAATTTTTCCCAGATACTTGGCCAAAAGTAGTACAAAATTTTAGGCATTTTTCTTGGAGATATCGAATATGAGGGTCCCAATTTAATTTATTATCAATGATTAAACCTAAAAATTTTAAATGATTTTTAATTTTAATGGATCTATTATTAAATTTGAAAATGGGATTTCTTTTCATACTAGAGTAAATTTTTGGGAAAATAACGGAGCAACTTTTATCAATAGATATTTCTAATATCAGATTATTGAGGGAAGTAGAAAGGGAGTTGAGGAGGGAATTGGTATTAGTTTCAAGGACATTTCTATTACTGCCAAATGTAATAATAGCAAGGTCGTCCGCAAAGGCTTGAAGATAAAATGAATCACTATTAAGGGAAAGAATTTCATTGAAGTAAAGGTTCCAAATGAAGGGAGCGATAACTGAGCCTTGCGGAGCGCCTTTCGAAATAAATTTAGAGATAGATAAAGACCCTTCAGAAAAAATAACAGTTCTATGGCTAAGATAAGTATAAATAAAAATTCTATAAGGAATAGGAATGTTTAATTTGACAAAAGTAAGAGGGAGGATGTTCCAATTAAGATTATCGAAAGCTCCTTGTATATCTAAAGTAGTAAGTGCTACATGATGTAATGGTCTAAGGTTCTCAATAGTGAGTAAAAGTTTATGAGCAGCGTCTTCACAACTGTGAAGCTCGCGAAACCCAAATTGCAAGGGATGGAGTATATCTTCAGTTTTTAACCAAAAGTTAAATCTATTAATAAAAATTTTTTCTATGATTTTGCCAAGAGTAGGAAGGAGACAAATAGGCCTAAAGGAGGACAAATTAGAAGAGTCCCTACCAGGTTTTAAAAGAAAAATAATTTTTGCATTTCTAAGGCAGGCTGGGAAGTAACAAAATTTAAAGCATAAGTTAAATAATTTTAAAAAGAAATTTGGATTAAATTTATAAAGATCTTTCCAAATTTTGAAATCTAAATTATCAAGCCCAGAAGCTTTTCCATTTTTGAGATTTTTAAAAACTGAAGACAACTCAGAATGAGAAAGGACCCCCAACCCACCATCAGGAATAGAGTGAAAAGGAAAAGAGACAAAATTGGGATCATCATTAATGCAATGGTTTAAAAGACGTGTCATTTTTTCGGAATAGCTGAGGTTAGGGTTGTCCTGAAATTGGATGTTGATACTTTTATTCTTGATAAGTTTTTTAAAAGCAAATTTGAAGTGTGTGCCAAATTTAGAATTACAGTTATTGCAGAAAGTTACCCAGGAATCTAATTTGGCCTTGTTGATCATAAGTTTATATTTAGCTTTATTGAGCTTATATTTGGATTTGGCCTCCGTGATATCCTTCAGCGTTGCAGAGTTCTTGACAAGAGATTTGATTCTACGAGATAAGGCTGTTAAAAAATTCCTAAATTTTGCGAGGTCTTTTGACCACCAAGAAAATCTAACTTGATTAATTTTTTTCTTTTTTCTGATAAATTTAAAAGCACAGCTCTGAACATTACTAAGAAAATTAACAAAGAAATCATTTAAGGAGGAACAATTGTCAACTTTAGAAAGGAGGGAATAAAAATATTTAAATTTGGATTTTAAATTATAAATGAATTTACCAGTGCTGAAAAAAGATTTTAAAAAGAAAGAATTGTCAGAGGGGGAGTCAAAAGAGAGAGAAATTTTGACAAATTTATGATCACTGAAAGATTCCCTTTCAAGAACAGTCCAATCCTGAACGAAATCATAGAATCCAAAACTGACTAAAGTAAGATCAGGAAAACCCTTTCCAGAGTGAGAGACGAAAGTGGGACCAGCTGCAGGGTTATTGTAAACAATGAAATTATTAGCTAAACAAAAATCTATAAGATGGATACCCCTTTGATCAATGAATTTATATCCCCACATCTGAGCCCTAGCATTAAAATCACCAAGAATTAAAAAGTTTGAGGAAAGGAAATTAAAAGAGGAAAATTCAGAAATATTAGTGGAGATATCATCATTAGGGGGGAAATAAATACTAGAGAGAGTAAAGTTAAAATTATTTGGAAGAATAATTTCGACAAAAACGGAAGAAAGGGTTTTAAATTTGAAATTAACAACGAGAAGAGGGTTGCAAATAATAATGGAGGATTTATTGGAAATTGAACAATACTGAGTAAAGCCAAGAGGGGGATCCAAAATTTTGCCTTTAATAGTATAGGGTTCCTGAATACAAATAAAATCTATTGAGAGATCTATTGCGGTTTGAAAAGCATAATTATGGGCTGAAAGGGAATTATTGGTATTAATCTGAAGTCCTGAGATGACCATGGAGGCAAGTGCTCAGATGTGGGGAAGAGAGGAAAAATTCACTGGTCCTTTTGCAGAGATTGAATTTCTTTAAGAGCAGAAGCATAAACAGGGCAATATTTTCGGTCAATGGCACAGTGATCTGTTTTAAGATTAGCATCTGGGTGATGAAAATTATAATCACCACAGTTTATACATGATCTAATGGTTGAAGTACATGTTGCTGTAGAATGCTTTTTCGCACATTTGCCACAGAAAGTCAACCTGTGTGAACAAAAATTTGATGTGTGGCCGAACCCTTGACAGTTGAAACAGATTTTTAGGGATATAAATTTTTTGATCAGAAAACTATTGAAGTGGATATAAATTCTTTTATTCTTCACCATATTATTAGCCAGGAGGTATGGAAGAAGTAAGACCCAGTTAACATTTCCTTTTTTATTTTTAAAGTTCTTCAGTACTTTAATTTCAAAGGGTTGGTCAGACGAAGCATTGTAGGATATCAAATCTTTCACATCATTTTCTTGGTAGGTAGAAGGTAAATTGAATAAAATAATAGCCATAGTTCGAGGATTAGGTTTGACAATTTGAAAGTTTTTTGTGAGGTTGGTTTTTTGAAGATTGGTGATAACCTCTTCAGGGTTTTCATTTTTACAAGACAATTTGATATTACCATTAGGTAATGAACGAACAGAATTAATTAAGACTTCTTTAGGGCAAGGAATAGAAGATATATCATTTCTGATCTCAGAAGTGTTCTTAGTTTTGTCAAGGCTCTTAAGAAGTATGGTTGAGAAAAGTGGTTTTTTAGTGGTTTGGATGGTTGAAGAAGTTGTAGTAGAATTCGAAGAGAAATTTGTAAGTGATTTGATTTCGGTGATAGAATCTTCAGTAAATTTTTTGAACTTCTTGATTTCATCATTGATAGTTTTTAGAGAGTTTTCATGGTATGAAGAAACAGATTTTTTAAGTTCGTCCAAGTTCAGTGACTCATTAATTGTAGATCTGATCAAGTCAGGTAAAGAAGAAAAAATATCATCCTTGACCTCAGGTTTCTTTATATAATCATGAGAAGAATTAGAAGTAGAAGACTGAAGTAGAGTTTCATATTCATATTCCAGGCAGCTGGATCGGATGAGTTCAAAATGATCATTAAAATATTTATGTTGATGAGGTTTTAGTCTGAGAGTTTTATGGATATATTTGTTAAGTTTGTCAAGAAGAAGATCAACTGATTTTACTAATTTACGTTTATATACTTTTGGCTGAAGTTCTTCATCAATGTTTGATATCAATTGATCTTTAGAATGTGTGGAGTCGAAATTTTCATCACAGTCTTTGATAGAGGCAGGTTTGCTGTGGCTAGTAGATTCATTGCAAGAAGAATTGGAAGAATAATGATCGGAAAAATGTGAAGAGGATGGTAAACAATCTTTAGGGTTAACGGTAGAAGACTTGAAAGAAGCGGATTTCATAAAGTCATTAAGTTTCTTTATATTAGAAAGTTCTTCAAGTGATTTGGAGTAATCTTTGTTCATCTTGAAAAGTTTAATACGTTCACTATGATATCACAATAATTTAAAATATAAGTTGCAAAAAGTTCATTGCAATAATGGATTCAATAAAAATGAACAATAAAATAATGAATAAATAAAATAAATACGTCCAATGTTGGGGTACATAAAAAGATTACACAATAAAAGTTTTAGGATAAGATTACAATTAAAGTTTTAAAAGAACCAGTGGCATCTTCCATAAATAATAAATAAAACATAGTATGAGATTAAGAGAAGCTTTAAATATACAATAAACAGCCATAGATTACACAGATATAGGAACTAAACAACGCTAAATAAGTCAATTATGACAGCGATAATAGATAATATAACAGACACTTTTTTCACATATTATATTTATATATATTTAAAGATTATTAAGCAATTGTAACAAGGGAATAATACATTTTTGACTAAATTTGATAATAGTGACATAAGTGTGAATCAGATAGAAACATTGTAAATTAAAACGGAAAACATATTTTAAACAAATATAAATATAAATACTAGCATCACTATTGAAAGTTTAAGATTTTAAAGTTATTTTAATGAAACATCATAGCATCAAATTTCAATGATAGCAATGGCATAAATAGTTTGCAAAGGTTAAACTGAGAAAAATTTAAAAATACGACAAACCATCCATCTGGGGAAAAAGAACTAGGCACCAAAATGAAGACCTCGATGAGAGCATATTGAATAAAAAAAAAACTGAAACATTAAACTAAAAATAACGGGTTTGAAAGAAAAAATCGCGGACAAAAAAATAAGTCAACATAACACTTCAACCGATGTCGGAGGTCCCCTATGTCGGAGGTCTGAAAGTGACCCTAGCACGACTAGTACGGATTCAGTTGACTTTGGAATACTGAACGTCGATTTCAAATTGAGAAACTAATGACCACGCAGGATACTGACCTGTCGAACGTCGAAAGCCCAGACCGTCCGACGTCCGACAGGTCAGTATCCTACGTGGTCATTAGTTTCTCAATTTGATACTGACTTGTATAAAAATACTGGTATCAGGAGCCTAACCTCAGGTAAAAATAGTAGGAGGTAGTCAGTCAGATTGTCAGTGTCCGACGTTAGAGGGTGGAGAATGCAGAGTGGATTTCGACGATAAGTGCTTGCAACGGTAGAGCGTTAACTGGCCAGTTCGGAGTACCAGGGTTCGATTTACTTGTTGGGGCAGCACGGTTCTTTATATCCCACAGTATTCCACTGTATTATATAAGGACCGTACCCTCTTTCACTTACCACCAACATCACGGAAGTATTTACATGCCCACATGTTTAACGTACCCGTACTTCGCGTGAACACGGGGACAGTTTGGAGAGAGACGAGAATCAAACTCGGGTCGTCCAATTGCCATCTCTGCGGTTTAACCCCTGGGATGCTCTCCTCCCCCCTACGTAACTCTTGAATACCTTTCCCAAACTAGAAAATTTAAATAGTTTAAAAATCTCCGAAATTCGCCATGTTGGAAATATTTCTAGAAATCTATAGCCACGGTGAAGCGTTTCAGACCTTCAAAGGTTGCCTGTAAATGTCGTTTTTACTAGGGAATAGGCAATATGTCGGAAAACATTTTATGTAGTGACAATATATTTATAATTTTCGTATTTTCTTCCACCAATAAAATTTAAATTGTGTCTTATCAAGAATGATTTCTTATTCCGTTCATAGGAATTCCTCTATATTTCTTCACCGCATTTTTATCGTAAAGCGATATTTATTTAATTGTGTGTCTGTTGTATTCTTCTTCGCATCTTATATTTCTTTGTTAGAAAGAAGGAATTTCTCATCATAAATTTTTAACATTATTCTATTGAATATCTTCTTTTGTTTGCTAAATATAACCTCATCAATTACTATCCTGCATGAATTGCCTGCAGTATTTCTCTTTTATTTATAATATGGTAATTTTATATTTATTTCTATTTTCATCAGATAATAAAGAATGACTTTTGATTCAGTCTTTTTGACCTCGCAGTTTCAATTTGTCATTTTTATCATCTCTGTGTCTCTTTTAGATTTCGTTTTGCCTTAGAAATGAATACTTTTTCTGAGTGAATGGATCGCGAATCTAAAATTGTTTAGAAACTATTCAGAATCATTTTGTTGCTTTTAAACAAATACACCAAATTTATTATTAATTCAAGTTTATATTTAATATTAATTTGGTATTGGCGAAATTGTCTTCTGCTTCATAATTTTAGATTTTGTTATGTGCAGCCGTCAAAATAAAACAAGAAATATTAATTATGCACAAAGCACTGATTAGGAAACACTTTACAACTGGAATGCAATTTTATTAAACGTTTCTAAATTGCGATACATTCAGCGATGACTGCAATCGGGAACTCAACTTGCAATCGCTTCATTTGTTTACATTCTGCATAGGTTAATATTAGGCTTAGTTGTCGAAATAATCAAAGTTTAGTAATCCTTTAAAATAAAAAAATATTGTAATAGTGTTGACACAGAATTTAGATACTCAGATAATAAGCAAAAATAAAGCGGTTTTATGACGGATGCAACACTAAATATAAATTAAAAAGATCCTTAAATATCACGATCTTTACACAAGAAACAAATGGATGTCGTATTTTATTTTGCAACGAATCACGTGATCTCTTTATACCGTGGTTGTAATTATTATTTTAATTTCTATTTAGTAAACTACCTAACATATTTTGCAGAAAATCTTTTTCCACATTTTATGTAATAATTTGAATATTTCCTAAAATTTTAGAAGCAATTTGTGAATTTTAACTTTGCTTAAATATGTTTTCAACTCGGATTAAATCCAAAACTGATTGAGTGATATTATTCATTTTCATTCCTATATGTCCAACAGACCTGCTTAACACCATACTAAAACTTCATTTTGATAAAGTCATTTTTACGGCAGTTATTGTGCGAATGGATAGACAGACAGACAGACAGACAGACAGAATGACTAAAGTTATAAACACTTTTCAACATGTTTTAAAGTGTTAAAAAAGCAAACACGCGACCACAATCGCATAATTTACATCGCAAAATAATACGGAATATTTTTATGTTTCCTATAATATATAGCAATTTCAAAGAACACCGTAGGCTAGAGCCGATCCAACCCGAACGGATAGAACCTGCGGCGCTCTTTGCAAATACATAATGCCGAACCAACTGGCTTGATTTTTGTTTGCAGCGTTCAGCTTATTAGATTCTCATTGCAGGTTATTAGATTCTCACTGCGGCTTCTTAGATTCTCACTGCGGCTTCTTAGATTCTCACTGCGGCTTATTGGATTCTTATGGTGAAAAACTATATTACATATAGTGGAAGAAAGAGTAACACTTTACTCAGTAAAAAATAGGAAAGATAATTTTTCTTCGTTACAGACATTTACACAAGATTAGGATATACTGGTGTTAATAAATAATAAAACTGTTCCGAATAATTATTTATTGATTAGTAATTAGCATCTATCTCTAACGTAACAACATACAGTGTGCGACAAAAGTATAAGGACAACATATAATTGAATGAAAATATACTTTATTTTCACTTTATCAAAATTATTTTTTTTATATTTCTGACCTCTAATGTGAAATTATACAATGACATTTACAACACATAAAACAACAAATATACAAATATGAACCTTACAAAAGTTGACCTTATAAAGATTATCACTAAAGAAAATATAGGAAAAATTATAAGGACATGTTCTAAATTATACTTAACATTTCTCTTGTTAATCAAGAAAACAACATTTTTTTCAATTACTTGAATAAGCCGAGAGGTAATCGATGCTGAAAGTTCTTTTAAAATGTCTATGGAAATGTTATTCCAAGCTTGTTTGATGGCTAACACAAGATCCTGTTTACACTGATATTGTGTGCCATTTTTATAAACTTCTCGGGCTAGAAGACCCCATAAATTTTCTATTGGATTGAGATCGGGACTCCTCGCCGGTTATTCAAGTAAATTTACAGAATTAGTTTCAAAACAGAGTTTTGCACTCTTAGAAACGTGTATGGACGAGTTATCCTGTTGGAAAATATAGTCTCCTGAAGTAATTAGTGGGGCCTCAGGTAACAAATGTTCGCCTAACATATCAATATATTTGTCAGAGTTCATTTTGTAGGTGATAAAGGCTATAGGAGTGGCTCCGTTTGCTGCAAAAGCGACCCAAATCACTACTGTGCCCCTAGCGTATTGACGATTGGAAAAAGCTTCTTTGGTTTTACGCAGATTATACCGAAAATAGCTAAAACCATTTGGTACATCAAGATTGTTACAAACGTGTTTGTTATCCAGAAATTTGTACTTTATTATTGTATCCTGAGAGCACACCCACGATTCCAGATAATATGTTGTAACATTTTCTTATTTTGTTCCTCTCTCTCTCTCTCTCTCTCTCCCTTCTCTCTATGTGCTACTCATACAGACATCATTGAAAAAGGGTTTATTCATATTAACAGTGCGTGGCTAGTCTTCCTGTGGATGACCATTCATTTTCACATAACTTACTTTTCGTCCGAAAAGATTACATCAATCTATTTTGGACCGATATATATATATATATATATTTTAAATTCCTGTCCTCTTTCCTTATATTGCTTTTAAGAGGCGGACGTGACATTAACTTTCCATACCAAATATTCGAATGTTTATTCAAAACATTTCGAGCTGTTCGTGTGAAACATGGTAAGTCCAAATTTCTTCTAACTTCATTTTCAGTTTCTTTTTTCTCGCTAGCTCTTCTTACAACCATTCATTTCTGTCGATGCGTTAGAATTTCTGGTCTTCCAGTTCTTTTTTTCAGTCTATACATTCCAGGTTCTTTTAGAAAATTATAAAACACAGTTTTAGATCTTTTAATGTTTTTCGAAATTTCATGCCGACTCAATCCACATTTTTTAAAAGCAAGAATTTTCCCTTTTTCAAGGTCAGACAGATGGTATAGTACCTTTTGGCATCGTACAAAAATCGTGAAGAAATGAGGCAAGTGTGAAGTTTGTTTAGAAACCCAGTCTTTATGTTCGAAAAAAGCAAGAATTTTCCCTTTTTCAAGGTCAGACAGATGGTATAGTACCTTTTGGCATCGTACAAAAATCGTGAAGAAATGAGGCAAGTGTGAAGTTTGTTTAGAAACCCAGTCTTTATGTTCGAAATGGCCTGTTTCTGCTTTCAAATATGCAAATTTTAATATTATTTTAGATGAAGAAACAGTTGTCCTTATACTTTTTTACAAAATCATATGGATTTAAAATTTATAAAGTAAATTATTGCATACTTATTTTTGGAATATTTAACTAATTTACATGAAAAATAACTCAATTTTATAAATAATTTTACTTAAGAAATTTGAATATATTTCCCTCTAAAAGATTTCTAGATTTGGCGAGTTTTCGCTTGTCTTTATACTTTTTTCGCGCATTGTATAATTGGAACCTTACCAAAGTTATTCTAACAGAATTTTGGCATTAGAAATATAATAATGGTATTGGGAAGAAAATTATACAATAAAATCTAATATTACATATAAAGGAAAGTTATTATAATGATGTCAAAATGTAAACCATCGAATTTTGATGATTGTTGAAGCTACACGTTTTGTGCATCCTTGAATATGAATAAACCCTTTTTCAATGATGTCTGTATGAGTAGCACATAGACAGAAGGGAGAGAGAGAGAGAGAGAGAGAGGAACAAAATAAGAAAATGTTACAACGTATTATCTGGAATCGTGGGTGTGCGCTCAGGATACAATAATAAAGTCCGAATTTCTGGATAACAAACACGTTTATTTATAAACACAGCGTAAACAGCAACAATACAGAGTAAAACAGAATTTACATGCTCACTAATTTCTGTTAGACAGATAATTCTTTTTATTTGTACCATAATATAATCAATGGTAGAGTAAAGTATATATTATGCGACTTTCAAATTTTATAAGAAAATTAACGGATAGATTTTCATTTTGTGCAGAGAAAAACATGCAGACATACGGGCAGAGAAACATTTACACTTAAATATTCACCAATTTAATGAGGTGTGGTCCGCAGAATGATTGTGGCGCACATTGTGACTAGTGATCGTCCTCAGGAAAACTAGTCACAGTGCGTGGCTAGTCTTCCTGTGGATGACCATTCATGTTCACATAACTTACTTTTTTTTCATTTTCATTATTTTTCATAGGGTAAAACTGCTTGGTTGATGCAGGGGAGGCAGATTTATTGGATATTTGATATCATTGCCGTTATTGAACTGGTTTTGTCAAAGATTGTTACTTCATCACACCGTACTTTGGCCCTGCCACTCAATCAGCAGCTGCACACCCTATGGGTCAGTCGAGTGACCTGGGTATTCAACACCGTACTTTGGAAGTAAAAGCTACCCGAAGCAGAAGCTTTCTCAGGTCACTTAGTCCCCGGTCCGTGGCCCAGGAGGTCCTATCGGGACCACCATGCCTAAAACAACTTTGTTGTCTTGGTATGGTTCAGACAGCCGAATATTTGAATTTGGCTGGAAATAAGATAACTATACACAGCGAACGTAATATATGTTTTTGAATAAATATGTAAGATAAATATGTCTAAATAAAAGATAAAAGTCAAGATAGTAAAAGTGTATTTTTAAAATGTGAATGTGTCTTAAAGCTCTGTATAAAACAATAAAGCTACATATGTAGACAGAAATTAACAAATACATGCAGATATTGAAATAATGTAGACAGTAAGCGTTAAAATTATGTAAACAATGGTATTTAAAATGATAACACATAAGGAAATATCTTATATCAGCTTGTCAATGTGTAAAGTTTAAGACAAATTTGGTTACCTTAGAGATATATTTGGTGTTTTGATTTACTTTACTAGGTTACTTGGTTTATTTACTATTTATACTACATTAGAGTAATAACTTACGTAAAGTAATTGCGTTTTGTTAAATGGTCATGTACTAATCTGTTTACATGGATTCATATAGTAAATAATAATAGTAGTCGGGAGAGGTGCTTAATTCACGTGTATTCGAAGATTTAAGAAACTCATGTGGAGAGTATCGTGAAATAATTCTTGCTGACTCAACGGAAATCGAACAATGGAACTTCGTCCTGGCCAGCCGACATTCTACTTTTGAACTATTGGGACGGAACTCTTATCATCGAAGTGAATTCTTATTCCACTAATTTCCGACTGACATACAACTTAACAATCTGACTGACCACCTGCTGCTATTTTCACCTCAGGTTAGGCTCCTGATACTACCAGTCGTACTTAGGTTAGTCCTGTGTGATCGTTGACCTTCTGATTTGAAATCTGCGCCCAGTATGCCAGATTCCACTGAATATGTACTAATCGTAATAGGATCACTTTCAGACCCACAACAACTGTTTAATCTCAATATTTTTCATCAATTGTTATATTTTTAGATCTAAATAAAAGTTTGTTTGGCGGGATGGTAGATCTTGGGTGCCTCCTGTGTGCAGAAGGTATACTTTCCCGGCCGTGCAGCCAACTACTCTAAACCCACTATGTGAGTCGCACGGTCTGGGGTCTTCAGACCCACAACAACATTCTCAAACCTGAAGGTTATTTTTGAGGACGCCTGTTTTGGGGCGCCATTTGGGGGCACCATTGTTTCCCACCGGGATTCGAATCCTGAATCTTCGCACTGGCCAGCTGATGCTCTTCTGTTGAGAAAATGGAATTAAATTGCGAGTTCTTATTGTCAAAATGAACTCAGGAGTCTATTACATAATTTTACCCATTTCAACATATGCGGGGCTTAACATGTAAAAAAAATAATAAAATTGTTAAAATAGTTCTATAAATAATATATTTTATCTTGTAATACATAAAATTACATAACATCAATTACATTATATTAGAAAACTCAAAATGTTTAAATCAATAATTTTGTATTATTTAACAAACTCAAAATGCAACAGAAAAACGTTAAAAGTAATCACATGCCATATTCTATAACATTTTAAAATCTTGAAATATAATTTTTGCATCAGAATTTTATTCCCTGCGTTTAGCTACATCTACGTAAAAAGAAATTTGGAGATTGTCCAACTCTATCTAGCAAACAGAAAAATGTTATTGAACATTTTCATAACACACGATGCGCAAACTTTTTCGCTGTAAATGCTTATTATCGTTGAAGAAGAATTGTGTTATGACTTCTGTCAAAGAGAGAATAACTTTTTCTGACTCCGTAAAGTTTACATTTTCAAAGATATAAGAATGTTAAGAAAAATAACAGAGGAAATATTTTCATCCATTTTCACAAAAAAATTTTGCTAGAATTAAAAGATTTTCGGAGCGTTGCGAGAGTACCTCTCTTCTTGAATCACTTCAATGTCAAAATGTTTGAAAGATAATCATTTTAATACGGCCTATACGAATTTGATAAAATTTGATTTCTAATCAGTGGTCAATGTGTAGAGTGCATTAAAAAAAAATTCTAAATCGAACAATATTTACTGGATTTAGCACTATTCGGCGAAAATAAAAGATATTTTTTCTGAATTTGTGCAGGTGACAAGGAGTGGGGCATAAATCGAATCTTTTTTCTCCTCAATACAGTTGTATGGTGGAAAAGGAGTGGTAAATGTTCCTATAATATTATTATTGTCATGCACATTTGTAAAGAAATCAGTTGGTGAAGTATTTTACTTTTTAAACAAAATCTCTGAACTGTTCCCCTTCCCCTATAAATATCTTGTGAATTGTGAATACAGCAGAGAAGATATAGTTTTGCTAATAACTTTGATAATAATTCAGTGTGCAATAGTTGTGTCCAATTTGATATATGCAATAGACGAGTCCAATTTGATATATGCTATATCAAATTGGACTGGATAAAATTTGATACCTATGACTGTTACTGTAATCATGTGAGGCGAAAAGCCGAGTGTGTAAGTGGTTAAGAATAACATGGGTGTGCAGTATATGAGTTAAAATGTTTATTTGCATCAGGTATAATCTCTTGGGGTCTTTTAGCGACTGTTAGTCCACCTATCGTAATTCCACATGTGAGGTTTCTAGCTGGGTCGTGTTCGTACTTAATTTCATAAAATTCGTATCCCCCGATTTCTTTTGAAAATTTTTTACCCATCAAATTTCCTATCGTAAATTCTCATGTAAAGTGTCCTAATGGGTCAGTTTCATACTTCGTTTAAAAAAATGTGTCTTAGGATTTCTGTTAGATTGTTTCACGATATCGTATTTACTGTCCTGGGGACAATAAGCGAGCTCTCACTCCGCTTATCGTAAATTCACATAATATTTTTGACCGGACCGAGTTCATATTTATCTTTAAATAATTCTTGTTCCCGGACATCTATTAAATTGTTTCTTTGCGTCCGGTCACTTAGTCATCTTGCTTTATATCTACATATGAGGTTTCCGGTCACTCGAGTCATTACTTCGTTTTGAAAAATACGGATCCGCTAGATTACTGTTAAAGAGTTTTGCAGCATCGTATCTACTGTATGAAAAGCCGCAAGTTACAACTCATTGTAAATCTGCATGCGAGATGTAGGATCCAGGCCGGTTTCGAACGTAGTTAAGCATTCTGGTTTGTTCCAATTTGAAAATCGACGAGAATTTGAATCCTAGTTTATAATTTGTAAACATTTAAAACTATGTAATACTATTCTCTATTCGTTTGTACTCGTTTAGATAGTCTACAATGCAGAATCTAAAAAATATGATGTGGGCAGCACATGACTTTCCTTACAAACTAAATTAATTCTCTCTTACTTTCTTTCCTAATCCATTAAAACGAGTCTAATTGCACAACATAGCCAAGAAAGTATTTACAATTACTCTGAATTTGTAGTTTTAATTCAATTTTACTCTTTATTTGGTGACTAAACGTACTTTTGAAGGCGTATTTTTATATTTTCCGTGTCCAAAGTGAAAAAAATTAGAGCTATGGGGGTTATAATCCTAGAGTTATGGGGTTGGTCTTAACTTTTTGTCGTCAAAAATAACGTATAAACTAGAAACTTCTTGTTGTATTGAGTATACATAGACATTTATTTCAGATGTTGATAATTTTTACGGTCATTTCGAAAAGAATACAAGATTTTGCTTTCAAAATCCAGCCAAAATCTAATCAGCTGAGTATACATACCACCGGTGACTTATTTTCCAAATTTTATGAAATTTGGTCTGTCAATCTTTCAGCTATAGTCGATACATGCTTTTTCTGATTGCTATTTCTCAAGAAAAACCAGGTTCTTTTTCCGAATCGTACCCAAACTTTATCAGCACCAGGGTAATAGCCAAAAGTGACTTATCTACCAAATTTTGTGAAATTTGGTCAATTAGTGTTCCAGCTAGAGTGAATACATACAGTGTCCAGAAATACCTAGATATGTATATTATTACATACAGACGTCACGATAAAAGTGGTTTCTTCGGGTTTTAGAGTGCTCGAAACGTGCAGATATGTCAAAAACTCGAATTGCGATATCTGTATACATTACTATGTATTGTGAGGAAAGTAAAAATTAATATGTCTGGAAATTTGTCTACAATTTTAACATTTAGATCATCGGTATATCGGTTATTTTTTCATTTAAGCTCATCACTAAAAATAAGTTTTACTGTTGAAACAATAACTTTTTCTGGCGTTATTTTGTTGTTGTTGTTGAAACCCAGACCGTCCGACCTACCAGAAAGGTGTAAGGTAACTGTTTGGACGGTCGGGAAGTGCCACCCAATTTAGACCGGAACCCAGTGGGGGAGGCATCCACAGGGACCGTACCCTCCTTCCCCTACCACCAACCTCTCGGAAGGACTTTCGGACCCACATGTTTAACGTGATCGTACTCCGCATGAACACGGCGGCAGTTTTGGCAGTGGCTGGAATCGAACCCGGGCCTACCGAGTGCAACTCCAGCGCGCGTTATTTTGTTTTCCTGGCGTTATTTTGTAAACGACTATTGACCTGACAATGCCATTCATACCACACATCCGGCATTATATCTGTAGAGGAGTAAGTTTAGACTACATAAGGATACAAGGTCATGTTCATGACCTATTATGAGCCGCGATGTTTGCTCTCATTTCAGACACCAGTTTATTTGGCGCTACTATGTAGAGGATCCCTTGAATGGCATAAATAAAAATTGCTCTGCATTGTCATTTTCTAACACTTATTGAAAGCTCTGTTAAAATTGTGACATATTGTAAGTTTTTTTTTTCTTTCCTCGTGGGTAACAGTTTTGCCGTGCCAAGGAGTGTTCAAAAGCTGAAATATTTTCTAAAAATGTTTTTGAATTTTTACTCCTTGCTCCTTCAATGTCTGGTCTCACATGCCTAGTCTCCTCCGCAAGTATACGTATAATTGTTGTAATCTAATTACGATTATAAGGTGCTTAATAAATATATATTTTAAAGATAAAATTGGTAAAGTTAATTGTGTGGTATTAGGTTAATTTTTTTTTATTCCAGGAACTCGTACTAAAGATTTAATGGTGGATTTTAATGCGGCACAATGCAATTTTTACGACTATACGATGTATGACTATGTTTTAATATTAATTAAATATGCTTCTTAAAGGTTAACTTAAAGATTTTTTTTTATCCAGAACCACAATAACATTAAAAACTCAAGAGTGTTTCGGGATGTAAATGGCATTTATATGTTTAAGTGAACTTAAAACCCCCGTCATGATCATCGTTTCTCTCTAATTCATGTTAGCAATCTGAAAATTTATTGGAGTGTTTTCCATGATCTTTACATAAATACTAAAATGAGATATTTTCATAACCGGTATCAAAGGAAGCTCGAAGGAAGAAATAACCGAGAATCAGGATATTTATTTGAAATCCGTCGTTTTAGGAGCTTTAAAATTTACAAGAACGTTCCTGCAGATTCATGGATATGTGCCATTGCTGCAACCAACTTCTAAGAGAGTGAGAAAGTTTGAGATGACTGCACGACATCATCACAGTATTTTCAGAACTGGTCAAGATAGAGATTTATGTTTTGCACTGATGTTCTTCATTAGTTATAACTAAGCACTAAGATGAGCTATTTTCAAAACGCATTGTAAAATATGCGAACGTTTATGATATCTGAGTGCCATGAAAGTTAGGAATCTCTTCCATTCTGCTCTGGTGTCCTTGTTGTTTTGTAAAATCTGTAGTTGAAGTTATTGCGACTAAAATTATGCACCTGCCCATTTAAAGAACGTGTTCTTATCTAGTGTTTAATGAAATCATGGACACAGTACCCATCTACAAGTAAATACAATTCCCACATGGGTACAATACCCATCTACTGCCTGAGAACTTCAAAGTGAGATGATCAACGGTCTCTCAAAATTAAGATAGAAGTTAAATGGTATTTAAATATTTTATTTCTTAAATAACTGCTACATAATACTAATTAATTTCCTTATATACATAATGTATAAGGAAAGTATTGTGACGGGGTAGAAAATTCGATTTCGAGTTTTCGACGGGAGAGCACGTTTCAAGCATCCCTGATCACGAATTGAACATTTTTGAACTGATGTCTGTGTGTGTGTGTGTGTGTCAGTGAGTCTGTGGAGACGATATCTCACGAACGAATGGAGCGATTCGAATGAAATTTGGCACAAAAATCACAATTCGTGAATACTGGAAGCCTATTGTTTTGAAACGCAGTCGAATGTTCAGAATCCCCCTAAATTTTCGAGTGAAATTTTGAAAAAAATCATCAAAAAATCAAAATCTTTAATAAAGTTACGCAAATAGACATATCTTATGTAATTTTTCCTTAGAAAACGATTGACATAAACTTTAGAACGCTAGCATGAACCGTTCTCGAGATACTGCACATTTTTCAAATAAATTTATCAAAAAATCCCATAAATTAAAAAAAAAAATATTAACTCTTAAGAAACATGTTCACTTTTCATATGTAATATCATGCGATAAATTTGGTGACATCATTCTCGTGGATCTAACTCGTTCCATTCCCGAGAAAAGATATTTTGAGTAATACTTTTGTAGTTGAACGCCAATAGTCATTTATCCGCTGTAAGAATAACTTATTTCTCCGTCCATAACGCTTGGCGAGATTTTGGCGACCTATTTAGCGGAATGTCGCTAACTTGGCGACATTTTTAACTGTTGCCAAATTAACGAAAATCTCGCCAAATGGATAAAAATGACACTAAATCAATGAAATTGAATCCAGACTAATTGAAGAAAATTCAATATCTTGGAAAGAATAGAAGTATCTACTATAAGAATAAGATTTTTTTTAACTGTAAAAGTAGTAAATTCATTGCATTATATAAGGAAAGTCGTGTGCTGCCCACATCAGATTTTTCTACGTTTAGAATCAAATACAAAAGAAAAATATTTCTCGCAGATGTAACTGTAGGATCATTACAGTATTTTTACTTTCCTTATATACATAATGTATAAGGAAAGTATTGTGACTGGGTCAAAAATTCGAATTCGAGTTTTCGACGGGAGAGCATGTTTCAAGTATCCCTGATCACGAATCGAGCATTCCTATGGTGATGTCTGTGTGTGTGTTTGTGTGTGTCAGTGAGTCTGGGGAAACGATATCTCGCAAACGAATGGAGCGATTCGAATGAAATTTGGTACAAAAAGCACAATCCGTGAATACTTGAAGCTTATTGTTTTTAAACACAATCGAATGTTCAGAACCCCCTACATTTTCGAGTGAAATATTGAAAAAATAATCAGGAAATCAAAACCTTTTATAAAGTTAGGCAAATACACATTTCTTTTGTAATTTTTCCTTAGAAATCGATTGATACAAACTGTAGAACGCTAGCATGAACCGTTCTCGAGTTACTGCACATTTTCAAATAAATTTATAAAAAAATCAAGTAAAATAATATATAAAAATATTAACTCTTAAGAAACATGTTCACTGTTCATATGTAATATCATGTGATAAATTTGGTGACATCATACTCGTGGGTCTAACTCGATCTATTCACGAGAAAAGATACTTTGAGTAATACTTTTGTATTTGAACGCCAATAGTCATTTATCTGCTGTAAGAGTAACTTATGTCTCAGTCTATAACACTTGGCGAGATTTTGGCGACGAGTATGGCGGAATGTCGCCAACTTAGCGACTTTTTATAATGTTGCTAAATTGACTAAAATCTCGACAAATGGATAAAAATGACGCTAAATCAATTAAAATGGCGACTAATTGAAGAAAATTCTATATCTTGGAAAGAATATAAGTATCTACTGTAAGAATAACATTTTTTTAACTGTAAAAGTAGTAAATTCATTGCATTATATAAGGAAAGTCATGTGCTGCCCACATCAGATTTTTTAATTTGGGATCGAGTAGTTAGAAGTAACAGTGCTTGAGATCTTCAACACACAGTAGCTAATAGTCTGATGATGAATTATCAGTTAAGCACGTTCTTGCTTTCAGCAGTGTTATTGTTAGAATTATTATCGATCTAACTAATGACAGCTACAAATTATAGGAAAAAAACAAGTAATGTCTTAAGAACAAATGACTATTTGTTTACAGATATCTATTTATTTAATTAAAACTGAACACTAATTATTGATGAGCTATTTGGCCTTAATTAAAAGATTATTTTTGTTAACTATTTATATGAAACCATTTCATCAAGGAGGTGGAACACATTTTCATTTAAAATCGAGAAATCAAGCTCAATGTAATCAAAGCATCTGCTTGAAGCCATTGAAAATAAATGAACCACGTTGATATCAGTTTATTTTCATTTATGTGAATCATTTATTTCATTTATTGCCATTGGACATATTCATTGCTTTAAAGATTACTTCAAAACCGAGATTATTTTTTAAAACTAAATTGTTTTCAAATTTTTTAAGAAAATTTGTGCACATAGTTAAGGTTAAATTGTACTAAAAATTAATGTTTTATGTGACACTGACTCCTGTTTATGTGATATTACAAGTTATTCTCAAATATTTAAGGGAACTGAGTTGCAATAAACATTACAAAATATTTTTTTTATTTTTTGCTTAGTGTTTCAGAAATAAAATAATGTTGGCTAATTAGCAAGACTATATAATTAAATATACTTTATGCTTCATGAAAAGTAAAAATTTTAAGTTAAGATGTAATCAACAATGTAAACGTCAATTCTGAAACATGTTTATAAAGAGTTTTCTTTCTAAAGAGTCTCTCTAGAAAGTTTCTTCTAAAGAGTTCATATTTATAAAGAGTCTGCAAGAATGTAATTTTTGTTTGCTTTGGCTCACTTTATGTAAATTATATAGAATCTACATTCAGGAAAATATGCAAGAGCATAAAATTTATGATTATGCATCAATGTAACTTAAATTATGTTTTTAAATTGTATACAAGTTTGGAAACTATCACATATACATATTTTTACAAATACGCATATACTTTTCTGAAATACCAAGCAATTTCAGCATATACCTTCTTGTTAAAATGGCTGATTTATAGTACACATCGTAACTACATAAAATCCGTGCTTATATAGTAATATGCACTCCATAGTGTATAACCCCCAACACGTGTTTTCATTCAGAATCTTACTATTAACGCGGGAAAACCCATGCTTATACTTTGCTTGTATGCATGCCGATATGCCTCTCCTGATTACGAAGGTATTAATCGACCCAGCACCTCGTGGTTTTTCAAAAATGTCGAATTTGATCCAGGAAGTTTCAGGAAACGTTTGAACATTCGTAAAATTCAATATATTTTTAAATATGATCGAAAATATGTCTTTATGTAAGGGCTATTTCTTCCCCTCTAAAAAGGGGTAGCAATAGATTCCGACTTAAAGAAGTATCTCCTTTCTCAATTTCCAATCTGCAATCTCGGAATATTTTTAAAAGAAGCTAAAGGTGATTCGAAAAGGGTTGAGTATTCAGATTTTCAAAAAAAGTTGATAGTTTTTATTCTACAGATTTCTGAAATGCGGACAAATTTAAATAAAAAGGAAAAGGGACACAGTGACACCATTTAAAAATCTAACTGGTATCTCAATTTTAGGTCTGAAATGTTTTAAAACTGATACTAAAAGTTTCACGTTTGATGTTAAAATGTGGAACATTTTAAAAACTCAATAGTGTTTTTCAAGAGTGTTCAATTCCTGAATGATGAAAATACCGTCTTAAAAAGAGCTATATAGATACCAATCTAGAAAAAATTACTTCTACTACAATTTTCGTGATAGGATCTTTATTTTTGTTAAAACACAGTTAAATATAATGCCAAATTTTTAAATAAAGACCTTAGTTTCTTTATATGAATTTTCAAAAAGCTTTCTATAACATTTTGAAATCAAAATTTCACCATTTATCTTCAAAATCTAAGCAAATGTTGCCCTACTAAAGGTAGCCGGATAAGGTACACAACTTTTGCCGTGTCAACGTGTACAGCAAAAAACTACGATATACCAAATTTGGGCTTTCTAGTTGCTCCAGTTCTTGAGTTATTTTCCTAAAACGAGCACACCCCTTTGGACGGTTTAGGACCAGTGAGCATGATAAGGTTGAAAATCAAAAGAATTAAAATGTACTACAAACGACAACGACATAACAATTTTCATGTTACTATGAATAACGGTATTTGATTAGTTAAGGTTTTAATTAAAAAAAGTAAATTTCATTACGGAACCGATGATGTTAAAAATCGAATAAACAAAATGTGCCACTAAAGCTAAGACATACCAAATTTTAACTTTTTTATGATTGTTGGAGCTTGACTTGTAATAGTCTTAAAAATTTGAAGAACAAGTACTTACTATAGCGGACCTAAGAGGAGCTTTCCCGATAAGATTTAACATCAAAAGAATTAAAATGTATCCCAAAAGACAATGACATACCAAATTTCATGTTTTTATGGTAAATGAGACTTATTTAGTTAGGGTCTTAAGGATTTGAAAAACGAGTACATTCTATAGCGAGATCAGGGCTGGCTGTGCCGATAGGTTGAAAATCAAAAGAACAAAATGTACCAAAAAAAAAAGACAAATCGACATACCAATCTGCATGCTACTGTGATTAATGGAAATTGATTAGTTAGGGCCTGTATTTGCATCACACTGATAAACAAATAAACAAGCAGCAGACCAAGTCAAAGAAAAAGTTTTTAAAAAAGAAAAGTTTTAATGATTTTTGTGAAACATTTTTAAAGAATATCTTGAGTACAAGATTTGGAAGATATATATATATATATATATATATATATATATTTGTTTCATTTTGATAATAATTTCGATAATGAATTTCATTAATAATTATTCTAAACTATGAGTTAAATTTCAAGGCATTGCAGTTTTCTTTGCAACCGAAGTAATTATTCAGATTTTTTCCGTTGGCACTGTTTCTAAATTATCAACGTTTGTTACACCTTAGCATATACATTTTGAAGAAATCGATAATCCTTTAAAATTTTTGGCCACTAAAAATAAGTTTATTTGTTATATTGAAATAAATAAAAATACCATGAATTTGATTGAAAAATGTATTGTGTCATTAAAATAAAACTGCCTGTGCAATTTTCTTATTTTCAACCGCTGTATTCATTAACTCAATTGCAGTTTTATGTGAAAATATTTTGTTTAAATTAGTTTGATTATTTTCATTGTTTATTGTTATTTCTTCAAGACATTTTGAATTATTTAGAACAATGACATTCATTCTTGTCTTAATTAAAAGCATCTTTTCCCGAGTTCTGGTAATCATAAAATAAAGTTAATTGGGTCTTTTGTTAGGTATTTTAAATGAAAACAGAATCAAGATGACATGCTTTAGATTTTTGAATATAAATATTTTTTTTGCTATTCAATTTATTCTATAAAATAATAAGTATATCAAATATAATATCCTATTTTAAATTAAATATACCTTAAAAAATTGTGCCTATCCATCACAAATGAATACACATGCATTTTGTATAGAAATAAAATTATTTATTCCTATATAATCAAAACATATGTTTGTTTGAAGTATAAAAATCTGATGTGGGCAGCACATGACTTTCCCTGCAGACTTATATCCACATTCTCTTTATTTTAATTAAATTTATTTTACTTTTAATTTTTAATTCAATTTTCGTTCTCATTTGGTAACCGGACTTATTTTCAAAGGTGGCGTAGAGAAAATACGAAAAACTAAAATATCTCGAGAACGGCTAGTCCAAGTGTAATGGGGTTGATCTTATTCTTTTCGTCGTTAAAAATTACGTATTCAACGAGCATTTAATGGATATATTTGAATATACCTAGTTCTTTAGATTTTGACAATTTTTGCGGGCCGTTCTGCCAAAAAAGGCAGGTTATTTTTTTCCGAATCACACCAAAATCTAATCAGCACCAGGTTAATCCACAAGTGAAGCATCTATCGAATTTTGTGAAATTCGGTCCATTAGTTTTTCAGTTAGAGTGGATACAAGCTTTTGCGGACCATTTCGCAAAAAAAAGGCAGGTTCTTTTATCCCAAATCGTAGCCAAAACTAATCAGCACCAGACTTGCTCACAAGTGATTTACCTACCAAATTTTGTGAAATTCGGTTCATTAGTTTTTTAGTTAAGAGTGATACAAAATCTGCACAGACAGACAGACAGACAGACGGACAGACACACAGGCACACACACAGACGTCACGCTAAAAATGGTTTTTTCGTATTCTAGAGGTCTCGAAATGTGTAGATCCGTCGAAAACTCGAGTTGCGATTTTCGGCATGATTCCAATACTTTCTCTATACATTACCGTGTAATGCAGGGAAAGTAAAAATCTGATGTGGGCAGCACATGACTTTCCCTGCAGACTTATATCCACATTCTCTTTATTTTAATTAAATTTATTTCACTTTTATTCAATTTTCGTTCTCATTCGGTAATCGGGCTTATTTTCAAAGGTGGTGTAGGGAAAGTACGAAAAACTAAAATTTCTCGAGAACGGCTAGTCCAAGTGTAAAGGATTTGGTCTTATTCTTTTCGTCGTTAAAAATTACGTATTAAACGAGCATTTAATGGATATATTTGAATATACCTAGTTCTTTAGATTTCGACAATTTTTGCGGGCCATTTTGCAAAAAGGGGGTTATTTTTTTCCGAATAGCACCAAAATCTAATCAGCACCAGGTTAATCCACAAGTGACGGAACTATCGAATTTTGTGAAATTTGGTCTATTAGTTTTTCAGTTAGAGTAGATACAAACATTTGCGGACCATTTCGCAAAAAAAGGCGGGTTGTTTTATCCCAAATCGTACCCAAAACTAATCAGCACCAGACTTGCTCACAAGTGATTTACCTACCAAATTTTGTGAAATTCGGTTCATTAGGTTTTTAGTTAAGAGTGATACAAAATCTGCACAGACAGACAGACAGACAGACAGACACACAGGCACATACACAGACGTCACGCTAAAAATGGCTTTTTAGTATTCTTGAGGTCTCGAAACATGATTCCAATACTTTCCCTATACATTACCATGTATTGCAGGGAAAGTAAAAGTCTGATGTGGGCAGCACATGACTTTCACTGCAGACTTATATACTCATTCTCTTTATTTTAATTAAATTTATTTCACTATTAATTCAATTTTCGTTCTCATTTGGTAACTGGACTCATTTTCAAAAGTGGCGTAGAGAAAAAACGAAAAAGCAAAAATATCTCGAGAACGGCTAATCGTAGTGTAATGGGGTTGGTCTTATTCTTTTCTTCGCTAAAAATTACGTATTAAACGAGCATTTAATGGCTATATTTGACCATACGTAGTTCTTAAGTTCAGATTTTGATGATTTTTGCGGGCCTTTCTGCAAAAAGTGCAGGTTATTTTTTTCCGAATAGTACTAAAATCTAATCAGCACCAAGGTGGCCTACAAGTGACTTATCTACCAAATTTTGTGAAATTCGGTCCATTAGTTTTTCAGTTAGAGTGGATACAAGCATTTGCGGGCCATTTCGCATAAAAACGCGGATTCTTTTAACCCGAGTCATACCCAAAACTAATCAGCACCAGATTCCTGTACAAGTGACTTAGCTACCAAATTTTATGAAATTCTGTCAATTAGTTTTTTAGTTAGAGTGGATACAAAATCTGCACAGACAGACAGACAGACACAGAGACACACAGACAGACAGACACACAGACACACAGACAGACAGACACACACACACACAGACTCATGCTAAAAATATTTTTTTCGTATTCTAGAGGTCTCGAAACGTGTAGATCCGTCGAAAACTCGAGTTGCGATTTTCGACATGATTCCAATACTTTCCCTATACATTACCATGTATTGCAGGGAAAGTAAAAAATCTGATGTGGGCAGCACATGACTTTCCCTGCAGACTTATATCCACGTACTATTTATTTCAATTAAATGCAATTCACTTTTAATTCAATTTTCGTTCTCATTTGATAACTGGACTTATTTTCAAAGGTGGGATGGAAAAATACGAAAAAAACTAATATATCTCGAGAACGGCTAGTCCTAGTGTAATGGGGTTGGTCTTATTCTTTTCTTCGTTAAAAATTACGCATTAAGCAAGCATTTAATGGATATATTTGAGTATACGTAGCTTTTTAGTTTAGATTTTGGCAATTTTTGCGGGCCATTCTACAAAAAAAGGCAGGTTATTTTTTTCTGAATCGTACCAAAATCTAATTAGCACCAGGGTGACCTATACGTGACTCATGTACCGAATTTTGTGAAATTCGGTCCATTAGTTTTTCAGCTAGAGTGGATAAAACTTTTGCGGGCCATTTCGCAAAAAAAAGGCGGGTTCTTTTATTCCGAATCGTACCCAAAACTAATCAGCACCAGTCCCGCTCACAAGTGACTTACCTACAAAATTTTGTGAAACTCGGTCCATTAGTTTTTTAGTTAGAGTGGATACAAAATCTGCACAGACAGACAGACAGACAGACACACAGACAGACAGACACACAGACAGACAGACACACAGACACACACAGACGTCACGCTAAAAATGGTTTTTTCGTATTCTAGAGGTCTCGAAACGTGTAGATCCGTCGAAAACTCGAGTTGTGGTTTTCGGCATGATTCCAATACTTTCCCTATACATTACCATGTATTGCAGGGAAAGTAACAAAAGAAGTATTTATAGTATTGTATGCGGCTTTTATTCAGCAATTGTTTCATATGTTAGTATTTAGTATAAAACTACTGTTTCTTATATTATTATCTAACTAAAAATACGCAATATAATTTAATGCATGTCATTAATTGATAACACAGTAATACTTTTAATTGACTCTTCCTTGATATATTATTATTAATTCCATAAAAGGTCTTGAACATAGCAATACTTTCATATCAAATCTTGAGAATGGTAATACTTTTAATTTCTGTTACCTTGTGTGGTGAGAATTAATGGCCATACGTACAAAATTTTTGGTGCTTAAAATAGTTATTTATTATTATTTTAAACTTTATCCTCTATTTATTGAATTGATCATTTGCGTACACTTGCATTTACCACCAATAACGCTCCATATTTATCTTTACAGAGAGAGTATACGTACTTTATCTGAAAAGTAAATTATTGGTTAACTACTACGGTATTTAGTTTTTAACACTTTACAACAAAGTTTAAAAGTGTTTATGACTTTGTTCATTCTGTCTGTCTGTCTGTCTGTCCGTTAGCACGATAACTGCCGTAAAAATGACTTAATCAAAATGAAATTTTAGTATGTTGTTCATACGGTCTGTAGGACCTATGTTAATATAAATGAATAATATCACCCAATTAGTTTTGGATTTAACTCGGGTTGAAGAAATGAAATACATTGAGCCCTATGGGACCTAATTTTTCAAACATTTTTAAGCGGATTTAAAATTCACAAATTGCTTCGAAAATTTTAGGTAATAGTCAAATTGTTCCAGAAAATATATAAAAAAAATTCAGCGAAATATATTCAGTAGTTTTTTAAATAAAAATTAAAATAATAATTACACATCTTATATGAAACGATCACGTGACCATGATATGAAACGATCACATGACCCACTTCAAAATGATATATGGCATCCATCTTGTTTCAAAATCGTGATTTTTTAAAGTTCTTTTTAATTTATATTGAGTGTTGTATCCGTCCTAAAACTACTTTATTTTTGCTTAAATTCTGTGCCTCTACATACTAAAACAACACAATGACAATATATTTGAGTTTAAATTTTCATTCAAATTTGATTATTTCTACAACTAAGCCTATTTTTCACCTATGTAAAATGTAAACAGCAAAATATGTAGAATGAGTTGTATTAGAATTACTGTATTTCTTTAACACAAAATAATTCAGTCCATGGAGTCTGCATGGCTGATATGAATGAAATATTAATTGATTTTATAAACAGAAGGACGATTTTTTCGATGAAGTTTTAAGCATAGAGTTTATGAATTGTAGCTCCATGGTCTTAATTTTTAAATAAAATAAATTATTATAGTATTGTGATGAATGAAATGAATGAAATCCTGCTTTTATAGAGAGATCCAGGCGTGTTATTTTTTCTATGACGTCATTTGAATTTATTTCAGTTGTTTTCGATGAAGTTTTCAAATATAATAAATTATCGTAGTATTATGATTGTTTTAAAAATATTACCGTGGAATGTATTGCATTTTAGAGATATTTAAACCAGGCAATTTGTATTTCAATGCCGTCATTTGAATGAAGTTCATTTTTTTCAATGAAGGTTTAAGTTTTCAAATATAATAAATCAATGTAGTATTGTGATAAGTTTTAAAATATTACCGAGGAATGTATTGCATTTTCTACTTTTTTAAATAAAGTTGTATTGAAGTTGGAAAGTGTTTCATAATCAATGCTTTAAGCATGATTGATCTTTCTTGTTTAATTTATAATATTTTATTTAGTAGCATTTCAAAGTAGTAAAAAATAACGCTTAAACATTTTTTTTTGCAAGAAACTCATTTAGGTTTTCTATGAAAGAGACTTAGGATGCTCTAGTGTGAAACCAGATTACTGATTAGCAGTAGTATATGGTTCTTTATTAGACCAATTTATTTTAAATAGCAGGTACATACCTTATGTACATGTAAAATGCATTAGAGGACACTCTATCTGGCTGTTGGAAATCTATTTCCAGTAGCATGCCAATATTGGTCAATATGAGACATATGGTGTATATCCTGGCGTCGAATTGTAAGTATTTCCAATATAACGTCAATATTGGTAAAAGTGTGTCCACTATTGTATATCCTGACGTTGAATTGTAAATATGTCCTATGTAACGCCAATATTGGGGATATATTGACCGACACTATTAGCTAAATATTGTCATTATAATATTACGCGAATATTGACATTATACTGGAAAAGTTTTCAATATTTGGAATATATTGGAAATTGATGCTAGCGTGGTAAAATTGGCTATAAATGGTCAGATAATATTGGAAGATAATATTTGCACAATATTGTCTAAATGCCTACATTTTCGTGTTGGCATAATATTGGTTCTATATTGTCTACTAATATTTGTAAAGATATGTTGATTCAAAGGAAATAATTATCAGTATGATACAGTTAAAATATTTCACTGTATAATCATGAAAATTTAAAATTTTATTTATTTATTTATTTAAAGTTTTGTAAACCACGTTACACTTTCATCTGGGAAAAATATTCAGCTGGAATCAGGAATCGTACCTAACATTACTAGATTGTGCCTACTATATGTTATCATCAGCTATTTAAGGTTTCAGTCTTCTTAGTCAGCAGAGGGAGCTTCTGGAGTATCTGAAGTTACTTTTCGTGGCCTCCCATTTTGTATAACTCCGAAAGAGAAATCGAAAATATATCTCCGTCTGCGTTACTTTGAAAAACTTTCTTGATACTTTAAGTGTGCAAAAATACCGCTCCTTTGGTCCCCGTGGCCCATTTAAATGGGCTAGTAAGACTTTTTGAAATAAAAATGTGAGACCAGATTTAACGGATACAGTTTATTTTCAATATTTATGATGTCTATAATGTCAGACAATGGCATCAGTCTGAATGACGTCAGTTTTACAGCGGCCCTGATCCGAGAGGTCAATACGCCATAAAAAGATGAGGCTAAAGTAAAGCCATGGGATTGGTTAAAAGGTAAACCAATGTGGAAGATGTCTTGTGGCATTGCCTTTAAATCGGAAAATGGTAGCGAAGAGGCGTCGAAAACTCAGACCACTCGACTCACCATGAGGTATGAGCAGCTGTTTGAGTGGTCGGTGTCGAAGAGGCGTATCAGACCTAATGCAAACAAAAGTGGAAACACGTTGAAGGCTAGATGCATTTTAACAATATGTCCTGAGAAAAAATCACTTCAACGACAGATAAACGAGTAACACTTCAACGACAGATGAGATGAGTACCATATCAGAGATGTAAAAAATACATAGGAGATCAGTAAGAGATTCCGAGTAATATAATGAGAGATGCCTAACAGTAGTGTATGGATGCAAAGTTGGTTGTGTGTCAATGTACGAAGACGAAATTGTAGATATGTGTATATATCAATAATTGTATTAGGTCATATCCCATTTCATAAATAAATTACTTGGTCTCACATGTCCAATCTCCTCCGCAAATAATATGCCATAATTGTTGTAATCAATTTAATAATCAATTGAATGTTCTTAATAAATAATGTTATTTTAAAATAAAAATGGGTGCAGTTAATTGTGGAAGTATGTTAATAGGTATTTTATTTCAGGACTCGCACTGAATATAATATGGTGGGTTTTATGGTGGGTTACAGCGCAAGTCGTTTACAACGATACGATCAACAGCCTCGATTAAGAGTTTAATTTAAAGTATTCTTTGCATTCGCTTCTCTTTCCAACACCACAGAAAATAAATACCTTCTCTAGTGGGAGGAATCAAATACCCAACTCCATTAGATCATTTCCAGTAGTCTGTACTATGAGAGCCAAAAATAAGCCTTTTTGGTCACTACGGGAATCTGGAGACTCTGAAAAGACTTGAAAAAAACACAGAAAAAACCCCATTTTCTTCTCTCTCGGAGATGAAAATTAAAAATCCGATTCTGTTAAGTTTCTCCATGGTCGATACAATTAGTATGAAAATATTCAGGTTTCTAGGTCTGTCGGAGACTTCTGAAGGGTGTATAAAGACATAAACACTTTAGGCAATTGCTATATAGATACTGCAGTATAAGATACTAAAAATAACTTAGGCCATCAAATATTATTTAAAAAGAGGAAATTTAACCAAACCGCCATTTAGCTAACTATAGGATAATTTCACAACACTTTAATAACCAGCAATGGAATTTGGTAAAAAATAATTAGAATATTTGTTATGTGATACTTTTAAGTAATTATACTCTTTTGCTTATTTGACATTTGAAACCATGTTATTACATTAGGCTACTTAGTCTCTAATGATTCGGGGAAATTTTTAAAACATTTAAATAATTCGTTTAGAAATAAAAGTGAATCCATTAGAATAATAAGTTTTAAGGATAAATTTATTTTTTTGTTATGTGTTTTCATAATCATGATTACAGAAAATTGATTGTTCTTATATATTTAGCGTCTGTAGATTACTCTTTCTACCACTAATGACAGTTGAATGTATTGTATTTCTTTATTATTCTTGTTTAAATGCCTTCCTGTCATTTGTAACAAATGGTCCATTGCTCATTAAAGTTAGATTATTTATGCAAATAGAGAGCATATATTTTTCAAAATGAAAATAAAAAGTATAATTATTGCTAAACGTTAGTTTCGTAAATACATAGACACATAACACAACACATATTCAAAAGTAAAAAAAAATAATAATAAATGCAATAATAATATGATTGATGGAGTAATATAAGTGATAATTGCAATACAATGAAAATTGAAGTACACTGCTTTCAACTTAAATCCTAGCACGAAGAAATTGATGTATCCTTATGAAATTAACAGAATATAATTATAACATGGAGATGTGTAAATGATCACAAAATTATACTTGGAAAATGAAATCATGGAACTTTATTGACATTAGATCAATATAGAAGAGGCCCACAGTAATACAGGATTGAATACGACTTAGCATTCCATCAATGAGATGGTTAATAGTGTGTTGAGGAATGACATTCCACACATCATGCAATTGGGTTTGTAACTGAACATGGTTTGCCGAAATTGGGAGTTCTCTTAATTGGCGACCCATGATGTACCAGATATGTTCAATTGGCGACAAATCCCGAGAATATGTTGGGTAAGACAGGATATCATAACCTTGTAGACTATTCATAGTTACTCGTGCAGTATATATAGCCTATAATTATCCTGCTGAAAGAGCAGTCCAGGCCTGGCTGTTAGATATAGCTGTACCACAGGTCTCACAATGTCAGAGACGTATCGTTGTGCCGTGATACTTACAGAGAAGTGGACCAAATGTGTTCATCCCCCAAATGTTATACCACCCCAACCATGATACCACTTAGAAGGGGCTGTGTGGTGACTGATAGAAAAAGCTTCCTGGTGGTGGTGTTAAAAGCACCGCCATGTGCGAGTACGACCACAGGACATGTCAAAACAGAGTGATGATTTATCCTGAAGAGGATGTTTCGCCATTCTGTCAACTAATGGCGTTTCATATGATATCAGTGGCGACGACTTAACAGGTAAAGACGTTGAAACGGTAGGTGTCGAAAAGGTCTTCAACCTCGGTGCTCTGTGTCATACAAACGATTTCGAATTGTTTTCGTCGAAATCTACCTGCAGTGTGGGATAAATGCCGTTGTAAGCTGGTTGCTGTGGTAATCGGCTCCCGAGCAACGCTTCTCAGAAGCATACGGCCTTCACGTAGTGTGGTACACCTGGAAGCTCCACTACCTGATTTTCGTGTCGTTTCGTTGTCCCTCTTGAACCGTAACACTCACCGTTTAACTGTGCTCACATCACGACCCAATAGTTCAGCGATCCTTCGAAGGCTCATTCCACCCTCACGTAAAACGAATATTTGTTGCCGATCCGTTGACGACAACTGAACGTATACGGTACATCGACGTATTCTTGGCATACTGTTATGATTTATACAACCTGAAACCAATGACGCTATAATTTAGCTGTGATGTCGCTCCTCCTTTACCTAACGTTTTTATGATGCTCGGCAATGTGTTACGTCACTATGCGTAACAAAACTGTGATCATTTGCATATCTCGCCCTGCTGTTTCCATTGACTGATTTACATAAAGCTACACCTACAACATTATGGTGTTGAGATTTTAGTTGTGAGCAGTTTAGATATATTAAGAATGAATAATAGAAGGTGCGCAAGCTTTTACGCATTACTTAAATGTGAGACCTTAACTCAGGAATAAGAATTGCTGCAAATCTATGGGAGAATTATTTGAATATGAATAGCCTCAAATAGTTATCTATCATCAGATGCCGATCTTTCTATTGTGAATGTTTGTTACTGTTTCTTACCTCCGGAACTAGCTGACGTCTTTATTTTTTTATATGGCTATACACGGAGCTATATATATTCTTTATACATTGTTTAGTTTGTTGTGGTGTCAATAAACTTGTTATGAGTTTCTGAAATATGAAGTCATGGGGATGCTCTAGACGTTCTAAACATAATAATCTGAACGGTAATGTTTTAAAATAAGCAGAATATAGTACAGCGATGTTCCATAGGATGCTATATTTCTATACTTCGACTTGCAAAATGTGATGAATAAAAGATCCAAGAAAAATCTATTTATAACTTCTGAAAATCAGAAAGAGATTTATTTGATTTTGCCATATTTCATTAACAAGGACTTTGATTTTCAGGAAAATTGATCCCTTTTCTTAGTGAAAATAAAATATTTTTGAATCTCGTGATCATGGGAAGATTTGGCGAATCACAAACATAGAACTAATTTCAAAATATTTGATTCCTCGAATAAAACACAATCTGGTGCAAAGCTTAAACTCAAAATCTCTTACCGCCCAAACACGATTCAAGATATAATTGTATAAGGCTGATTTCAAATAAAATGGGATAAATGTGATTCTCAGGTGATCAATAATTAAAGCTCTAGTGAAGAAATGTGTTTTTAATAACAGAATATTGGGCCGTTAACTGTTCCTGAATTTATCGGAGGGAAATTAACTCTCATTCGTCAAATATTTAAGATTTGGAAGCTGATTTTCTCTTCTAGAAGGCATCCTAATATCCCAAGAATCCCACCAAGCTTGTTATTGATTATTTCGCTTGACCAGTTTGCAGTTCCAGTAGAGAAATGTGTTTTTAGTGAGGGCACACAGGACCGCCACCTATGGCTGAACTTATTGGAAATTAATCAGATTTGATTACTCGAATATTTGAGGTTTAGAAGCTAGTGGGTTTTCTAGAAGAATAAATATCATAAGCATTCCGCTAAGATTCTTATTCACTAGGTTTTTCTAAGTACTAAAACTTCTCCTTTGACTTCCCTAGTCGTCATATGGGAAATATTAGGGATACACTGCAATGAAAAGTGCAAAATTACTATATGGAAAATATGGTAATAAAGTGAGCATCAATATAAACATCGTGCAAAATTAAAACGGATGCATCTAGAAAACGTTATGCTGTTAGAACCAATGCAATAGCAAAATATAACTGATTCAACCTGAAAGCCCACTCGATATTAATTTTATTTCTAAAGTTCCTTCAACTTAAACAGTACACGAATATATTTATTTTTTTGCATGCAGACTTTTCTGGAATATATATATCAAATAAAAGTAGTTTATCATATAGTTGTATTTTTAGAATTTTTCCTTAGAAATATATCCACATATCGTATGTTAAAGATGTACTAAAGTAAAACAAATACACTCTTTCCCAAACTTTTATACTCGTACAAATGATGCTACTTTGAAGGTTATATATAGAATATTAAAACATTTTGTTTTCAGAAAATTAGGAAACTTCCAGATTCTTATTTATCCGGATCATATTCAGTTCCGTTTAAGTGTTTTCAGTTCTATCCTGGGTAAACATGATTTTACTGCATTTTAAAATCCGCAACCATTCAGTTCTTTTTGAATTATTTTTATTTTAAATTTATCAGAAATTGTGAAATATTTCCGTCAAAGTTTTCTATTTTAGTACCTACAATTTATTATATTTGATTAACATGTCCAACCAATTATAAAAAATCTGATGTGGGCAACACATGACTTTCCTTATATAATGCAATGAATTTACTACTTTCACAGTTAAAAAAATTTTATTCTTATAGTAGATACTTATATTCTTTCTATGGTATTGAATTTTCTACTCTTAGTCGTCATTTTCATTGATTTAGGGTCATTTTTATCCATTTGGCGCGATTTTTGTTAATTTGGTAACAATTAAAAATGTCGCCAGGTTGACGACATTCCACCAAATTCGTCGTCAAAATCTCGTCAAGCGTTATGGATGGAAATATACGTTATTCTTACAGCAGATAAATGACTGTTGGCGTTCAAATACAAAAGTATTACTCAAAGTATCTTTTTCCTGAATGGAACAAGCTAGTTTCACGAGGTCACCAAATTTATCGCATGGTATTATATATGAAAAGTGAACGTGTTTCTCAATAGGAAATATGTTTTTTTTTATTTTATATGAATTTTTGATATTTTTTTGAAAAATGTGCAATATCTGGAGAACGGTTCATGTTAGAGTTTTAAAATTTATGTCAATCGTTTTCTAATGAAAAACGACATAAGAAATGTCTATTTGCGTAACTTTATTAGCAATTTTGAGTTTTTGACGATTTTTTCAAAATTTCACTCGAAAATTTAGGGGGGTTCTGAACATTCGATTACGTATAAAAACAATAGGCTTCCAGTGTTTACGGATTGCGATTTTTGTACCAAATTTCGGTTGAATTGATCCATTCGGTCGTCAGTTACCGTCTCCACAGGCTCACTGACACACATACATATTTTCACACACACACACATACTTTCACACACACACACACTTTCACACACACACACACACACAGACATCACTTCGAAAATGTTTGATTCGTGAACAGGGATGCTTGAAACGTGCTCTCTCGTCGAAAACTCGTATTCGAATTTTCGACTCAGTCTCAATACTTTCCTTATACATTATGTATATTAGGAAAGTAAAAAGACGTTGATATAATATAACGTGGTATTTGGAGTAATTAGTTTTATATCCACCTCTAAATGCTAGTTATATTTCTTTATGATGTGCAGTTTATCAGTTGACAATCGAAGTTTTGATCCTCAAATATAATTTTTTTCGCATTACATTTTAGGCTTATAACATTTTATTATATATCCATTGAAATATTTCTTGCGGCCAAAATATATACTTAATTTACATAAAATGAAATCATAAAATGATAAATTTCTGTATGTGTATTTATAATTTAGAAAAAACGATATACCGTGTTCTATGAAAACCAAACGTTAAAACATTTGGACGAATGTATGGAGCTTAAGAAGAATGTGCAAATATCCACATATACAACTTTGTATAATTCATCTCTATATTTTGAAAATGCTAATTTTAATAATGACCAATAAATTTCTATATATAAACAATTTAAATATTATGTTTTCATCCAATTAAAAGGCATGAATTAAAAGGCATGTTTTATTTAAATTTTTTCTATCAACATTTCACTTATATATTCGTAAAGTATTAGATACATTGTTTTGACACTTTTAAAGCGTATATAAAATATAAATCCATTTTAAACTAAAATATTTTACTTTCATTATATATAGTTTTGGAGGTGTATTTAAAGCAGTCGAAATACTTAATTAGAGAACAAATTAACTATCATGACCATCTGCTCTTCTAGAAGATTTGTCGGACCTTAAGCAGAAATTTAATCAACCGGAATAAACATAATGCTATTTCCCTCATTTAACATACAAACATATCCTATATAACTGAGTGTACTGCACTCGTACAAAATTAGTTTTGTTCATTATTTAATAAAATTACAATTGTTCGAAACATTCTAAATTATTCAAAGTTTGGTGCATTATATACTGAGGTTTAAATTGAAAGTAATCTCTCATTATATTAAGGGGTAAATATTTTGAGCATAGCATATGTTTGCAGAATATAGAAAGAAGGATATACATAGAATATAGAATGTATATATTATATAGAGAATATAATGAATATACAGCATAGAATATGTGTTCCAAAAATATGTAGAAATCAATATTTCACTTGGCGTTCTTCTTCATATTTCAGCGGTTTCGGTCCAGTTTTATAATAATCAGTATCAGTAGACAAAAAATTATATATTTTTACGAGTTTTTGCTTTAAAATTATTCGTTCAAACATTTGAGCAAAATTCTTCAATTGTTATTATTTTTTTATTTTGGCAACATGTTTGCTATGTTGATCAGTTATGTGCATTTGGCAGATTTGTTTTAATATATGCAAGTTCAGTACTAATTGCATTCTAACGTAATTGGAACTATCAATTTTCAGTATGGACAAACATCGTTATGAGAAATCTCATTGCTTTTCATAGGATATAATATTATAATACTAAATTTTGGATATCTAGCGTTTTATGAAACTAAGTACAGAAAAATGTAAGAAGTTGTTGCTTTTTATTATGGGCATGCACACATATATACTCACCAAAAATGTCTTTACCTTTCAAAGTATTCGAAATGTATTTATGATTGATTGACGCTTTCATATCCGTTAAAATGTTCTTAAAATTAGCATATGCTGTTTTACCAGTTCATGTATCTTGATCACATATGCCTGCTTTTGTCAAATAAATTTTAGAAGATTTTTTTCTAATAAATCATTGTGAAGGAGACTGCTACTTTCTTTGCGCTAATTTAAGATAGGTTACTTAAAACACATTTTAGTAGCGTTTCCAATATATTTTTAACCAATTTGCATATTAAAGTATGTCCTATGAAGTTAAAATAGATGTATAACATTTTTTGAAATTATTTTTTTGTTTGGTTTTGGCATCTTCGTACCATAATACATATTTTTCATTAAATGTTATCAATGTATTACTTACAACTTTACTAGACGTTTACTTACACTTTCCTTTCTTTAATGATATCATATTGAAGATCTATTATAAATTCAGAAATTCTAGTAATTTAGTCTTTTCTTATAAGACTAAAGTCATGTTGCAGTCAAAATGTCTGAGCGCAATCCATGAAAAAAGGGCTCAGTGCATGGTTCATGCTACATTTCAGCGACTAAAATGTAATGTATTAACCACTCTAATAAAAGTAAGTTCACGTGGGGTCATTGTATTAAATAAGCAGTCGTTACTTACATAAAATTTTATATAGATAATACCACTCAATTTTCAAATAATCCCCTTCCTTAATTTCTATCCAAATCCTCATGCATGTCCAAATACCCACGCATGCGCTCTGTTACCGTGAAAAGCAAAAAATAATGAAATAAACTGAACATAATCCTTTCCCTAGGAGAGAAGGCGTGGCTTAAACGGAACTATGAATTAAAAGGCATGTTTTATGGACATGCGCAGATAAATTCCACCAGGGAGCAAATACGACCGAATATCAATAACTCTAATGTGTTTGCAATTTTTAAGTATTTAATTAAAAATAACAATAAATACTATACTATTGTATACACATAATTACATAGTATACACATAAGATATACACATACGATATATAGTACACTCATAAGATATACACATACGATATATAGTATACACATAAGATATACACATACGATATATAGTATACATATAAGATATACACATGTTCCAAGGCAAATATGGAACATTGCGAATTATGGAGGGAGTACAACCTACAAAGATGGTCCCTGTGCTTCTCCTACAATTCATATACAGTTCCCTAAGAGAACACCTGCAAAAGGATGAGCAAGCCATGTTTCTGGGAAATATGGACAGCGATGGCTTAGTTACAGAGGGGCGCACAGCAGGGCGTCCTTGGGGAGAGCTGACCCTTGTCCGGTTCGGCGACACGTGCACCCAGGGTCGTGGGAACGCTGGCCCACCTGCCAGATATTAATTCTTGGGTGATCGCCGTCCTGCTGGCATCACAGCACCCAATAGCTGGACATAATTCTGAAATATCCAATGAAAATATCAGGAGCTTCAATTGGGGGAACCAGTAATAGACCTGGGGCTTAATTGCGTGGGAGGAGACATTTTTCGGATGTTCGAGAGAGTGTTAGATTTTTCAAAAAGAGCGAGGAGAATTGATTTTGTGCTTCGGAGAGAAAGTTCTTCAAAAAAATACGTCTGCAGCGATGACCGACGTTTCCTCCGCCGAAGTGCCCCGCATCCATTGCGATCTAACGATGTATCGAAGGTACGAAATGCATGTCTCTTATACTCTCAGTCTGTTTGACACTAATTTAGATAATTTCGCACTCTCTCGACATCTTATTCAATTTACACTTGAGTGAAATAATCAGGATGAATTTAATTGTAAACTTAAATGAAGGAGATTTCAATTATATACTTTAAATATTCATAATTGAGAAAATGTCAAACACGAATGTCAATGGAGAGTGATTATGATTTAGTAAGATTGTTAATTGAATCAATTAAATATGTTCTTTTATTATTATTTTAATTTCCTTTTGTTAATAAATATATTGTTAATATTTTATATCATGTCCGTTGTCCTCATTTTCCATTAATTTGATTTTTATGTATTTTTATTCGACACGGCCAATGTCGGAGATTGTTTTAATGAACAATATTACTGAATTATGCGTTCTGACCGGACGTGCGGTTAAAATCCACATAACAAAAAATGGTTCCGATGACCAGGATTCGAAATAAAAATAATTGTTAAAATAACTGAAAAATTTTTTGTGAATAAATTAAAATTAATGTGCGCGATAGGAAAATTTAAAATAAAATTAACTTAATATAAAATTTAAAATAAAGTTAACTTGAATTAAAATAAAATTATATTGAAATAAATTTAAAATAAAAACTTAAACTTTAAAAGTAAATTTAACGTAAGGAAATGAGGACATTTAAGAAAATAGATGTTGTCACAAGTGTTATGCCATATGTATATGAAGTGTTTATTTAAGAAGTGTTGTGTATATTTAAGAAAAAGAATTATAGGATTTAAATATATTGAGTTAGGGGAGAAAAATCGGAGAAAAGTAATAATGGATGGTAATATTTTTGGGGACTAAATTTTTGGAAATAAGATATGAGTAGGAGTATGATTTTATGTGTAAGATTTTTGAGTATCAATATTTGTATTTTTATGTTGCATGAAAAGTGTTGTATTTATGTAAACGCGCATTGTTCGTAGGGATAGAAATTTTGGATTAGAAAATTAAGGGAAAACTTAACAAATTTTAAAAATGACAGAAAGGGGTGATATGACGGTAACGCCTACAAGTAGGATCCCTGGGATTATATTCTTGGTAGGAGAACTGAGCGAAGCGACGTGAACGAGACCTCCATGTTTTTCGAACAGATGGAATCATTAAATGAACTAACAAACTGGAACGATTTAGAGAAACTAGCAATTGTTAAATCCCGTCTGCGCGGAAATGCAAAAAAGTTCTACATCGGCTCAAAGGATCTGCGTAGCGAAACATCTTTCGAGACTTTCAAACAAAAATTTCTAGATTTTTTCACCTCCGAACCTAATGTCACTACAAACCAAATTCTTTTTTCAACTGCGAAACAAACAAAGGGAGAAAATATTAAAGAATTAGCTCATAGAATTACTACATTAACTTTAAACTACGTGGGCGAAACACAGCTTATTGAACATACTCACGCAATTATGGACAAACTAAGCCTAAGTAAATTTTGGGAGGCAGTTGAGCCCGAATATCGGAAAGAAATTGTAAGAAACAACCCAAAAAGTTTTAGAGATGCAGTAAAAATTGCTCAAAATTTAGAAGCGGCCAATCTGACAACAACAGTTGAATAAAATAACATCTCTCAATACAGCGATATTCAAATGTTTAAAAAGGAACAACAACAGTTTAATTCCAACCTACTTGAAAAAATAACACAAGAAATAATTCATCTTAAAATTAGAGAAAGCAGAAATAATTCTCAGATAACGGACACATATTCATGTCATTTTTGCGGTAAATTTGGACATTGTATGCAGACATTGTATGTCCCCCATTCGTTACGGAACGAATTATGCGGAGAGAGTTCCAAATACGACATACAATGGACCCCCAGATAGATTTTACCCCTCACGTACTCAAGACTGTAGGGAGGAAAAGCAAACTTATGGAAACGAATATGTTAATGAAGGAAGAACAGCGAACCAGAAATATACATATAGGAATGACGAACGGAATTTTGAGGCCCCGCGTAACAGAAATGATTTTCAGAGGCAAAACCAAGATAAATTTAAATATACGGGTAGCTCGGACAGATTCGCCAATGGCAGGAATGATTTTAGACGGAAAACAAATTTTAACAGAAATGATTCTAGACGAAATACAAATTTTAACAGAAATTTAAACTAGAAGGGGAGATTGAGAATTATCGTCAACAAAGGCGTAGAAATTGGGTGCAGTCTCCTTTAAATCAAGATAATAAAATCCCTGTTAGAGATAGAAATTACATAGAGAATAATTCAGAAGAGGATCGGTACATAGATAGAAATTACACAGAGAATAATTCAGAAAAGGATCGATACATAGATAGAAATTACATAGAGAATAATTCAGAAAATGATCGGTACATAGATAGAAATTGCATAGAGAATAATTCAAAATATGATCGGTACATAGATAGAAATTACATAGAGAATAATTCAGAATATGATCGGTACATAGATAGAAATTACATAGAGGATAATTCAGAAAAGGATCGGTACATAGATAGAAATTACTTAGAGAATAATTCAGAAAATGATCGGTACATAGATAGAAATTACATAGAGAATAATTCAGAAAATGATCGGTACATAGCTAGAAATTACATAGAGAATAATTCAGAAAATGATCGGTACATAGATAGAAATTACATAGATAATAATTCAGGAAAGGATCAGTACATTGATAGGAATAATTCCAGAGAAGATAGAAATTTAAGGAATAGAGAAGGAATTAGAAAAAGGAAGGGTACACAAAATAATATAGAGAACGAGGGACAAAATGTTGGAAAATATAAAATTCAAATTAATAGAGAAAATATTGGTAATAACAGAACTCAAAATAGTGGAGAAAGAGAGGGCATTAAGGACAGGAAGGACAAAATTGAACTTATCGCGTCAGTTGGAGACGAATTAAACACAGAATTACCCACGGTAGAAAATAAATTTCAAAACACGGAAACAAAAATTCGCTTAGACTCCGACACATCTTTTTCGGTTTGGCCCATTAACATTTTCAAAAAAATTAAAGAAGAAACTCAGAAATTACGTGAAAACAAAATAACGGGAGTTTTGGTTGGTGAGAGCGCTGATTTCAAAGACACACAGAATACAAATACAAATTATGACAATGCAGATACCCACATTCCAAATGAAAATAAAGTAACGGATGTTTTGATTAGCGAGAAGGTTGATTCCAAAAATACTGAATTTTTTAGGAAATGGTTTATTAAATGAAAATTCAAAGCGCTAAGGCGAGATTCGGAATACAGAATTTTGGATTATGTATATAAGGGATATATAAAGGAGAGTTGATTGATAATTTGAAGAAAATTATGTTTATTGTGTTTATACAAATTATGAAATTATTAGGAAATGTAATATGGCAAGACAATTCGTGATAATATTGACAAAAATTTATTTGTTTGTTTTTCTTTGTATTTTCAATGAGATAGTATAATGTATTTGTAAATATTAGTTAATGGGTTAAAACAGTGAGAAAATTTTATGGGTAACATAAATGTTGGAAGAAATGAAAAAAAAAATGAGACTTAGAGAAATAAAAAATAATGGGGGAATAATGTTCACTTTGCAGGACTGGAGAATGGATAAAAATTATACATAACAGTGAAATAGGAGAAAATACTGTATTTTGAATATTAAATAATGGTGAATAAAGAAGGGAATTAGTTTTTGTTAAAAAAAATAAAATAAAAAGTCAGGGACTTAATTTTAAATAGGTATTGTGAGTTCGAGAGAGAGAATTTGTGTCATCAGACTGTATGTATATGTATGCATTGGTATCGACAGAAAGTGTGTGCTAATTCATGAACCTCACAGTACAACTTTCACACATGTTTACTTCACAGCGAGAGGTGATGCAGTAACACCACCCATATACGGAGTTCCAGGCCTTCAATTTTCACTTCCATGACAGTGATATGATGATTCAGTGGCGTGCTTTCCACATAAACTTTCAAAGTCCACAATTTTCGCACTTCCATGACAGTGAGATAGATGATGCAGTGACGTGTTTTCTACGTAAACTTTCATTTTACATATGTTTACTTCACAGCGAAACTACGCAGTGATATGCTCCATCTGCAGATCTCCAAGTTCTCGATTTGTTCCACGCTTACCATGAGACTGAAATAGGAAACAGTGGCGTGATATAGCCACAGACACTCTACTACAATTTTTCCGTAAAAGAACTTTTTCACTATATACAAACTTTGAACTGTGCTTTTTTTATCATTGTTATCATAAACATTCCTTCAACTTTTGGACAGCCAATTTATTGGACTTAGAATTTCTATAGAACTGATAGATATGTCGGACAGAAAAATATTTTATACTTTCTTTTTCCAAGAGTTTAATGACATTGGTCTGCATTATGATATTATTGTGTTTTATATATATATATATATGTGTGTGTAAATGCAGTTACAGGTTTTTAGGTGAATACTGGCCTATGGCACGCTTCATACTACAAGGAAGGGGGTGAATGTTCCAAGGCAAATATGGAACATTGCGAATTATGGAGGGAGTACAACCTACAAAGATGGTCCCTGTGCTTCTTCTACAATTCATATACAGTTCCCTAAGAGAACACCTGCAAAAGGATGAGCAAGCCATGTTTCTCGGAAATATGGAGAGCGATGACTCAGTTACAGAGGGACGCACAGCAGGGCGTTCTTGGGGAGAGCTGACCCTTGTCCGGTTCGACGACACGTACACCCAGGGTCGTGGGAACGCTGGCCCACCTGTCAGATATTAATTCTGGGGTGATCGCCGTCCTCCTGTCATCACAGCACCCAATAGCTGGACATAATTCTGAAATATCCAATGAAAATATCAGGGGCTTCAATTGGGGGAACCAGTAATAGACCGGGGCTTAATTGCGTGGGAGGAGATATTTTTCGGATGTTCGAGAGAGTGTTAGATTTTTCAAAAAGAGCGAGGAGAATTGATTTTGTGCTTCGGAGAGAAAGTTCTCCAAAAAAATACGTCTGCAGCGATGACCGACGTTTCCTCCGCCGAAGTGCCCCGCATCCAGTGACGATCCAACGATGTATCGAAGGTACGAAATGCATGTCTCTTATACTCTCAGTCTGTTTGACACTAATTTAGATAATTTCGCACTCTTTCGACATCTTATTCAATTTACACTTGAGTGAAATAATCAGGATGAATTTAATTGTAAACTTAAATGAAGGAGATTTTAATTATATACTTTAAATATTCATAATTAAGAAAATGTCAAACACGAATGTCAATGGAGAGTGATTATGATTTAGTAAGATTGTTAATTGAATCAATTAAATATGTTCTTTTATTATTATTTTAATTTCCTTTTGTCAATAAATATATTTTTAATGTTTTATATCATGTCCGTTGTCCTCATTTTCCATTAATTCGATTTTTATGTATTTTTATTCGACACGGCCAATGTCGGAGATTGTTTTAATAAACAATATTACTGAATTATGCGTTCTGACCGGACGTGTGGTTAAAATACACATAACAAAAAATATTTTTTGTTATTAAGATTGTTACGGTTTTTCAAAAATGATCATTATTACGGTTTTTCAAAAATGATCATTTAATGGGGTGCAACACAGAAAAACTTTCGAAATATGAAGTGACGGAAAAACATGCTTCACGATAGTATAGAGACATCAAATTTGGTGTACTGGTAGATGGTTTGAAAGGAAGAAAATGTGCAATTCCAGATTTCCAATATTTGCAACTTTAGGGGATGCCGAACACCAGTATGTCCGATTTTCGGAATAAATGAGACACGCTTCCTTTTAAATGTGATAGAGGCTTGATATTTAGTATATGGGCCAATCATCTGATAAGAAACCCAAGGCGAACAGAGTTTTTCAAAAATGTTCATTTATGGGTGTGCTCCACAAAATAACGTTCGAAAGGAGAGATGATAAAATAGTATGCTTCGGGATGAGATAGAGACTTTAATTTGGTGTATTGGTAGATAGTTCGAATGAAAGACGTGTGCAATTTAAAATTTACAATATTTTCTTCTTTAGAGGGTTCGCATACTAAAATATTCAATTTGCCGAATAAATGTGAATCGCGAATTATTAAAAAAAATGACAATATTCAGGGGTTGCTTATTGCGAGACTGCTGATTTTCAACGGGTATTCGGCTAGTATAAGATGAAATAACATAAATAAGATCATTGACATTGCCCAAACATAGAAATATTTTCAAAGTCATGATTATGTGATGAAGGAGATAATTGTGAAGAATTTCTTATTTCTGATTTTAAAATATTCATATCAGAAAATACGAATTAGCCAAATACGTAAAGCCAAAACAAGACATCAGTTTTAGTACAACATTTGTCAGAATTGTTCCCCTACGTATTTGGCAAATGCAGCAGTCATACAGTCACAGCACAACGAGTATTACGGTTGAGTTCGAAAACTTTCGGATTATAGTTCTACGAACCTACATTGCTTCTACTGCTCCTGTTAACAAATTATTAAATATCCTATATTTTGCGTTTGAAAAACATCTTATATCAATTTTATAGTTCACCTTATTTCATATTGGAATCAAGTAATAAAATGTCTTAAGTACATTAAATAGAGGGAAACAATAAGCATCTAATCAAAATCACGCATCGATCGATCGGTAGATCGATCATTCATTCAAATGACGGCATTGAAATATAAATTGCCAGGTTTAAACATCTTTAAAATGTGATATATTCCTCGGTAATAATTTTAGAATTATCATAATACTACGATAATTTATTATATTTGAAAACTTCATCGAAAACAACTGAAATTCATTCAAATGCGTCATAGAAAAAATAACACGCCTGGCTCTCTCCTTAAAAGCAGCATTTCATTCATAAATAATTTCCCATTCATGTCATTCATCAGAATACTATGACAATTTATTTTATATAAAATTAAGACCATGGAGCTACAAGTAATTAAACTCTATGCGTAAAACTTTATCGAAAAAAATCGTCCTTCTCTTAGTAAAATCAATTAATATTTCATTCATATCAGCTACGCAGACTAAATGAACTAAATGATTTTGTGTTAAAGAAATACAGCAATTCTAATACAAATCATTCAACATATTTTGCTGTTTACATTTTACATAGGTGAAAAATAGGCTTCGTTGTAGAAATAATCAAATTTGGATAAGCATTTAAACTCAAATATATTTTAATTGCGCTGTTTCAGTATGTAGATGCACAGAATTTAAGAAAAAATAAAGTGGTTTTAGGACGGATACAACACTCAATATGAATTAAAAAGAACTTTAAAAATCACGCTTTTGAGACAAGATGGATGCCATATATCATTTTGAAGTGAATCACGTGATCTTTTCATATCAGGTTCAAGTGATCGCTTCATATAAGGGGTGTAATTATTAATTTAATTTTTATTTAAAAAACTACTGAATATATTTCGCTAAATTTTTTTTATATTTTTTATGGAACAATTTGAATATTACCTAAATTTTCGAAGCAATTTGTGAATTTTTAATCCGCTTAAAAATGTTTGAAAAATTAGGTCCCATAGGGCTCAATGTATTTCATGTTTTCATCCCGGGTTCTATCCAAAACTAATTGGGTGATAATATCATTTATATTCCCATAGGTCCTACAGACTGTCTGAACAACATACTAAAATTTCATTTTGATTAAGTCATTTTTACGGAAGTTATCGTGCTAACGGACAGACAGACAGAATGAACAGAGTCATAAACACTTTTCAACTTTGTTGCAAAGTGTTAAAAACGACTGCACAAATGTTAGAAAACAGGAATAAAAATACAAAACAAATATGAAAGAGCTAACTGGTTTTGAAGGCTTTTGTTTGCTTTAGAAAAAGTTTCACCCTAAAAGTTAATATAATATATGCTGTATTTTGCTGAAGTTTGTATGTTATTTATTTTTATTACATCAGTTTTTGAATGTTTTTTTTTGGGGGGGGGGAAACATTGTACTTAACTCTTTGCAATATTTGTATGAATTCCAGAAAATGGAATAAGAAAATAAAATTGTTAAAATTAATGCTTTATGCAATGCATAGAAGAAAGTGCTTTTAATAAATTAAGAGAATATATGTTTTAGCATATTTCCATAAAATACGATTTATGTGAAGGTGTTATAAAAAGTTTATATAATAAGAGTGTCGTATAAATTATTTTGAAATACAAATTTTACTTAACATGGTACATGTGCCAGTTGTCTCTAATTAAAATCTGTTTATCAATAATACAATCTTATAATACTCTGATATTTTGTATTGATACATTTCTTATATCTTATCATATCTGCAATTTATTAACTGACTTTCGTCAACAGCACTTAAGTTCTAGCCCTGCTAACCATGCTCACCATACCTATTCAAGTGATAATCATATTCAATGTTGCTTCACTTTGGTGTTCGGACAAAAGGTAATAAACTGACTTTGGGCATATATAGACGAGAATCAGAAAATTTTGAGAACAAAACGATCTAGTAAAGAATGATATTAAAAATATATTCTATATAAATTGATTGTAACAAAAATATTTTATTTAACATATTTCATATATATACGTTTTAATACGCCGTACTGATGTATTGAGAAGCTATATTGGTGAAGTATCGATATATCACTAAATAAAACATTTTGATATATGAATCGGTACACACGATAATTCAAATTCCACTAATACTTCTATCTTTTAAAGCAAATATTGGTTAAAACCATAGATATAAAGACCTAAATTTTTAATCGAATTTAAATATTAAGTATAGATTGGAAACTTACAAACATGGAGTCAATAAGGGAATATCTAGTACTATAGGAAATTTAATTATAAGTTATGCTTGAAAAGTTCTATATTTGCATTTAACAATACTCTATAAAATCATACAATGCGCCATGTATTTTGTTTTGTTATTTCCGAATATAATATGAATTATGTCAGCTCTCAATAAGGTTCTTCTAACTTCATTATAATGATTCTATATCTTCAGGAATTTTGCAGCTCGCAGCGGAATCTAATTTAAACAGAACGCCAAGAGCGCAGCTGCAAATTTAAAATATTACAAATTATATCCTACAGGTGTCAAGAAACGCAGCTGTTGTAAAACTTTACGAGGGAAATAAATTATAAGAGCTAGTTGCATTGCAATGTGGTGGAGCATTCTTTAACGGTTTATGAATTTTACTAAATGCACTTTTAGAATTATTTTATGTTTTGTAAAATTAGAATACAGGCGAAAATATGCTCGACTCAAGTGGCATATTATGGTGGAATACTTATTTAATTCTACTAAAATATTTCGTTCAAGATATGTATTTTCACAAAATAATTACGCTTAGAAAAGTTAAAAAATGTATTAATCGAAAACCAAATTGATGGTAAAATAATAACTACGATGAACTGTTTAGATAATCAAAAATAAATAAACTATCTAATTCAATATTTTTCAAAGTATCTGGAGTTCCGCAATATTATTCCAAAGGTTCCAATATGTGAATATTGTGTAATGTTTTTCTTAAAAATTAAAAAAGTGTAACATTTTGAATACATACTTTGGAACACAATGAATTTTTTTCTCCGTCCAGTCATCAATTTAAATTTCGAAAAGATTCCGCGAACAAAACAGTTCACACACAATTCTAAATTAAATATTTCCCGAACCACGTAGACTATATTGTTGAGTTTATGAGGCAGGGAGGCGGAGTCTAAGATTTATTTTGATGTACGTTGTAAAAAGCTTCACTACCAAAATCGTGAATCGAAACCTGGATCTCCGAATCAGCCATCCAATGCTCTACCATTGAGTTACTTGGACGAATTGAAAGCTCTTATCGTCTAAGTTGACTCTGCATTCTCCACCCTCTAATATCAGATTGTTGGGCAACTGACAGTATGACTGACTACCTCCTGCTATTTTTACCTCAGGTTTGCCACCTGATACTATTATTTTTGCGCAGGTTAGTACCTTGCGTGGTCGTTATCCTCTTAACCTTTTCTTTACGGCGGTACAACAGCTGTACCACTGAAAATATCTCCTTCTAGAACGGCGCTGGTTCAACTGCTGTACCAGTCTTTCTCACCCCCATTTTTCTGGGAAAGGAGGAGAGAGCCTATTGTACCCAGTTGAGTGCCTTGAAGAATGCCTGCAGCCCTTCCTTCATGTTTCTCCTGACTGAAGGCGGGAGGAGTTACGAACAAAATACAAGGTCATTGAAGGTGCTTATTTAGAGGGGGTGGAATTTTCAGTTATGTTGCCGTTCTGGATTTGAAAAAAATGGATTCTTGGAGCTGTAACGTAAAGGTTAATTTGGAATGGGCGGCTAATCTTCCAAATTCCACTGCATCCGTACTTGTCGTACTAGGGTTACCATCAGACCTCCGGCATATTTGCACTAACCTACAGGGTTGATTTGTTCGGAGCCATTGTAAAGTGCTTTGCTGCACCAACTTGGAACCGAACCCAGGGTTTTCGAACTGACAATCCGAAGCTCTACGTTGAGTTACTGGGATGAAATTGCAAGCTCTTATTGTCGAAGTGGACTCTGTAAAGTTTTATCACCTTAGAACAAAGTACGTAATAACGAAAATTAAAATATATGTTTATCTTGTTGATTGTATGGCATCTTATTTGTCGAGAAGGAATTAGGGCTTTTGCATTTTTTTCTACTCATTTGTTCAGCCAAATAAGAAACAGTTTAGTGACTAAAAATATTCCACATTTAGCCCCATTATATAAAAGAGAAAATTCTTATTCCTGTTTCCAAGCTAACGTAAAAGCGTATTGTTTGTACGTCAGTATGATAATACACTCTTCCGGTTGCAAACACGAGAGCTAAAAATATTCTCTTGCGCACAATATCCACCAGGCTGAATCCGCAACTGAAATCCGTTTTCAAATTACTCCCTGGATTTAGAGATATAGTCTTTCAAGTCTCATAAAATACCTGATTGATTTCGATAAAACGTTCGATATAAGTTTTATCCTCCTACATGCCACACAGAATAAAGGGAATTCACATAAATTTTTATCTACTGTAATAAATAGAAAACATTTTAGTGGATTTTAGGATTTTTTTATTGGTTCATACGGTTTATTGGAATCAGTTTATAAATTAATGTTTCCACAATTTCTCTTTATAATTTTCTTACAATAATATATCTGCAACGCTGCAACCAAATTATAAGAAATAATTGAAATAAATTCCTACCTGAGCAAATAAATAGCTCGAACTGAAAATAGTTTAATAGAAGTAGTATATTTAAATTAGGATGTAAGAATGTATGGATTAACACTTCTCTATCTGAGAATAAAAAATAATGAACACATGCCATCGGTAAATTATCTAGTAAATCAGATTTGTTTTGATCATCTGCATACATACGCTTTAAAATATATGATCCTGAACAGACAGTACACTGCAAAACATTTATTTAATGTTTGGTCACAGATTAATAAAATTCTGAAAATGTCTGCGTTTTCTTTTGTTTAGTTCATGCGAACATCCTCTTAGTGAACCTCCGGGAAAATTCTTAGTGAACCCCTCTGCCTCCTTCTAAATTTAATATTAAATACATATTGGTAATTACATAAGCTATATCTATAATAGAACCTGAAAAAAGATGCTTTAAAGAGATTTTAATAAAAACATAGATGGCAAATGTTTTGACACCAGTAACTCGAATTTATATTTATGTATATTATTCTCATTAAAGTAATTATGAACTAAGAATCATTTTCGTTGCAGAATGAGCCAATTTTCTAAAGCTCATAAGTTGTTAACAAAATAACAACATAAATATCAAACAAATCGCTTTATCTCTAGAAGGAGTCATTTCTGTTGGAAAATATTCCAGACATGTTTAATTTAAAAGTTCTAAATAAATTTGTTATTTGAAAATGCTATTTAAACAAATCATTTAATTAAGCAACGTACAATGTGTTCTTATGAGTTATATTATGCATGTTTATTTTATTAGCTCTTTGCACAATATGAATTTGTTAACTAGTTACTTAAAAGTATATAAACTAATTTTAAGTAACGGTAAACTATTAGTTTACAGTTGTCTAGAAATGTAGTATTTAACCTGCACCCAATTTACAGTGCTTTATATAATAGATAACTTGTATTTAATGCGTAAAGTACTTACACCAGGTAGTTAAAGAAGAATGTCCAAAAGGAATACAAAATGAAGGTTATATAAAATAGAAGGAAAATCAAAGGGATATGATATATAAAAGAAAAATTAAAGGAATATAAAATATAAGTAAGATCACAGAAATATGACATAAATGATTATATAATTAAAGTGATATATGAAAAATAATCAGCAAGCATAGGACAAATTAGATATGATAGTTGAAACACCTAGAAACGATCATTTCATAGAAACGTAAAATTTAAACTTTTGTACGCCTCCCCAATAAGAAAATATCAATTTCTAAAATTTTCGCCGTTCCCCATTAGTTTGAAGTAATTTTACTCGGCGCTTTTGATGAAAATTTCTCTGAAATTTTGGTACTTAAAATCCGTGATTTATTTCATTTTACCTGACGAGCAAATGCGAACAGTTAATTTCTATTGAAAGTAAATCTGGGAGGATATCAACAAATCGATTTAAAATAGAAAAATCGGAGATTGAAAATTGCTGCCAATTAGTTATGTTTAATTTATTTGCTGTTGACCCTTTTCATTCAAACGAAAAATACCCGTTAAGAAAAATTGGAGTAACTCTCTAATTTTTATAAATGTATAGGTTAATTATATGTCGTCATAATTAAGCGCGCTGTATTTTACGAACATTTTATTTAATTAGGAGCCGCATAATAAATTAAATTTTTCATTTTTATAAATTTATCATTTCTGGGGAGTAAAACTATCGGAAACCGGAAAAGTGGTCCCTTGCATTTTTCCTTATCAATTCGCTCCCAGCACATTTCGCCAAAGGACATCCCCCCCCCCCCCCCCACAGGCACATTTCGTCTGGGGTAGATTATGAGTAGGCTAGCAAAAATGTAAATAATGCGCCTACGTTTTTAATTATTCTAATTTATTATGTTTTAATAGAATAAATGCACATTATTATTGTGTAAAGCCCGAAGTTGTATGCAATGTCTTTCAGGTAATCAATTACATTGCAATTTTGAAGACATTATTCTTTTAATTCTAGCAGAAATTGCGGCATACTTATTGTTCCTGCTTAACTAAATCTTCAAATTCTTGAATAACGTTAACAGGAGGTAAAATATATTTTAAAAATTTGTACGGAAAAATTAATATTATCGGATTTTCAGTTCGAATAACACTGAATCTCCACTAAAGGGGCATAAATGGGCTCAAACTGTAATAAAAATTCGAGTTATCGAGAGTTTGCTGTATTTGCATTTTTGTAACCTACATATTATCTAAAAGGGGCGAAATGTGCCATGGACGAAATGCACGGGGGCGAGATGTGCTGGAGGCAAAATGTGACAGGCGAAATGTGGTCGGCGAAATGCGAGGGGCCACTTTTCTGTAAATTATAATATCATAACTAAATTATTCTTCGTTTAATGAATATTTTTCGGATGTAACATAACTCATGTAACTCATTATTGTGTCATTCCTTTCTGACACTCCTCACGAAACACTCAATATAAGGTTAGCAAGGAATAATTAAAAGATGCAAAATTTTGTTTAAAATTACGCCGGTATATACATGGCATTTTGGTAGACAATTTTGGAAGCTAAGCAACGCTTAACTATACGCCGTTTTAGAATAAGAAATAAAACGATGAAATATTGTAAAAGTAGAATTTTATGACATTTTATTTATAATGCAAAAAATGTAAATTCCACTAACTTGAAAATAAATGCAATTTTTTATCTTACTACAAAACATGTAACAAATAATTATATTAACCTGCTCCAAATTTACTCAATTAGTTTAAATATAACATAAAACGGCTTAGTAGCTTTTGAACGTGGTACAAAGTTTTAGCCAAAAACTCTGCTCCCATTTACGCGTAACAAAACAATAAAATAACTAACAACAGCAACAAAACAATAAATATAAATCGGTTGAGCCGATTTCGAGTTACAAAGTACACTGGCTTTCAAAAGTTAAGCGCGAACGGTAAAACACATATGGGTAACACACATAAAACACACCCCGGACCTTCCTACAAACTTTAAAACGATTTTCCATGCTTTCAATGAGGTGATCAACCATCGCAGATGCGAGCAATGGCCATTGCTCCAATAGGGCATTTTGCATCTAACTGAGCCTGGCAGGAGGAGGTAAACGTGCAGAGATAGCACGCCCGAGGGCATCCCAATGGTTCTCAATGGGATTAAGTTCGGAGGAATACGCCGGCCACTCCAAAATAGAAATGCCTCACTTTTCAGGTGTTCGTCAACGATGTTAGCTTGATGGAGACGATTATTATCGTCCTTAAGGAGGAAATCAGACTCAACTGCTGCAGCTTAGAGTCTCGCAATGGAGTCTAGGACTTACTTCATTCCGAAACCTCGCAGCAGTCGCAGAACGGCCTTTAAAGATGTGCAGCTCTTTGCGATATCCCATTGAAATTCCAGCCCACACCATAACGTTGACACCTCTGAATGTGTGATGTTCGAAGATGTTCTGATGCTCTTTGCCTGATTGCGTGTGCATCGTCCTCTCCAGATCCTTAAACGATTATCATCTCATTCCAGGGCAAATCTGGACTCGTACGTGAACAGAAAGTTGCACCAATCTGAGACAGTCCAATTAACAAACATGTTGGCGACACCACTTTAATTTTGCCTGCGTACTTGGACGGTTAATGGAACACAAAAACGTAGTACTCAGGCGTACAATCCCTTCACGTGGAGCTTTCGGCTCACAGTACTGGCAGATATTGTCTTACTAAATGTCGCTGCTACCATGTATATAACGGCTGTGGTGATCGCTCTTCGATTCCACTTGTCTACTATAGCCATATACCGATCATCAGAGGGGGATGGCAATTCTTGTACGACCATGTACAGGTATCCGGACAACTGCTTCCTTTGTTTGGAATTGTTTCCATAATCGAGAAATTACCGAATTACCAACGCCAAAGAAAATAGCAACATCTTTGATTGACTAACCTGCTTCAATGCTTCCGACAGCACGCCAGTACTCACTATCTGTCATTCGTTTTCTTTCAGCCATTGAGACACGAATATCATAAAAATAATCCTACAAAAGTTATAAACACTTCGTATTAGCGTTTAAATGTACCACATCAAACCCTTTAGAATGCTGGTGTCTTCAACGATTGCCTAATTAGCATATATCCGGATAGTCAATCGTGATTGGCTGTAACATACGATCTTTACATACTACCATCTATATCCGCTTGGATTTTCAGCCACTCAAATTCAAATACGCTTTCGAAAAATGAACATTTGCATTGCGTTCTTAACTTTTGCAAGTCTATAAGAAGGCATTACAAGAAGGCAAAAACACCTGACCAAAAGTTTTATTAAAACTAGTTTATATTTCCGGAAACCTTGCAAACATATACCATCACTTTTTATTCTATAAAACACAACGGTACAAAATCCGAAATATGCTTAAACACAAACCTGTTCCAATTTACTTTTAACAAAGCAATGGAGAAATGTGTAAATTAGTTGAAGACATTTCAAGCTTCAAGTGAAGCCCTTAAATTTTAAGTGAAGCCTTTTCAAGAGGGTATTATAGTCCAAACACGCAATTTAAATCCCTGTTGTTCTAAGAGTAGATGTTGGAGGACTAAACTTACATTGAAATATATATAGACAGAATTTTATTGCCTGGAAAAAAGTTCACTGAAATAGATTGCATATTTAAGGAGATATTTAGCTTGGAAAACAATTTTGAATATCCCCTTTTACATATTAAAGTGGTACAAAATCGAAAATATTTTTAGTCATGATTCTGATTTTGGTAAGGTTTAAGAAATGAGTGAAATAATCAAGTAATCAACTATATAAATTCGCGGAGCCATTTACGAGCTGCCATGATTGAGACAGAAAAATATTAATTTCCGTATATACATAGTATAATGTATAGAGAAAATATATAGATACTGTGACGGGGTCGAAAATTCGAATTCGAGTTTTCGACGGAGGAGCCCGTTTAAAGAAGCCCTAAACACGAATCGAATGTTTTGAGCCGATGTCACTCTCTCTCTATGTGTATGTGCGTGTGTATCTGTGAGACTATGGATGCAATAGTTCACGAAAACAAGGAGCGATTTAAATGAAATTTTCTGCAAAAATTATAATCCGTGAATACTGGAAGCCTATTGATTTTAAACGTAATCGAATTAACAAAAAGACCCCCCCTCCTAAATTTTTGAAATGAAATTTACCAAATGAAATTTTGAATGAAATTTACCAAAATTCAGAGCCTTTTATTATATTACATATTTAATCTTTTCTTATGTACTTTTTCATTCGAAAACGATTGACGCAAACGCTGTGATTAGAAAGCACGTAAGAACCGTTAATAAGATATTGCATATTTTCCAGAAAACTTTATAATAAAATAATATAAAGAAAAAAATATCAACTATTAGGAAATATGTCCATTTTTCACATGTAATATTATGCGATAAATGTGTTAATATCATTCTCGTGAAATCAGTTCACGATTGATGATACTTTGAGAAATAGGTTTTGTATTTTGAAGTCTAACAATTCGCCAACAGTCATTTCTATATGCATAATATTCTTTTCTCCGTTTGTCTGTAACGCTTGGCTATAAATTTTGCGAACTTGGTGACCCATATACCACAATATCGCAAAGTTGGTATTATTTAGCACCAGATTGAAATTGAAAAAAATAGCCCCAAAAAGGAAAAAGTGACTCCAAATTTCTGAATTAATTACTCACATATTTTAATTTAGGTTTATATTGCTTATTGCAGATGTTATCAATATTTATAATTGCCATATAAGAGTTGCTCGAAAAATAAATCATTTGGGTATTTCGAAATAGTTTTATATGTCGTCATCCCGAAAAGAGCAAAATGTATAATTTAGCGTTAAAAACATCATACATTTACATTTACACCGCATATCATTATATGGGAATAAAACCTAAATCAGGATATTTCATGGACTTAACATATATTCTTGAAAAACATTTCATTCCAATCCACCGTAAACTTTGAGAGATAATTTACTTAATATTGTCTGCTTGAAATTTGTATTTTATATATTAGATGATTGGATAAATATATATTTTTAAATTCGGGAAGGCTAGCAAGCATTAAGATTAATAGAATATTAACAGGTTGTCTCGTTCGCTATTCCCCCCATGGTAACATTTCTGGGCGAGCTGTGACGTCACTGCTAGACCTTCCGTTCTGTTGACCAACGGCGCTTCGTTGAAAAACGTAAACTTCGTTGAAAACGTTTAAAAATGCCTTGCTTTAAACATCAACGAGATACATAAAATGTTTCCTAAAATAACGTGCTAACACTAAAATATGACAAATTAACTCAAATTTGAATTCAAAATGAACTAAATTGCTATAATTAACGGATGAAGAAGTCAAAAACAGCGGTTTGACAAATTATATACTAAGACAAGGATATGATTTTCCGGGTGATTTCGTATAACAAATACATTCATCTTCTTTTTTACACAAAATTTACATATTTCATGTGTAAACTGATAATCTTTATTATTATTTTTACTCACAAATATACTGCATGAATATGGATTTTAATACAGTATTTTTTAACAATTATTTTTACAACACATTAAAGATTTTAAACGAAATATCGCGTTCAAATTCATTATATAGAGACTCTGCACTTTACTGTCTGCATTGTCTATTAAAGGTTTGAAATAGGATATAACTAATGAGAAATATGTAAAAATAGAATTAAATAAGATTTATTTCTATAAAACTCTCCATATTATCTTTATCAATTTGCAATTAAATTTCTATTTCTTTAAAAATTGGATGACTTAAAATTTCCTGCATATAAATGCTATGGTACTTATTCTGTCGAGTAAAAGTAAGCGTACCATTCCGTTCCTAATAGTTCCTATACAAAAAATATTGGAACTTTATAATTTTCTGAAAAATGTCATCGATTTGGTTTTAAAATATTTAGATTGTATCATTGCATGCTCAATGCATGTAATTAATATTTTCATTTTATATGCTTAAAGAAAACCCCGTTTTTATATATTTAATGATATACATCATCTGCTGTTTAATTTTGTTTATTTGAAGTCTTTGTGAATTCATTTAATGTCTTTTATAGTACAGAAATTACCGTAGAATTTAGTCAATCGGCACTTTAAAATGAGACAGAAAATCGTGGAAAATAAAAAGGGGGGGGGTGTAGGGGGTATCATCCATAATTTTATTTTTAAAGAAACAAAGGCTATTTTTATCATTTTATTCGAAGTCCAATATTTATGGGGAAGGAGCTACAAACTAAAAAGATTCCATTCACCGTTTGCTTTAAAATAAATAGGGGTAAATGTATCATTTACAAAAAAATGCGACTATAAATTTATTTTGTTTTTACAAAATTATCAATAAAATTACACTAGTTTCTTTTAACTTATGAATATCCCTTTCTTGAACAAAGACCATATTTATTGAATCGAAACTACTCCGCCTTACTCATGATGAAACCCTTCAATTTGACGAATCAAGATATAAATGCCTTAGCAAAAACTTTATTAACAAATTTACTAACAAAAAATTCTTAACAAACTACATTTGACGCGACTAATAATTATTCTTGCAATGATTTGATGAAATATGTGTTTTCAGATTTAAATCAATTACTGCTTTTCCTTCAGATGATTTTGAAAGTTTTCTGAACTTCTCAGAAATCCAGACGATATATTTTTTCTAAAACATGTAAAATTTTTGAACTAGACAAAAGCTACGTATTGCATTGCCTGGAAATAATATTTATTCTAATTTATACTGCGTTATTTATGCCTGTAAACCTCGGAATACATTCAATATTTAAATGATGACTGATTTGCCACATTTAGATTAGAAATATATATTTATATCCTTCTCAAACCGATTCACGTAACACATCTAACAACTATTGGCTCTTCTCTGATCATTCACTATTTTTTTATACATAACCTTTGCTCATTCAATTATCTTTCAACATAGCATTCAGTAATCTTTGTATGAACTTCCCTTATGTTAAAATGTTAATAGCTTCCACTCTAATAAAAAATTTGCTATTTCTTTTCATATGTACGGAATTTATTTTCGTAAACTTCACATTACTATGCATGTACTGTTTTATTTTATTCTATATTGCTTGCACACAGTTACTATTAGATAAATATTTAAATAGTTTCCGATCAGCGTTTCTCAATAGTTTTTCTCGCCTCTGTCAGAGAATGGGTCTAGCTAAGGCTCCTCTATATAGTAGAGGAGCTCTAGGTCTAGCAGTGACGTCACTCGTCTTTCCTTCCCGGGACAACTTTTTCCCCGAACGAGACAACCTTATATATAAGATATTCTACGGACCTTGAGCAAGCATAGGAAATTTCTAAACCACCCAAAGAATTCCACAAACATTTTTTTATACCAACATATGTTGCTTATATAGATACAATAAACATACCATGAAAAAACAGTGATAAAAGCGTCTTACTATGCATGTACTGTTTTATTTTATTCTATATTGCTTGCACACACTTACTATTAGATAAATATTTAAATAGTTTCCGATCAACGTTTCTCAATAGTTTTTCTCGCCTCTGTCAGAGAATGTGTCTAGCTAAGGCTCCTCTATATAGTAGAGGAGCTCTAGGTCTAGCAGTGACGTCACTCGTCTTTCCTTCACGGGACAACTTTTTCCCCGAACGAGACAACCTTATATATAAGATATTCTACGGACCTTGAACAAGCATGGGAAATTTCTAAACCACCCAAAGAATTCCACAAACATTTTTTTATACCAACAGATGTTGCTTATATAGATACAATAAACATACCATGAAAAAACAGTGATAAAAGCGTCTTACTATGCATGTACTGTTTTATTTTATTCTATATTGCTTGCACGCAGTTACTATTAGATAAATATTTAAATAGTTTCCGATCAACGTTTCTCAATAGTTTTTCTCGCCTCTGTCAGAGAATGGGTCTAGCTAAGGCTCCTCTATATAGTAGAGGAGCTCTAGGTCTAGCAGTGACGTCACTCGTCTTTCCTTCCCGGGACAACTTTTTCCCCGAACGAGACAACCTTATATATAAGATATTCTACGGACCTTGAGCAAGCATAGGAAATTTCTAAACCACCCAAAGAATTCCACAAACATTTTTTTTATACCAACAGATGTTGCTTATATAGATACAATAAACATACCATGAAAAAACAGTGATAAAAGCGTCTTACTATGCATGTACTGTTTTATTTTATTCTATATTGCTTGCACACAGTTACTATTAGATAAATATTTAAATAGTTTCCGATCAGCGTTTCTCAATAGTTTTTCTCGCCTCTGTCAGAGAATGGGTCTAGCTAAGGCTCCTCTATATAGTAGAGGAGCTCTAGGTCTAGCAGTGACGTCACTCGTCTTTCCTTCCCGGGACAACTTTTTCCCCGAACGAGACAACCTTATATATAAGATATTCTACGGACCTTGAGCAAGCATAGGAAATTTCTAAACCACCCAAAGAATTCCACAAACATTTTTTTTATACCAACAGATGTTGCTTATATAGATACAATAAACATACCATGAAAAAACAGTGATAAAAGCGTCTTACTATGCATGTACTGTTTTATTTTATTCTATATTGCTTGCACACAGTTACGATTAGATAAATATTTAAATAGTTTCCGATCAGCGTTTCTCAATAGTTTTTCTCGCCTCTGTCAGAGAATGGATCTAGCTAAGGCTCCTCTATATAGTAGAGGAGCTCTAGGTCTAGCAGTGACGTCACTCGTCTTTCCTTCCCGGGACAACTTTTTCCCCGAACGAGACAACCTTATATATAAGATATTCTACGGACCTTGAGCAAGCATAGGAAATTTCTAAACCACCCAAAGAATTCCACAAACATTTTTTTTATACCAACAGATGTTGCTTATATAGATACAATAAACATACCATGAAAAAACAGTGATAAAAGCGTCTTACTATGCATGTACTGTTTTATTTTATTCTATATTGCTTGCACACAGTTACTATTAGATAAATATTTAAATAGTTTCCGATCAGCGTTTCTCAATAGTTTTTCTCGCCTCTGTCAGAGAATGGGTCTAGCTAAGGCTCCTCTATATAGTAGAGGAGCTCTAGGTCTAGCAGTGACGTCACTCGTCTTTCCTTCCCGGGACAACTTTTTCCCCGAACGAGACAACCTTATATATAAGATATTCTACGGACCTTGAGCAAGCATAGGAAATTTCTAAACCACCCAAAGAATTCCACAAACATTTTTTTTTATACCAACAGATGTTGCTTATATAGATACAATAAACATACCATGAAAAAACAGTGATAAAAGCGTCTTACTATGCATGTACTGTTTTATTTTATTCTATATTGCTTGCACACAGTTACTATTAGATAAATATTTAAATAGTTTCCGATCAAAGTTTCTCAATAGTTTTTCTCGCCTCTGTCAGAGAATGGGTCTAGCTAAGGCTCCTCTATATAGTAGAGGAGCTCTAGGTCTAGCAGTGACGTCACTCGTCTTTCCTTCCCGGGACAACTTTTTCCCCGAACGAGACAACCTTATATATAAGATATTCTACGGACCTTGAGCAAGCATAGGAAATTTCTAAACCACCCAAAGAATTCCACAAACATTTTTTTTATACCAACAGATATTGCTTATATAGATACAATAAACATACCATGAAAAAACAGTGATAAAAGCGTCTTACTATGCATGTACTGTTTTATTTTATTCTATATTGCTTGCACACAGTTACTATTAGATAAATATTTAAATAGTTTCCGATCAACGTTTCTCAATAGTTTTTCTCGCCTCTGTCAGAGAATGGGTCTAGCTAAGGCTCCTCTATATAGTAGAGGAGCTCTAGGTCTAGCAGTGACGTCACTCGTCTTTCCTTCCCGGGACAACTTTTTCCCCGAACGAGACAACCTTATATATAAGATATTCTACGGACCTTGAGCAAGCATAGGAAATTTCTAAACCACCCAAAGAATTCCACAAACATTTTTTTTATACCAACAGATGTTGCTTATATAGATACAATAAACATACCATGAAAAAACAGTGATAAAAGCGTCTTACTATGCATGTACTGTTTTATTTTATTCTATATTGCTTGCACACAGTTACTATTAGATAAATATTTAAATAGTTTCCGATCAACGTTTCTCAATAGTTTTTCTCGCCTCTGTCAGAGAATGGGTCTAGCTAAGGCTCCTCTATATAGTAGAGGAGCTCTAGGTCTAGCAGTGACGTCACTCGTCTTTCCTTCCCGGGACAACTTTTTCCCCGAACGAGACAACCTTATATATAAGATATTCTACGGACCTTGAGCAAGCATAGGAAATTTCTAAACCACCCAAAGAATTCCACAAACATTTTTTTTATACCAACAGATGTTGCTTATATAGATACAATAAACATACCATGAAAAAACAGTGATAAAAGGGTCTTACTATGCATGTACTGTTTTATTTTATTCTATATTGCTTGCACACAGTTACTATTAGATAAATATTTAAATAGTTTCCGATCAACGTTTCTCAATAGTTTTTCTCGCCTCTGTCAGAGAATGGGTCTAGCTAAGGCTCCTCTATATAGTAGAGGAGCTCTAGGTCTAGCAGTGACGTCACTCGTCTTTCCTTCCCGGGACAACTTTTTCCCCGAACGAGACAACCTTATATATAAGATATTCTACGGACCTTGAGCAAGCATAGGAAATTTCTAAACCACCCAAAGAATTCCACAAACATTTTTTTTATACCAACAGATGTTGCTTATATAGATACAATAAACATACCATGAAAAAACAGTGATAAAAGCGTCTTTAGTGGTGAAATGACGACGTTCATAACTTGCTGAATTTCTAACTAATAGTAATACAAATGACAATGGCAAACTTATGACATTTAATTAGTGCTAAATGGCATTTTACGTGTTCAAAATGTGTATGGTAGACAAAAAAAAAAGGCGTTCATTCTGAATTCATTTCTGGTCACTAATGTAATATATCGTGACCTGGTAGACCTAGTTCTGTTTTGAGAATAACAGAGGTCGTATCACAAAATATATTGGTGGTTATATGTTAATTGCTTTCTAAAAAATACCTTCCTGAGCTGGCTCCCGACCTTCCGATTCTATCTACTGTCAATTTGAGTAGCTGAGTGGCACAGATTATATTTATATGAGTTATATGTGAACCATCCACATAAAAGAGAAAGCATACTGTCGTTCTGTTTACCTATCATTCATCAAAGAATAGCACCATTTCACAGTAATGATCATTTGTTGGGTTTACATGATATTTCGCGTCTACACTACAAGTCTACAGAAAGTTCTTTTACCACGTCCGTATGACTGGTCGAGAAGGTGGTTCCAGTTGTGACACATTCTGAAGGCCCTTTGTATCTGAGTGACTGTCCGATTTGATTTCAGTAAACTCATGTTATATTCTTTCGTGTACAGGCGCCATTTTTATCTGCTGCTATTGCAACCATCTATTAAAAACAATTTGGGTAATTCAATACCTGACTTTGTGAACTGGTCTATAATGCTAACTGGTTGAATCACAATTACGAACTGCATTTCAATACATATTCTTGTGATTGCATTATATAATTGAAAAAAGCCTTTACATATATCCTGTATTATATTTTAAATATTTGTAGAAAAATTTAAATTAAATAGAATATTTCAATTTTGGCGTACATTTATATAATGCAAATATTATTTTTGCATTATAAAAGTATACACCATAAAATGGAATTACTGTGTTTAAATAATTAAACGTATGCAAGTGAAATTCAAAAAAATATTTCAATTATCTATAATTGAAATAATAGTGCTTTAAATTTCTTTACTATGTGAAAACACAAAATTCCTTAGAATCACTCCAGAGTAAGCATATCGGATTTCAGTATTTTTTGTTTCCCTGCAGTACATGATATTGTACAGGGAAACTATTGGAATCATGCCGAAAATCACAACTCAAGTTTTCGACGGATCTACACGTTTCGAGACCTCTAGAATACGAAAAACTATTTTTAGCGTGACGTCTGTGTGTGTGTTTGTACAGATTTTGTATCCACTCTAGCAAAAAAACTAATGGACCGAATTTCATAAAATTTGGCAGGTAAGTCACTTGTAGACGAATCTGGTGCTGATTAGTTTTGGGTACGATTCGGGATAAAAGAACTAGCCTTTTTTTGCGAAATGATCAGCCAAAGCTTGTATCCATTCTAGCGGAAAAAATAGTGGACCGAATTTCACAAAATAGGGCAGATAAGTCACTTGTAGGGCACCCTGGTGCTGATTAGATTTTGGTACGATTCAGAAAAAAATAAATTGCTTTATATTGCAAAATGGCCAGCAAAATTCACCGAAATCTAAAATAAAAAACTGCGTATGCTCAAATATATCCATTAAATGCCTGCTTTATACGTAATTTTTAACGAAGAAAATAATAAGACCAATCCTATTACACTAGGACTAGCCGTTCTTGATATATTCTAGTTTTTTTCGTATTTTCTCTTTGCCACCTTTGAAAGTAAATCCAGTTATCAAATGAGAACGAAAATTGAATTAAAAAGTGAATTAAATTTAATTAAAATAAAGGGAACGTGAATGTAAGTCTGCAGGGAAAGTCATGTGCTGCTCACATCAGATTTTTCTTCACATATATGACATACCATAGAGAAAATAAAATGTGTTTCAGATATCAAGCAAAGAACCCCTTAAATGTTATTTTTTCTTTACAATATCCTCAGCGATATCATTTTACGCTATTTAGCTAAAGGAATTTTAGAAACATCTGTATTTTAAGATATATTCTCCGGAGATAAGCGATAACAAGAAACATTAAGGAAGATGTTCGAAGAAATATAAAAACATACGCATTTTGCAGCTATAAATAGAAATAACTGCAGTTGGAAGAATATTAGGTCTTCATCGATGTTTGACGCATAACTCTGTTATCGTAACGACCTGTACTTCCAGCGTGTGCAGAAATGATCCGGCTCTTTCCAGAAGAAAGTTTAAAGATTTTGACAGTATAAAGTATTTTTTGCCATCTGAAGAAATCATAGATCTACTTCGGTACATTTTGTTATGGCGATTTTCTGAATGTACTTAAGAATGAACAAAGTTTACTACAGGATATAATCATTAGATTAGTCTTTCTATTTTAATAAAAGACAATATCTTCTGTATGGTAACAATGCTTTATATATATACATGGGGTCAAGGAAATTCATGGAATAGGTCAACAACTCGAGAAGTATTTTGGTTATCATATAATTATAATTTTTATGCCTGTATATAGAAAACTCCAATGGCGCCACAGAAAGAAAACTTTAATGGGGTCTCAACCCCATTTTTAGGAGTATTCAGAGGTCTATTTCGCTTCCTATTGCAGATAGAGCAAATATCAATTAAAAGTGATAGAGCGCTTCAAAATTAATATTAAGCATTTTTGTACTCCCCGTAAAAGATGAAAAAGAACACTGAAAACCAGTATATACAATTTTACTGACACACCCACAAAATTTCGAACATTTAGATAAAGTGGCTGAATAAAACTGTCTTTATCTATATAAATAAAATTGAAAATATGTCCGTCCGTCTGTCTGACATTTTTGCAAATTCCGTGTAGGCTCACGATGCAATCACGGATTCTTAAGTACTTTTTAAATTGAGACATGCCAATTTTTATTTGAAACAATTAAAATGAATAAGTAAACAAATGCAAGTATGTATTTGTTTTTGAAATTTAGCGTAATTTTTCAAAACGAAGAATAGACGATTTTTTCGTTCCTTTAACTATAATTTAGCTGCTTCAAATGTTTATAGTAAAATAATTTAAAAGAACTGCAGAATGAAATGCAGACGATTTATTTTTTAATTTATATATTTATTCCCAGTATTATATCTATTCAATACAACTAAACTTTTTTTTAATATTATACCAAAATAAAAATGATTCGAAATCATTCAGCGAATCGTCAGCATGTCTAGTTCTGAATTGGCGAATTAAGAACACCTAACTGGTTGAGCATTATGGTATTTTTAACTAATAACGAGCTTTTCGAATTAACAATGACTTATGCTCTCTCTGTGTAATAAAAATACTGCAGAAATTGCTAGGGAATTTGGACGGCGATATCCAAACTTGCCTGAAATTTCGCGTAAATTTGTATATCGGATGATGAGGAGATTAAGAACTACCGGTTCATTTCTTCCAAGACCTGGCCCTGGAAGAAATCTTTTGTACACGGAGGACCAAGAAACTAACACCATCGTATATTTTTCTTTCAACCCATTAACAAGCATTCGAAAAGCAAGCGAGAATTTGGGGTTATCTAGGATGTAAATTTCTAGAACATTTGGAAAATACCAACCGCTCCACAGTGGTGCCGTGGCGGAAAAACCCCGATACCCGAAAATAATATTTTTCGATACCAACTACTATTTTTTGATAGGCAATGAACCGAAGTATCTTGCCATATAAATAAATGTATTTTATTCAGTATAGCTAGAAGGAAAAACTGATCTTAAACAAGACTTCCACATTCTAATTGAAATCTGGTTCTTTCTAACTAAAATTTCAATATCTTTTCCAAAATTTTTGTGGATATTTATAATTATATGTCTCATGTATTTTCAATATATTTAACCTTAGCTTATTTCTGATATAAATACATTTCGTAAAAACCATAGCCAAAATCATACTATAAAGCGTAATATAAAATTTTTTGGTTTTCCTTCATTTCTTTAAGCCTATAAGAAAAGCTACACGTTCCTACACGCTCTGGAAGAGTTATTTCGAAAGCAGATACTATTATGCAACTGTTCTGTGAAAATAAGCTGCAACTTTTTGCAACCTTCGCTGTTTCGGCATATTTCATGCTTTTTCTGAAGGTCCTGCTCAGCCCTGCATAAGTATCGTTCGTACTTCCAATTGACCCAGCGGCATTGATTTTCATGATAAATATTTTATTACTACATTTAAAACATCAAAGACATATTTTACAACTTTTAAACTTTTCCCATAACAAGACATATTGAGTTCTAGAAGGAATTGAATTCAATACTATTGAATTCTATACTTCTAGAAGATTTTTGGGGAATCCCACTATAACGGCAGAAATAACGAAAGTTGACGAAACATTAATAAAAATATTGGCTGTTATCTTAGAAACGATTTGCAATAATTGTCAAATTGAAGGGGACAAATTTGGAATATATGCTCGAGAAACAGCTAATTTAGCGATTTCGTAGTATCCCTGGTATAACATGCCAGCAACTGTTCATAAAATTCTTATGCACGGAAAGGACATAATAGAGCGTGCTACTTTGCCTATAGATTCAATCTCAGAAGAAGCACAGGAGAGTAGAAATAAAGATTACAAGTATTATTGGATTTATCACAGAGCAGGAAATGCTCTCGTTTGGCAACAAATGAAGATGTGTTTCATATGATTTTAACATCATCAGATCCATACATCAGTCACATAAGGCCAAAACCGAAAACTGAATCACTGCCACTTAGCGAAGAATCAAAAAAATTATTAAAATAGTATGTATATTCATTTATGCATAAATTATAAAAATAGTACTTCATGTATTTTAGTTATAATAATATTTAAGTTAGATACTTGAAAGTCATAGTTCAAAATGCAAAATTATGTATTATTAAATGGTCATCAAACATGTTTCGAAAAAATGCACGATAACAATAAACAGAGATTTATAATTAAAGCATTTGTTTTCTTTCTAATTTTTTTCATTAAATATATATACAAATAATTTTAATCAAGGGAGATCTCGGGGAAAATTGGGGAATATATCCCCACCCCCAAATTTAGAAAATAACGTTTGGTAACACAATTATTTAGAAATACATGTTAAGAGAGAGAGAGAGAGAGGTACACGCATACTCTTGAAAACTTGAAAATCTGTCAAAATTAAAATTTCTATTTTATTGGCTTATATTATTGCCCAAATTCTTGTCTTTCTGTGGATATCCTCATTTTTTTTAATTCCATTAACTTTTTTAAATACAGCTATTTTTATGAGCTAAGGTATTAGTGATTTAATGGTCCACTTGGACTTTAAATCGATTAAAGGACTTAAAGTCGATTTCTGAAGAAAGTGATTTTGACGTACATTGTGCAACACGAAACGTAACTTTGGTTCATTTATATCAATTTGCGAAATTTAAAGTGATTATTAAAGCTAAAAAATGTGGCAATGTAATATATTAGGATCTAACACCTACATTAACTTTTGTATTTTCTATGATGTATTGTTTCAACAATCGTGCCGAAATATAGGCATATTTCCGTACATTTTCTATTAATTATTTTTATTTTTCTAATTAACAGCTAATTAATGTGCTAATTAAAGAATGACAGCAAGCCGAAAAAAAATTCAACCAGAAAGTATGTGGTGGGGTGTTAGTGCATTTATAAAAAAACTTTTATAATTTTATCTTCAAAATTTAAAAAAAAGGTGAAGGCTATGTGTAGTATACCTTCATATCTCCCCCCGAAAAAAATCTGGGACCGTCACTGAATTTAATATTACCATGCATATAAAATCTTACTTTTAACTTATTTACATGCGCAAAAAGTATGCGAAAATATTAAGAAATGCATAAGTTGTGAGGTTTTTTCCGCAAATTCCTTATTTGGCACCACAGTGCGACGGTCTAGTATGTCTCCGGTATCAATTACACCGGGCCAGGAGAGATTCTCCTGAAGTTTGCCGTCTTAGTTTAAGCATTTTTATGTAAATATTTCATAGTAGAAATATTCAAGGAGAATAATATTCCTGAATGTGACGAAACGCTCAGAATCAGAAGGCCTGAATACTATCGGTATAGCAAATGTCAGTGACAATATCGCATATTTTTACACATGTAATGGAAGTATTTTTTTTCAGGAATTTTCAAACATCGGATATCGTCTGGCGTTTGGCGTATCGTTGGTGGCGTGTAATAAATCAGCCAGGAATTATAAGAAAACATTTTCCGCTGGAATTGGAAATCTGAAAATCAAGATAGTCTGTTTACGTAATATTGAATCTAGTAATTCTGAATAACGTTCCGTCGCAAACTCACATTGGAGTGTGTAAGTGATTGTATTGAAACTCGATAGAATATTGGCCTGAAGATTTGAATTTTAATATGAATAAGAGCTAACAGTTAGCCTATCAAGGTATAATAGTGAACTTTGAATGTTAATATGAATCAGAGTCGACTTCTATGGGATTTACGATGGATTATGGTGAATTAAAATGAATTTTCTCAATACCGCTTTTTTTTTCAAATCAACATCAGCAAAATTCATTTAATAATACAATAATCATTTTTACACTGAATATTGCAAATGTTTGATGTTCGGAAGGGGATAAGTCAATGAAAATCAGCACAAATTCAATTTTTCGCAACTGCCTTGTATGATGTTGGCCAAAGGAAATTACAATATGCTATATGCTTGTATTCCTCCAGATATTAATAAATAATTTAGATGAAATTTTATGTTTGTCAGCTTACCACTCCGTATACATAATTGTATTAATACGCTTTATGATTATTCGATGATTAATTATTAATAATTATGTTAGTTAAATATATGAACACAAAAAAAATTAAAACTGAATTTACGAGTAAATTTGTTGGGACCTGATCCTCATCTTATAAAAAATAATTTAACTTGTTAACTAATTTAGATTTTATTCCGTGGGCTATGCAGTAAGAACGCGATGATTAAGTCTTCTAGGTCACAGGGGGTGTCTGAAGTATTTCGTAAGATCCAAACACTTATGAAATAATCAGACAGATTTGCAAGCAACATGTTTCAAAAGTAGGTTGCTACAAATTATTTTCAAATACTCGTAATTTAGTATTAAAAAGAATCTAAAATATTTGGAATACTTACTTTTATTTCTTATCAAATTTAGCAAATGTTATCTCTACTTTTTCATGGTATCTACGCCCTAGAAATAATTATTAAATCTCTTTTAAAATAGTAAAATTTTTGGATGTTAAATCATTTAATATCGTAATACGATGCATTATTTATTAAAAATATACGTATTTTTATAACCAATATTTCAATTATTAGCTGATTTAAATAAGTATCTAAGTTCATATCAGATCTTTCAAGGAATTACTGTGGTTAAGCTGAAATATATTTTTTATATTATTTACTTTAATATTTTGCGGTAGATAGAAAATATCTATTTGTGAAATAGCTACATAAACAAAATGATAGGATCTGCATTTAATGAAATGAATCGTTTTAACATTCAAATTTTGAAATATAATAGTTCAAGATTACATTATCATACTATAAATCACACATTTTGTTCTGTGATTACGTTTTCAAGTTTGATAAATTTTATCGGAAATATTTGTTCATACATCATGTACTAAGCGTTGTGAAATATATTGCATTTGCAGAATAAATATTTAAGTTCAGTCAAAAGGATATACATAATTTACTTTATTTAATCTGTACATTCTCCAAAGAAGTTGTATTGATACTAATACCTTGTTAATATTGCAGCTTTTTAGTTACAAATCCACCCCTTGCATAAACTTTACTTTCAAATAATGTTAGTATTAGTATTAAATATTATTTAGTCAATTGAATTTAAAATTTCAGAAAGTTACTTTTAGTCGTAGCCCTTTTTATTCGTAGTCAATTAAAAACGATCACGACTAAAAAAGGGCTAAAAAAATATGGAGTAATTAGTTTCTAATTACACTTTCGAACTTTCACTTTCAGTCCATCTTATAGTTTAGTTCATTGTTATTGCTTTTATTTGTTCATTTAATGTTTTGCTATTTGTGTTATTGTTACCCGTCATTGGGAGAAACAAAAATGCCTACCTGTGATTTATTTGAAGAAGGGCCATTATCATGGAATTAGAAAGAAGGAGATAAAGCTCCTATGAATGAAATGTTTGAAAATGGCATAATGCTTTGTGAATTATATCCAGGTGTCGCTAGTGTTAGTAAAGTAGCTGTTATTTTAGATGACACAACACAAAGGCTGTTTAGTATATGTATTTTTGATTATTTTTAAATGAAACGTTCCCTTATTATGAGTATAATGAACAAGTATTTTTCATAGTTGTAGGATAGAATACAGATTACACGGAGATACAAATAAATTGATAGATAAAATAACTTTCAATACGTAAAAATATTCTTTATTGTTTCAGTTCAAATTTGCATTGCGCTAATAGATTATTTTTACAAAATTGCGAGTTCAAATAATTTTTTTAGGCCTTTAACCACAGGAAAACATACAATGCAGGGCTCCATATCTTATTCCAGCGCCAGCTGAATTATTGTCGCAAACGATATTGGTGTTTTCTTAATATGAAGTTTCACCTCCTTACTTTTGACTCCATGCTTATGATCTTTCAACAAGGAACATACATGGCAGTGCAGATTCGGTTCTGAGAGAACTTGAATTCAACAAACAATTCTGATTTAAACAATATATTTCACAAATTTTTTGAAGGAGGTTTTTTGTACTTGGTGAGGATTTCTTTGCTTTGAAGTGGTGTTTCTATGAATCAAAACTACTGTATAATCAAACTACTTTATAATTCTTTTCTCACAAAACATGAAAAAATATGATAGTAATCGCTTTATTTACTCCTAAGAATATCCAACTTCGAACATATGATGACGGACAGTATTTTAGTGTAAATATGTACCGTAATTTTCTCCAGTAATAAATTTTCATTATACTTTTAACATACCTTTGTAATTGTGTTACACTTAATGACTATCAATGCTTTAATCGTATCAATTTATTAAAGGAATTGGAAATATGTTATAAGTTATTATACACAACAATTGATAATTTTAGCTTTAATTGCCTTGAATGTATGTTTTAAATAATATATTAATAAAGTATATACTTTTTAAATAAATGATGTTTAGAATTTTTAACTTCTCGAAACCTAACTATACAATTAATATCTTGTTAACATTTGGAATTGTAAAAGATCAAGCTGTTAAATTTTCATATTATATTTTTGTTGGGATTTAATTTGCTCTCGTACATCTTTGATGTCAATAATATTTTGGTAAGGAGATAAATATTTATTTTTGAATATATGTCGGAATTTGGGAAATTAGAATGGTGCTGTTATTATTAATTAATATGCTACGTAGCTTTAATTTATTAAAATTTATTTAACTTGGAAATATAATAATGGTATTATAATTGCAATAAAACTGCCTTAGTGTTATGCACATTTGTTAAGAGTTTTGGAAATTATATTTATTCAGAAACTATTTATTCAGAAACTATTATCTTTCCGATAAAGCATACCTGAAAGATTAGTAAATCTTGCTTCCTCTGTTATGTCTCTCGTACTGGACGAGTATGCATGTGCCGGTATTATGTATTTTAATTATTTTTTTTTGGCTTCTTATATATTTATTAATTATAAACATTAATATCTTTAAAGAGATATTATGATTAAATTGAAATATTTATTGCTGACTAGACTGCTCTGTTGATGTCTATTTATAATAATATGATGATTCAGCAAATATTAATTTACGTTATAGCTCCAAATTGCAAACCGTGGGGAATTTGAGTTATAGTTTATGAATCAGAAATTAATTATTAAACTGCAAAGTTTGAAGTCAGTTTGCGTATGCGGTCAAAACTTAGAGTGTGTACAGACAAGTCAATTGGCAGAGTTGAAAGTTTGCCCGAATTGCGATTTAAAATTGATTTATTTCTTATATCACATATTTATTGCATGATTCAAAATGAAATTTTATTTTTCGTATTATTAAATATATTTTTAATAATACAAAATAATTTTTAATAAGATTGTCTAACGTTTAAATAACCCTTTACAACATAGGTGAAAAGTGTTTATGACATTGCTCATTCTGTTTGTTTGTCTGTCTGTCAGCACGATAGCTGCCGTAAAAATGACTTTATCAAAATGAAGCATGTTTTTCAGACGGTCTGTGTGACCTATGGGAATTTAAATTAATAATATCACGCAATTAGTTTTGGATTGAACCCGGTTTGAAAAAATGAAATACATTGAATCCTATGGGACCTAATTTTTCAAAAAAAAATTAAGCGAATTTAAATTTCACAAATTGCTTCGAAAATTTTAGAAAATATTCAAATTATTCCATAAAATATATAAAAAAATTTCAGTAAAATATATTAGGTAGTTTTTTAAATAAAAATTATTTAATATATGGAGAAAAACAAATTCAATTAAATTCTGATTCTTGCTATATCATCCAGAAAGAAGATAGAAATATATTATTTAGTAAATATCATTTGAAGAGTTTAATTATTTTATATATAAGAGAGGTCTCACATTTAAAAATAAATGTGGTAGATAACAAATTTTTAAATAAAATATTAAATTATTATAGTATTGTGATAAATGAAATGCTACTTTTATATAGAGGCGATTTATATTTCAATAACGTCATTTGAATGGAGTTAATTTGTTTTCGACGAAATTTTCAAATATAATAAATTATTGTAGTATTATGATAATTTAAAAAATATTACTGAGGAGTGTATCACACTTTAGAGATGTTTAAACCAGACAATTTATATTTCTATGTCGTCATTTGAATGAAGTTCATTTTCATCGATGAAGTTTTCAAATATAATAAGTTAATGTAGTATTGTGATAATTTTAAAAATATTACAGAGGAATGTATCGCATTTTAGAGATGTTTATATAAAATTGCATTGAAGTTGGAAAGTGTTTTATAATCAGTGCTTTATGCATGATTGATCTTTCTTGTTTTTTATATAACATATTTTTCTTTCATGAATTAAAGGACAGATTGCCCGGGATTTCTTTTGTGCAATTGGTATTATAACATTAATAACCATCAATTCTGTAACTTTTGTTAAGTTAATTACTTTTTAGAATGGTTTTCGACTTTTGACAACTTATTTTAGAAACGTTTAGTGACTCCCTTGGTTCATTAACCCCAAACATTCATATGCCTTTTATATTCATCGTTTAAAATTATCTAACAAAATTTTATGTTATTTATTCAATATTATCAAGAAGCATCATACCCACGGGCTTAAACAGACACACATATAGTATTGAAAAGAGTTTAATTTGCATTCTTGGTAAATCTGTTAAAATACGAGGAATGCAGGATTTTCCCTTATGGTATTGCAGTACTGCACTTTTACAGTACTTCAGTAGTGTAGAAATGCAGTACCTACTGCTGCAGCAAGGTACTTTAAACATAAGGTAGGTCAGAGAAAGGGGGTTGTTTTTCGACCGGGAGAGCAACATGAAGCGTGACGTCACTGACTTACATGTTAAGAATAGGGGACATAGAGATACGTGTATAAAGTTTAGAAAGTTCGCATTTATAATTCGAAAAGGAGATAAGATCATTCGTAATGAAATTTTAAAAGAATGAAATTAAATGATTCTACTCATACATGTGCATAGGGCTATCATTAAAATATTATAATACATATATTATTTATAATAAAAGCTGAAATATATCGTGAAAAGTGTAATAAATATAAAAATTACATTGCAAGTGTTTTAATACAGATATGAATAAATATCTAATCATCGGATTTCTAAAAATATTGTATCCATTATTTTAAACATTGATAATACTTTCTACATGTAATATAAATATGTATTTAAAAAATATCTAATTGGTTAAAAAATCCCACATACATATAACATATATTGATGACTATGAAATATCATCAATCTAGTAGTTACATAACTATATATTTTATTAAAAAGCGTAGATCGGATCTTGGGAAAAGGGGGGAGTTGACGGTCGAATGAATGGTCAATGGCAGTAGATTTAATTTATTTTCGCAACAAAAAGACGATGCATTTTTGAGCTAGTAGAATATTATAACTCTTGGATAAGCTACTGGATATGTCAGTTTTCACAAAGATATTTTAAGCATGCAAAATTGATGTTATTAAACTTTATAGAGTTTTAAATATATCAACTATGTACAGTTTTAAAATTTTAAAGCAATGTTCACATGTATCATAAATAATAAACCAATACATACCATTTTTATGCCATGATATTGCTTTTACACCATTTAGAGGTTTTTCTTTGCTTTTTTCTCACTACTAATTGTTGCATGAAAGTCTTATTTAAGTGTTTAATGCGAATTAATGTTCTGGTTCGTGAAAATAAAATTATGGCTTTTAGTGATATAGAAAGTGAAATGTCTGCTAACTTTGACTGCAAGTTCTTAATGACACATTTCTCTTTTGATATATATGCGCCATGCATTTCTAAGAAAGTATGCTCCCACTCTTTTATTTCTTCTGGAAAATGTGCCGTTGGCTTTTAGTTTTATTGTAAATAATATGTTTATGCATTATATTTCAACTTTGATGATTTTAGTTTTGTATTCTAAGCTTTCTACATATCAAAACGAAATGTCCCATAACTTGAGATAATGTAAATATAATGTTAATATTATGATTAGTAAAGAATTACGTTTTATGATTATGTATATTAATAACAAAGTAAAATGCTTAAGGCATTTAAAATTAACTTTATATACATTTTTCAATAAACTAAACTGTGTAAATTAGCTTGCAAAATGCTAATATCTCCCCCCCTCCCTCCTCCAAAAAAAGGAAGAAAACTCCATAACTGCTAGTATCAGTAATATAAATTATTTTTATATATTTTAGATACTGCATATGAAGTCGATTTTATTTTAATAATTTTGTTTTTGGAATACTTAGAAGACCACCTATTTTACATATCAATGAAACATGTTAATCATAAGTATTTTTTATACTGCTATATTAAAACATTATTTTTAGCTGCGGTATTAATGGTATGTGAGAGTTTTGTGCCATTGGCTCCTTGTTTTAATCGTTTAACCGGCTTCAAATTCAAAAATTTAGACCGAAAATCTCCATCAGAAAAGTGACTCGAACAGACAGTTGCGTTAGCAATGGTTATTTTATCCCCTCTTTTGCACTTCATGATCTATAATCTTTAGAGTGTAGGATCTTTTGAAAATCTATGAAAACTGATAGATCCCATTGACTTCTTATAATAATTTGAACACAAAGCAACCGCGCAGCAACCAGGCTTTTTTGCGCTTGCAAAACACAATTTATATACAACAATTAATCAAAATTATACTTTATATACGTGAAAATACTAAAATATATACATTTATAATACACAAATTTACACTTAAACTTCACTTTTACGATAGAATTACAAATTATATTAAAACAACGACTGACACAATCTATGTTTTCCCATAGAATTGAATACTACTCCGCTAAACTGACACTTCTCCTTCTAAACCAGTGACGTCACGAACGGCGATTGCGTCCACCCCCTGGAATACTGTCAACAGCGGCATTCTGGTCTTTTGATCTCTGACCCTCCCTGCTGCTGCAGTCCCTGCTGCTGCAGTACCTCAAAGTGCACTACTTATATGTAAAAGTGCAGTAACTTACACTACTGCATTTTTATATATTTTCTGTATTGTATGAAAAGTAACAAATTAGGATAGCAATACTTTCTTAAGTTAGACATTGATTTGTTACCATAAACAAGACGCAAAAAATTTAATTACAGAACAGATTAGCTCAGACTCAAACAAACAGCTACATACTATTGAAAAACGATTCGAGATTCCCAGTAAATATATCAAAATACGAAAGATAGACGTATTTTCCCCTCATTATAGCACTGCACTTTTAAACATTCTCTGTGTTGTATGAAAAGTAACAAATTGAAGAGGTAATACATTGTTAAGTTATATATTGATTTGTTAATATCTGCAAGACACAAAAAACTTAATTACAGAACAGATTAGCTATCACAACCATCTGTTTCTCGGGAAGAGATTTCGAGGAACTAAAAGGGAAACTTAATCAAGCGAGATAAACAGATGATCTCCCGCATGGCATTAGCAGCTAATCTAAAAATAAGTCAGAACACAAAATATGTGTACAGAATGAAGTTCATGAAGAATAATTCGAAGATAAACTTATTTATATCATCATTCCTTAACGGTTAATACTATGCAATACTGCCCAATTGAATACTGCCCAAATATAGTATATTAAAATTTAAGCATGTAAAATATACGGAAATGACTAATCTTAAAAATGGTTGTAACATTTTCAATGACTTTTATTTAATAAAATATGAAACTTAGCGTCGATAAAGTCATCTCAATCAAACACCCGGTTCCGTTAGGTTCTGTCTTATGATCTCATTAGCCATTAGAGGCTTCGGAGTCATTAGAGTCTTCGAAGGAAAATCGAAAATCCGGCTTAGTTAAGGTCTGTCCCGTCGATAATACTACTCATATAATTGTGCAAAGTTTCTGTTCTTTAGGCTTCAATGAGGTTTCTTAAGGGTCTGAAAAGACTTATTGGGGAAAAAATAATTATAATTTTTCTGTTCACATGGGGGAGAATAGAGTTATTTTGCCAAATAATAGCCTGGAGGGAAACTGCGTGGTCAATATTATAAGTCCGCAAATGGACATTATCAAAGGTTCTGTTTAATAAAATATGACCACGGGCTTTTAATAAAATATGACCTTGCGCATTTAATAAAATATGATCAGATGCCCTTCCGCCTTCCGAAGTTAGCGGGGAAGCTTCTAAAAGGTTTGCAAATGTTTTTTGACCCCTTCCCTTTTTCTATACTCCCCAGAGAGAAATTGGAAATTTTTCTCCTTTTGGTTCTGTCCCACGGTAATACTATAAATGCGCAAAACCGCGTCTTTTTAAGTAAGCTTTTGGTTTAGGAGGATATGAGAAGACATTTCAAAACCTCCCCATTGCAATCGGTTGCAATGTATTTCATGCGCCAGAATTTTTCTCCATCGTGCATTCTTATTGCTTTAATTGTTTCTTATATTTCTTTTCCTACGCCCAAAGATTTTCTAAATATAAAAAAAATAATACTACAATTATTTTTTTTTATTTTGTGTTTATTACAGTATTAGAACACTATGATAAATTCAAACTATAATATCCTCATGGTTAATCACTTTCAATACTTTGTTTTTCAGAAATATGCTGTTTTTCACATTTTATTTAACTTGATCTATTTTCTGTTTGTTAGTGTAATTCAAATCATTGAGATTCTATCTAATCAGGTTCTATTAAATACAGGAGCATGAAATTTGGTATGTCGTTGCCGTACTTGTATAATGCTTTGGATTTTGAACCTCATCGGGTTAGCCCGGTCTGGGTTCATTATAGGAAAGTTATAAAAAAAAATACTTTAAGAAACGAAACAGCTAGAATGTCCGAATATAGAAGGTTGCTGTCTTTTGCAGTATATTTTAATTCTTAGACTTTTGAATTATATCGGGCTAATGCGTCATGGGTAAGTACTAGAGAAATGTACTTACCCATGACGCATACATAACAACTCAATTACATAATAACTCAAAAACAGGAGCACTTAGATATTTCAAATTTAGCATGTCACTGTCTTTTATGGTATATTTTAACTTTTTTTAAATTTTGAACCGCGTCGGGACAGCCCATTCTGGGCCCGGCATAGACATGTACTCTTGTTTGTAATAAATCGAAAAGCGGATCGCCAGAATGTCTAAATTTAATAAGACAATATATTTTGTGGTATAATTTATTTTTTTTTATTTTAGACCTTATTCGGGCTAACATTTTTGGGCAAATTTCAACACTTGTGCCACAAAACTGAAATATTTATCTTCAGTTTATAAAAATTTAGATCTCAGCCCTAAAATATAATTGTTAGAAATTTTAAATTGTTAGAATTTTTAAAATGGTTTTGCCTATTACCCTTTTCCATTTTCCATTTTTATTTTGACGTTTCCGAAATTCTGGCTCCTCAGATTTTTCTGAAATTCTGTCTCCTCTAAACAGTGTTTTTTCAGGAATATATCCGAGGTGAGCGACGCCCTCCCTTGAGACTATTATTCGCCGCCCTTGAGACATTTTAGATTAATTTTGTTTCTATTTATGTGACAGCATTTAGATATATTTATATAGGGCATATAGAAGACTTGCCCGCCCCTCCCCCTAAATTTTCATTTGCCCTTCTCGGCAAAAAAGTCATGAAAGACTGCTTGCTTCGAAACATCAATAGCTCCCATTTAAAAATTCGAAATCGGATATCGAAAATTGATGAAGAAGATAGGTGTTTCAAGACTTGATCGATTTTTATTTCATTTATAGAGGTTTATCAAACATATTTAAAAGCATGTTAATGTTTTCAAATTTTCAAAATTTTCCCGCAACTCTTGAGACTGAATGCTACATTGTAGAAAAATGTTCGGGGTTCTAGACCAATTATTGGCTTTGGAGTAAGGATAACATAGCTATATAGGTTTTTACGTGTTAATAGTAAGATAAATGGCATTCTATTCTATTCTAAGCATTGTATTCTAAATTTTGCATAATAAGAAAGTTTTTTATATTTGTACAAAGAAAAAAAAATGTATAAAAAAAAGCCAGAACAGACAAGTAACAATTACTCCAAATTTAAATGGGTGTCGGAGTTATATTTAATAAAAAAATATCAATATGAATTATAATGCCATCTTCACAATTGCACAACACGGTTTAAAATGAATTTAAGAAATCTTTCTCTTATGTCCTCTTAATTGAAATAAGTGAAAAACCCATTAAACCGATGCTACTTAATCAAATTTGCTTCCAATTTCTAAATTTTGTGCTGTCCAACAACCATTTAATTACAGAACAAATTAGCTGTCAGAACCATATGTTCCTTCGTGAGTAAATTGTAAGAACTAAAAGAGAAACTTAATCAATCGTGATAAACAGAATGTTCTCTCCCCGCTTCACATTAGTACCTAGCTCCAATAAAACTGTGTGTAGAATAAGTGTGCAGTACGAAGTCCTTGATAGGTTATCTTGATGATGAATACATATATCTATATATGTGACTTTTATGCATAAATAATTTAAATTTTTATAAATTTTTTTATAAAATATTAATAACAACTTTATGTAGGGGGCCTTCATATAGTTATAAAAGATGTGTACACGTCTTTACCCGGACTATTAAGCATTCTAATACTTTTTTGAAGATCAATATCAATTTTGAAGATCAATTAGAAGTTATAGGCATTTTAGAATCATACAGTTATAGACAGACACACCGAAATTGGCATCTCCAGAGATGGAAATGGAAATCCTTAGTGAGCAATCTACTCCCAGTCAAATTAGTTTTTTAATCAGCAGTGATATATCTGGAACCGTATATTGGAATTTAGCGATCACAACTACTCCACTGGAATATGTTGCTGAATCCATATCAGTAATCCTCAAAGTTTTATCCGTAACTGATTCTGAGATAGATGTTTGAAGGGAATTTTTTACCCGGAACCAATAAAAAACAAGAAAGGGAACCTCCTCAGCGAGCCCCGTACTTCCTATATGGCTTGATGTCAGTAATCGTCAAAGCTCTATGTAAACATTGCGAAATATATGTTTCAATAAAGTTTTTTGAGCCAGAAGTTGAGAAAAGAAGTCGAAAATTGCAATTTCTAATGATCCTCTATAATCCTGCCCCAGAGCTATATGCTGAATCCATATCTTTTCTCATCGAAGATATATTTAAAATCTATTTATATTCAAATAAAATATGTTTGAAGAGAAATTTAAATTTTTGAGCCTGAACTGAAAATTATTGATACACCTTCTGTTCTCCTATGGAATTCGATGTTGAATTCATATCAGTCATCATCTAAGTTCTGTCTATATCAGGTCCTATGAAATGGACGATTCATTTTTTTAATATAAATAGTATGTAAAAGTTTTTGCGACAAATGATAAACGAGAACTAAAAGTTTTTACCACGAATGGTAAACGGGAACTAAAAAGTGAAATATATTTCCCAAATAATAAAAACTAATTAATAAATATTCCCAATTAAATGAATGTTCGAGTTACATTTAAATGAATAAATTAATATCGATATTAATTAAAAAGTCGCCTTCGCAGTTGCATATTTTGGATTAAAATATATTTAACAATTCATTCTTTTATCTTCATAAACTTGTAATTTTAAACGAAAAACGAATTGAAACGATAATACTTTCTTACATTTATTTTCGATTTCTAAATTTTGTGGTGTTCACGATTTACTTAACCAGAACAAATTAGGTATCAGAGCCATCCTTTCTTTTGTGAAGGAATTGTAATAACTAAAGGAGAAACTCAATCGGGATGAACATAACTCTCTCTATCCAGCATCTCATTAGTGGCGAATTCAATAAGATTGGATGTAAAATAAGTTTGTAATAAGAACTTCGTGATAGGTTATTAGACGATAAAAATATTATATTTATAATAAAATGTTTATCATAGTTTTTATGCATAAATATTTTGATCTTTCATATTAAATTTTCAAAAATGTCGTTAATTTTCATGCATAAATTTTTTGATCCTCATAATATTTATACATGAAAAAATATATAATAAATAAGAGGTAATATAATACATAAAAAGTAATATAATAAATAAGAAAGTAATATAGCATAATAAATGCTAAAAGTAAAATAAATATTTTGGTCTATCATAAGAAATTGTAAAAAATGTTTTTACTTTTATGCATAAATATTTTGATAATTCATAAGAAATTATATACTATGCTGTAAATATGAAATCTACGGTTTTATTTGCAACGATATGAATCTACAATTAAAAGAATTGTGGAATTTGAATTTTACATGAAAATTATTCCAATGCACGTTAGTATTATTGACAGCGACAAATCGTGATAAAATACATTGTGAAGACATGAAACCAGGGACTAAAATAAGTAAATAAAAATGTCAAGCTTTATAATTTACCAAGGTTAGAAGGGAAATGCAATATAATAACTGAATAATAATAAAAATAAATGCATGACGTTTTGCAATTTTATTACAGGGAATACATGAAACCAGGGACTAAAATAAGCAAATAAAAATGTCAAGCTTTATAATTTAACAAAGTTAGAAGGGAAATACAATATAATAACTGAATTAAAATAAAAATACATTCATGATGTTTTGCAATTTTATTACAGGGATACAGGGAATACATGAAACCAGGGACTAAAATAAGCAAATAAAAATGTCAAGCTTTATGATTTAACAAGGTTAGAAGGGAAATACAATATAATAACTGAATTAAAATAAAAATAAATTCATGACGTTTTGCAATTTTATTACAGGGAATACATGAAACCAGGGACTAAAATAAGCAAATAAAAATGTCAAGCTTTAAAATTTAACAAGGTTATAAGGGAAATACAATATAATAACTGAATTAAAATAAAAATAAATTTATGACGTTTTGCAATTTTATTACAGGGAATACCGAGTATGTTTTCTGAATGAAACCGATTAAAAGCTTTAAATGCGGGAATCCACAATACACGTTATTTTGTAATACATATTAAACGATAAATATAATCAGATGGATTGTAACATTGTATTTTTTTGTTCTGTATTGAGTTCCGTAGTCCTAAACTGGCACTTATATTATATATGTGTCATTCATCCTCGTCTCATTTATTTCACAATTTACTCAGATATTGACAAATTCACAACTCACTTTCACTCGTAGCATATGAACAACACAACTGAAAGATAACAAGATTATATGGCATCTATAGAAAAATGTAAAAAAAACTAGTAAATGGTGAAGTTCTTAACCAATCTACAAAATTTAAGAAGTTTCCAAAATGTGTCAAAAGTCGCCAAGTTAGCGATATTTATCTCCAAATTCGCGGGCATGATTTCTGAAGATGTTGTCCTGGTCATGCAACCTATGACTTGAAATTATAACAATGAAATGTTTCTGATAAAAAATTAGTCCACCGCAAGTGTTCTAAAAAAACTTGTTCTAAATTTTATCGTTAAATATTTTAGTTTTGCAAATCAAATACCATCTCATACGCAAGGGCACAAGTAAACTACACAGCATTCCTAAGAAAGTCCTTAACCATACCTAATAACTTTGTAAGGAAAGTTCCTAGAGTCTACACGTTAGTTTACCTATAGTAAAATTACAATATCCGATCGAATAAAAGTCGCCCCCAGTGTATAAAATGTCGCCCCCAGTATTTAATCGCCCCCAGTGACGAATTAAATAAAATGTAGGAACTCTGGAACAAAGCGACCTAAAAGAATGCAAATTATGAAGGTGTAGAGTATTGTACAATGAGTATAAATAAAGGATAAAACTGTTACATAAGACATTTATTAGACGCAATACGTTTATTGGTGAATTGATGTTATATTTATGAATGCTAAAATAAACACTTACATGCACACGAAACCAATACAAATCCTGGTGAAAATGCTCTCCGTCATCAACAATATGCATTTGATTTCGAAAATTAACTGCAGTTTGGTTCAACTCGACTTTCTCATACCAAAATTTATATTTTTTTTCAAATTTTACAAGAAAAATTTTGAAAAATCTGTGGCGTAGGTCCAAATGATTACAACTATATCGTGTCACCCTTCAGTTTAAAGGATTTCAAAATATTTCGATTGATGCCATACTTGACAATGTACCCCGCAAATTGTCTCTCTAAGGAGTGCAACTGACGTCAGGAACGAATATCGCGGCTATTTTTCACAACAATGATTGAAATTATTAAGTCTCGTGATCATTGGGCCATAAATAAACCATTTTACGCATGATTATGGTATATTTTGTCCTATGCTAACATGTTAAAAATATATATTTTCGAATACAATCCAAAGTTCTCGCTCGAATTGAAAACAGTCTATCAATTTTGAAATCAAGTAAAACACGTAATTTTAAACGCAATATAAATTTGAATACTCTAACTTTCTTAAGTATTGATGTTGATTTCCTAATATATACAAACCACCAAAATACTTAATTACAGAACAAATTAGCTATCATGACCATCTGTTCATTTGGATGAGATTTGTAGGAACTAAAAGTGAAACTTAATCAACCGAGATTAACAAAAGGCTCGAATACATTATTAGCGAATCTAATATATGGATGGAGGCAAAATGTATGTACGTTTGGATTTATGTGCAGGAGGATTTGAAAATTAAAACTTATTTGTTTTAAAACGCTATTATTGCTTAATATTATGATTTTTAAGTAATTTGATTATTTTATTGTCCCATTGATTTTTATATGTGGGAGCGCATGGATATGTTATAGTACATTAGCGCATTGCTATTAATCTTCACGTTTCTTGTTAGATGACATTGGGGGTGATGTAGTTCCTCGTTAGATGACATAGGAGGATTATTGATCTCACAAGTTTAGCGCCCATCGCAATTTTAGCACAAAATTTTCTGTTGCAATTTCAGCACAAAAGTTGCCAAATTTCAATATTTCTCTCTTTTTGATAGAACAATATTTTTGTCGTTGTATATATCGTATTATTATATATTATAATGTATGTCATTATTCCTTACTTTATTTGCACCAGTAGTTTATAAGATATCTCTTATTTGAGGGAACATAAGAATTCTAAATATCAAAAATTCAAAGATATCAAAATATATACTTAATACGTATAATTAACTTACCCACAGAGGGATCGCAATAATTCCGAAATTTTATTGACACACTAGTAGATGAAGCTTTTGAACACGTATAAGTAGTACAGTACTTATATACATACTTAAAGACTTTTTATGTAAGAAAACGCACGTAGTCGAAGAAATATTAATGTCTGAAAATATTCTCAAAAATATTATCTCTCTCTCTCTCTATGTTACATGTTTTTTTTCTTTCGTGCACAACAACAGCTTCCAGTTGCGCAGTTGCTTTTAAAGTTTCGAAAGTTATATCTGGTCTGGATTCGATAAATGTTTGCACAGTGTTCATTGAAGATTGTACCTCTTTACACGATACTGAAGACGGTAAGAAAACGCGTGAGACCAGTTGGCAACATTTTCATATTTTGGTGTTTGCTATCAAAACAAAAAGTGACCCCGATTTCAACAGTATTGGTCCGGAAAGTTACGACCCCCATAATATATGTCATCCAAATTGCAAATGAGACTTGGGGCATAAACACTCATTAGGGCCAGAACTTGAAACGAATTTCATTCTATCCAGAGAAACGTATCAAACCAGGATACAACGTCATACTGAAAAATAGCCAATGGAAGTAAGAGAACATGATATTACCAGAGGCTAAAAGATGCTGCTGCTAAAAAGAATAATATCAACTACAGATGTCAGAGATGGCTGCAGCCTGTAGCAGAGAGATGGGTCGAAAATGCGATCCTGATAATATCGCAGAAATAAAAAGTTGGAATAGATCCAGAGAGGAAGGGATAAGCAATGGCAGAAGTGCAGTGCCAGTGAAAACTGTGCAGTGTCATTCTATAAAGGCCATAAAATGCGGTCCACCAAACCAAGGCCATAAATAGAGAAAATAAGATTGTTTTCAGAGAGGAAGGGATAAGCAATGGCAGAAGTGCAGTGCCAGTGAAAAGTGTGCAATGTCATTCTATAAAGCCCGTAAAATGCGGTCCACCAAACCAAGGCCAGAAATTTTAAGGTATGTGCTTTTCTTAGTACTACTATGTTGAGGTGTTGATCTATTTGAATAATTTAAATATGGTAGGGTCACACTCGAGTGCTTCTCCTCCTTGAGTAATTTTGTAGTAAACTTGCATGCAATTTTAATTATGACCATAATTTGTGTTAATAAATGTTATATTTTAAGCAAAAAATGACTATATTAATGAGTAGTGTTTTGATTTATAGATTATGGTAAGTGGGCTCGTACTAAGAAATAATGGTATGTTATTGCGGCCAATGTTCAGAAATTGCAAATAAAGAAAGTTAATTTTTAACTATATATAAAATTTGACTTTATTCACCACATTTTAGTGTGTGATTACTCTCAGGATGTAAGTTTACTCACGACAAGGCTCATTTCACTTCGATTTCATTTCCAGAAATGCCTGTTTTTACAACTTGATGCAGATGCTCCAGTTTAAAACCCTACATCTCGGAGCAAAGACTATAGTACAACGTGGTACGCAGGTTGCAATTTTAATATAATATTCAGAGACAGAAACTCGACATTAACTGACTCCAAGTGACAATTTTAGCAGTCAAAAATGAGCAGTGCCATTACCGATGAAAAGAACAATCTTGCACTTTTGACAAGTCATTTTACTGTCTAACTGGTTAAACTAATTTTTATAAATTGCTGAAATCGTAAAAAGAAGAAAAAAATCGAGTTATTGAAAGTAATCAAGAACCAAAATTTAACATAAGGTGATTGTTTTTACATTATTTGATTAATAAACATGCAAAGAAAAGAACATATTTTATAATATATAAAAATTCGAATTATCGAAGTTCGACATATCGAAGAGATCAATTGTAGTATATTGAAGTATAATTCAAGCCGAATTAAGCAAATTTATTATAAGATAGCAGTATACCCGTTCTTTGTACGAAATCTATATAAATATAATTGAAAATCTGTTTGTCTGTCTGTTTGTATGTTTGTCTCATCATCCCAGGAGAACGGCTGAATCGAATTTAATGAAATTTTGTAGGCAGTCTTGAAACATCCCCACTTAAAATGTAGTCCATGTTTCGAGTTTTTAAGACCAGGAGTTGTTGAGATATTAAGGAAAAACGAAACTTTCATAGGAGTTCTCTTCTCTAGCTCATTGATTCCTCCAAACGAAAAAGGTTAGAAATCGCTGGTTTAAAAAGTGAAATGGAATTAAAACTCTATCTCTAAGTTTGGAGTTCCTTGCGCTGATCAGCCACTTTTGAAAATCTTAGATTTGAAACATGAATTCAAATGGAAATTCTATCGCCATGGTTTATATTACACATGCTCTTACATAACAATTAAAAGTATTTAAAAATCAAAATGGTTACTTAATTATCAGCATTTTATGAGAAAGAGTATTTGTTATATCATGTTGCTCAGCAAAGTAATTAAATCAAATGTGTTTGTTAATTTTTATTATTATTCTTTAGATCTGAATAATAAATAAATGGATAAATATAACGAATGGATAACTATAATGAATGGCTTATAAATGAATAGTTTGATTTTTTATTTAATTATATTAATTACGGGCTGTGTACATCACTTTTATTTATTTTGGCAAAGAGTTTACAAGAATAATATATATTTTGCTTAGCTAGTAGACTCATATATTGTGTTTAGCCAATAAATTCATTTAGCTGATTGTTGAAATAGAATAAGAGTAGAACGGGTATATCTTCTAATACAATTTTTGTGTTTTCATTTTGTAAATACGAACGGAATCTGTTAAACTCATTGTGTCGTGAATCTTGTCCATCATTAGTTCGCATGAAATAAGTAAAGTGCTTGCATTATGTAGCAAAAGTCATATGCTGCCCACATAAGATTTTTTTTTAAAAATCAACATTCATTATCAGCAAGAAGAGTTAATGAAAAATCAACAAGTATTTATAGATCCATGGCACATAAACAAATGTGATCTGGTCTGCAGACTTACAGATTCAAATTCACATTTCTGTTCCTTTTATAATTCATTAAATTGAGTTTAATAGCACAAAATAACACAGATAATAATTTGAAATTACATTGAATTTGTTGTTATATTTCAATTTCAATTTTGGTGACTGGATATATTTTCAAAGGCGACTTAGTAAAAGTACAAAAAACTAAAATATTTCGAGAACGACTAGTCCCAGAGTTGTCAGATTTGTCTTATTCTTTGCGCTGACAAAAATTACGTAGAAAACAAGCAACAAACATTCAATTGATATATTTGGACATACGTTGTCTTTTGTTTTAGATTTCGTTTTAGACAAATATTTCGGGCCATTATGCAAAAAACGGCATTCTTTCCGAATCATACCTTACTTATCTACCAAATTTTGTAATATTTGCTCAATTTGTTTCTTGATTAGAAAGGATTCATAGTTTTTGAAGGCCATTTTGCAAAAGAAAGGCATGTTTTTTGTTTCGAATCGTACCAAAATCTAACGAGCACCAGAGTAATCCATAAGTGTCTTGTCTTCCAAATCTTATGAAATTTGACTAATTAGTTTTTCTGCTAGAGTGGATACATTGCACAGACAGACACACAGATACACAGACGTCACGCCAAAAATAATTTTATAGAATTCTAGAGTATTCGAGAAGTGTAGATCCGTCAAAACTCGAATTGCAATTTTGCTCACGATTCCAATATTTCCCTTATACATTACCATGTATTACAGGGAAAGTATATAAATCAATTTCTATAACTTTTTTGCAAGACACTTTGGCGCTTACACTACAAGAATAATGGATATGTGAGCATATGTAGTGTATTTGGGGAAAAGGGAATTAGGTATAGCAAAGATAATTATTAAAAATCTGTATTGTGAGGGATGATAATTAGCACCGAACAAAAGAGATATTTTCATTTGTGTATTACTTATTGTACAGAAACGGTAAAATAATGTAATTATTCAATTTTATATTTGATTCAAACCCATGATTACTTTTCAGAATTTACATGAACTTGTTAGGTAAATAACAGTAAAAGACCGCTAAAGCCAATTACAACTGAAATTCCTTTGTGAACTTCAATATTATTACAATGAAGTGAACAAACACATTTACCTTTTAAAAATTGAAAGGTTCTGCGCCAACATGTCCCGGAGCGTGTATGAATTAACCCTGTCAGTGAGGTTGCCTGACTCCCTTATACATGGTAATGTATAAGGGATGTATTGGAATCGTGAGCAAAATCGCAACTCGAGTTTTCTACTGATCTACACTTCTCGAATACTCTAGAATTTTATAAAATTATTTTTGGCGTGACGTCTGTGTATCTGTGTGTCTGTCTGTGCAATGCACTCTAGCTGACTCGTTAAAATTTTTTTAGAAATCGCATAAAATAATCTATTCCAGTACTATTTTAATCTAAATTTCTTAAAGTTCCCTAGCCGTCCAAACAGATTAACTTAAACCTTTCTGGTAGGCCGGACGGTCTGGGTCGAAGAAGACAAAGCATGTAGAAAGCTTCTTCTTGAGAGTATGTAACACTATACATTTTTTACTTCAATAACATCTATGGATGGGGTATATTTGTCGGGAAAACAGAGCGTTATGAAAAATATAAACAGTGTAGATGCTTATAACCTCGAATCTAATACACAGAAACGTAAATAACTTTTCTTGTTTTGTTGGAAATAAGATTATGAATATATAAAAATCATTTCAATATTTTGAATTATTTTTTATATACGCATTAAGGTTTTAATGGTTATATCAAAAATCTAAAATAGCTAGGTTTGAATAAAAAGGAAGAGCGTTTAGATATTTGAAAGCCTTACAAATGTATATAATTGAATTTCGGCTCGATCTCTATTTTTATGAAAAACCGAAACAAGAATCTTCTGAAAGAGTTTTATTTTAGTTTCCACTCTTTCATTTGAAATGCCTTCGAAACTATAAAATATAAATATAAATATTAAGCAATCAAAGTATGTTTGAAAAAAATGAATTTCTAAATCTATATCTATTTAAAAAAAAGCTATTATAATTTTTGAGTAATATTTTTGTCAATTTGAATAAGTATGAAAATTTTACATTTTTCATGTTTGTAATACTTTTATCTTAAAACTAAAAGTAATAGTTGTAAACAATAAGCAGTAATTTGTAGCCTTTTTAAAGCCCTATAATTGTATATAATTGGATTTTGGTTCTAGTTCTTTTTTAATCTTACAAAATTAGGATTTTATCTTATAAAGTATAATTCCCTCAAAATAATTTTGGGTCCTTTGGACTGAACGCAGATTTGGATTGGACGCAGATTTAAACTGGATGCAGTCAACGTAAATTTGGACTAGACGCAGCCAACGTAAATTTGGACTGGACGCAGCCAAAGCACATTTGTTTTTATTAGATGTCTAAAAAGCATATAAAAATTGTAAAAATTGCGCCACTCAAGCCACATTCTTATCGATTTGCAGTTATATTTACATCATGCTACATAATATATGTCTTCATATTTCTATGGAAGGTTTAATTGTGGGTTTTGTATTAATATCTCGACAATCCCTGGTCTTATGAACTCGAAACATTGCTTAAATTTTAAGTGGAGCTGTTTTATGGCTACCCACTAAATTTCAGTCGATGCAGCCATTCTCCCATGGTGTTGAGGTAAACACACAAACACACCCACAGACAAATTTTCAATTTTATTTATATAGATTGTTTAGTTTTGTATATTATTCATCAGTATTATATATAGTAGATATTTGTACTGTTTGTAAAACGCAAAAATTCTTGAGAAATCTAAATAAATCCACGCCCATAACCAGTATTACGTAAATCCATATCGAGGTTCAATGATCATGAAATGTATGAATTGCGTGTACATTACTGATAAGATTTTCTTGCGACTTAAAACATGTATTACTGGTCAAGTAGTGCAAGTCATGGAATACTTCATGTTTGATTTTGGAACTTTGGCTACCTTGCAGCACTTTAAAATGCACCAAAAATACAAAACGAAAGGGCAAGTATTTTGAAACTGAAAAATAAATGCAATATCTAATCTATATGTTTAAAATTAAAAGTTATGTATATAATAAATGATAAAAAGAAAAAATGTGGAAAAACTACAACGTATTTTTAAAGCTATGTACGAAAAAAAAAACAATCATCAATTACTGTTTCTTAACATATAAGCAAACTGGAAAAAATATTACTTCATATTACGTGTTCCAAGTAAAAAATATACATAAATTCAATATCTGAATCTGAAAGATAGATTTTTTTCTCAGATAAACTTTAAAGACTGGCATTAAAGTCGTATGCGAAATGTAGTAAAGTGTCGTTAGATTATATAAATAGAAATAACGAGGTCTTACTGCAGGAAGAAGATCACCGAGAAATGGTATGTATAGCTGCATCACCGATAAAGAAATGCACTTCCACCACATTCGCAAATGATGTAGGGGCAGTTTGGAACTAAACTTCACGGACTTTGGAAAAACTAAAAATTAAATATAAAATTACTTTGTAAGAGTATAATGTTGAAGTTTGAAATGTAATGTAAGGATTACGTTATAAACGTTATAAACACTGTACGGGTACGTTAAATAAGTAAGTCTGACAGTGCTTCCAAAAGGTTGATGGTAATGGAAGGAGGGCACGGCCTCTGTGGATGTTGCATCTAATGGTTTTGGTTTACATTGGGTGTCATTGTCCCGGCCGTCCAATAATATAGCTTATACTTTGGGGTAAGTCGGACGCTCTTGGTCGAAATAAAAGACTCTACACTAGAGTTATGTTCATATAAGTATTGTTTATTATATCATTCCTGAATGGGACAGCGATTAGAATTTAACCATATGATGAGAAATACATTGATCTCCAAAGTAATCTTAACATACCCAACAATAATGATATTTCATGAAATTAACAAACAAACTAATCTGTTTTTCAAGGATATAATACGAAAGGTAAACCTAATTATAATTACTCAATCCAATTTAATCAAATTGTTTCTGATATACAAATAATGTCGTTACAGACGGAAGCGTTGTGGACGAAGTATGTTTCCTACCTAACTTCTGCATTTCAGTATATGATGTCCGTGTTTATCAACTCAAAACTGTTTTTTATGGCTCCGAAGTATCATTTGGAAGGATCTTTGAGATGATGAGCTATTGGCAGTTTATAGGCTGGATAGATATTAATGGCAATTATAAGATAGCTAAATGTTTCACGACAGACAATCTTTGCCATCTGGAGATAATTTCAAGACACTGCCGCTGTTGCTAAGAAGGACTGTACAAGACCTTGGAAAAATAAAAACTGTTTTTTAAGATTGTTATCTGTAGAGTTAGTGTTTTTCAAGATTGTTACCCGTCCCCACAGGGAATCGACTACTAGGTACTGAGTTTAGAGCGTGTATTCGTAATTAGAACTTTAGTGTCGCGACAGAGCCAATAATATGCATTTCATTGGCTCTGTCGCCTCAAAACACAGAAGCGCTCACTTGAATTGGTGCAAAGAATATCAGAGCTGACATCAATATCAATGGACTCGTGTTTACTCTTCTGTGACGAGTGGAGGTTCAAATTATTTTCTGATTCTGAACGCGTTTATGTACTCTAAATTTCGCGCCTTAAACTCTAAATCTTCCCAATAACATTAAGAACCATAACCGTTACAGCAGTTTACATATGATGGCATGGGGTGGGATAATTGTCAATGGACCCTGCATATCTTTGACAGAACAGAGGATCTGTGTTTGGCCAGAGGTATCAAGATGAAAGCTTAGAACCTTTTGGAAAGCTTTTGAGAGATGCATGTGAATCTGCCTTGTGTTATGAGGTAAAACCAGCCGTCCACATCTTGCAAACCTGGTTGATAAATTTTGTGAACACGAAAACATTGAGCAAATAAACTTGTTAGCCAAATCTCGTGATTTGAAACCGATTAAGAATTTTATGATACGTCCTTTAAACAGATATTGCACGGCGATATCTCCTCATTGAGATCACACTGCTTGAAGAGATTTCTAGAGGAGTGGCGTTATTTCCTCCCCCAAACTCTAATTAATCACTCTATAAAGAGCATGCAATCGCTTTGTGATATCTGCATACTAGCTATGGGGAAGCTCATATTCTCTATTAATGTCAAAAGTCTGTCTGTTCTAAGTTGTTCATTATGTTCTAAAGTTTCCTGGTCGCATATTATTTCAGTTTTTATTGTTTCATAATAAGTTTTGTATCGTTTTCACTCATATTCAATTTTCAGTTTGGGGGTAATGTGTTATGATGTTTTGTATCACCTCAAAAAATGCATTTAATTATATTGAACTTTTATTAACAAATCGGTGTTTTTGTGTATGGAAAGTAATTGTAGTCACTAGTATATAATTCTTTTTGTAACAAGTTTATTATCGATTCCTAAAATTAGATTATGTTCTACAATTTTGGTATGTTTGTTCTGTCTCTATTTGCTGCTCAGTTTGTAATCCTAACTTGATAAATTATCCAGTAGGGGCACTTCAATCACTTTTATTCGATCGGGCATATTCACTTTATTATAGATAGTTTTGGCGTGCACACATATGATTTTTTCCATACAAAATTTATTGGGGTACTGAAGAACTTTTCTATGACCCCTCTATGCAAAATATATAAATGCTAAGGAAAAGTATTATACCTTCTTTTAAAAACTAATTAAAAAGTATACGGAAATCAGTATACGATTTCAAAAATATGTAACAGCTGTAATAAACGTATTTCACATACAAATGACTTTATGTCTATTACTAATTTTTTTTCTAAAATATGCTTAAGTTACAATGAAAATTAAGTGCATTTGTTAGAGACCATATGTGACGTTTAGAATATTACAAATTTAAAATTAATGAAATTATTCTGCGCCTGTAAGGAAATAACGCAATTTTCAATAAGTTACTGAATGATGATAAATGAATGTGCTTTGACAAATTATCTACAAAATTAACTTCTTTAAACTGGGAAAGTTTATTTAGTCTTTGCAGAACTCAGATCATATAATTACAATAGTCCATTTTCTATGTATTGTACTTATTCCTTTCCATCAACTACGTCTAACAGAATTCAAGTTAAAAACACATTGTCATAAAAAACGTGAAATGGACGGAGAAATATAATACATTTCGACACAAATGGGAATTAAAATAGCAAAACTGTCAAAAAAATGTACATACAATGTAATCACATAGTAACTGTCGCCGGAAAAATATTCTATAGACCAAGGATAAAACATATAATATTAGACTTACTCTTTCGGGACGATTGGCATGCCAGCGTGTCGGCTGCGAACTTGCATTCAAGTACGGACGGCGCGCACTCGTGCCGGAGGAAACTTTACCGTAAACGGCGAGTGGTACGCATGCGTGCCTTCACGTGGAACGTTTTAATTTGTCTACTAGATATCGTTAAATGTCCGTGGAACTTTATTCAATGTATTTTGCAGATGCATGACCTTGGCTAAGGAGGGTCTAATGAATTATTTCTCCATTTGGAGCGGTGAAACATGATTTTGTAATATAAACATACATTCACGCAGCATCAACAATTTTATAATTGAGCTCCGGGTTTTGTTTTTATTTCAGCGTTATGATTTCGTTGGTGAATCATAGGAATATAAGAGAGTATTTTTTTTTGTTAGGGTTTTAGTGGCAGTGAAATTATTCGTTTATTTCGGATAAAAGAATGGGAGCAACTAACGAGTATTTTGTATTCAGATTTGTATGAAAAATATACATCAAATAGAAAATAAATATTTTTTTTATTCCTAAAAAAAGGAGATTTCTGTGATTTAGGTGATTTTTAGTGAATTCCTTTCGAGAATTAGGCTTAGCGCAAAAAATTTGCCGTCATTTGGGAACAGTTCGGGAGTGAAGCGCTCCGTCTTTTGGGCCGCGGCAGTTCCGGAATGCCGCCGTCCGGAAAGGGTTAACTTTCCCTATATACGTTGTATATACGTTGTATTAGTACAAAATTCTTGTAAAGAACCTTGCTCGCCCAACCGGGAATCGAACCTTGGATCTCCTAACTAGCCAGCCGACGCTCTACTGTTGAACTACTAGTTAAAACTACTACGAAATTGCTAGCTCTTATCGTCAAAGTGGATTTTGTAATCTCCATAATACAGTTTAAACAGATCTGGGAAGAATTCCTGCAAATAAAATTTATTATCAGATATAAATGACGTTGCCAGCGATTTAAAATATATGCAAACTCGAATACATTTTTAGGTATCTCCTTAAGCTTCGCAATAATTTAGTAGGAAAGTTTTATGAGTGTAAATATGCTATCTAAGATAAAATGAATATTCCCGATCGAACAAATGTAATCACAGCTCCTCTAGCAGATAATTAAAAAGTTAAGCTTACAAACTTGAGCGAGATTGACGAAGAAAGTCAATTTCAAAATTATAGAGCATTGTCTATCTAGTATTTGATATTAAATCGGTTACATAATTTTTCTTTTAGCATAACTGGGTTATAAGCGAATTTCTTCATATTCAGAAATAATAAAAGCAATAATTACATACCTCGAAATCTAGATCTTGCTTTAAATCTTACTCAAGGGTATTACGCCACTTGTTCATTTGCTAATTACCTTGAATCGTTCGACAACATTTAAAAGTGTTATGACGTGGCTGTGCATCTAGAAACCGATTAAGTATAACTGGTACATTTTGCCTTTCGGATATGTATTTTGTTCGTCCTGGTATCGATTCATACTAATTAGACGTTCTAAATTTCTGTAAATTCTATGTTCGTATATCTTGTTTTGCTATAGAGTTCGTTTAAGCTTTTTAAATAATCCGGTAGGTGCTCTTCAATCACTCTTGTTTGATGATAACTTTATATGGTAACTTTTTTCGTATGGTAACTTTACTATACAATTATAAAACTCGCCTATAAGAGGCAAAAATACAAAAATTGCCTATAAGCACCTTTTCTAAAAACTATAAAAGACTCTCGCATTGCAGATACCAGCATCCATGGACCGATTTCCAGCGCATTATGCGCTCGTCATTGTTGCGTGGGTTTCCACCACATGTCCGGTCAATACGCAAATTATTGTTGTTAATCTCCATTTTTCACAAGACTCGATATTGGCCTTATCGAAAAACCTTACCTGCAAATTAATTGTGCTAAAATAATTCGACAATAAGGACACCGGATAATTAGAAAACAATAACAATTTATTTACAAAATCAAAAATTAAAAATTCCAATTAACATATATGAACACAATACCAGTTGAAATATCTAGCTTAGGCTGTAACATCTTATATTCAGCATATTGATGTTTCCCAAAATCATTCTTATTAAATTCTCTAAGTCCTCTTCCAAAAATATTCTCTAAACATTTCAATTACTCCATTGTAAACAAAAACATGTTTGATCCCTCAATAGCTTACATTAAAAACTGAAAATAACACTACACTGACAATCATAACTGAGCCAAGTGTTGGCATAAACTCTTTTCCTAAATAAAGGTCGACCTGTTATTCAGGTACGGATCCTTACGAGAAAGAGAGAGTGCGGCAAAAGGAAATGCGTTCAACGTAAATAGGTTTACCTCCCCTACTGGTCGGCCAGGGCGCATCGGCTTCGTCAAAGACCGTTACTCGGCGTTCCCATTCTCACTGTCACACCATCCACTTTGGAAACTTAAAATCAACTCTCGAACTCTTTTTCAAATATATGCCCTCTCTCTAAAATCCTCAAAACACTCTCTCCTCCCCTATCCGGTGTTTTATTCGGAACCCAGAGTCCCAGATATATCATTGGTAAGCGTAAATTTACATATTTACTGTTGAAAAGAAATTGACACAGGGCTTGGCTACAGGCCCTGAAATTATTATAACAGATGGCCAAACTCCCACGATGTAGATCACAGCGATGAGTGAGTGGCGATCCAAAGGTCAGTTCAACACTGGACCGCCCGTTATGGCACCCCTTTTTGGATCCAAACATCTGAATTGACAAATGTCCGGAGAAGGTGTAGGTTTCAGTCCCAAATGGTCAGCCGGGAACCTTATACATATTGTTTAACATATATAGGGACCATCTCTAGAGGTGCTGATCCTTCCAAAATGCTGATCCTTCCAAACCCGTCTTGTCGAATGTGCCATACCCTGTACTTCAGAGCTTATATTGGAACTTTATCATTGTTTATTTTATTAAACTGTTGTCATCATCCATGTACGTGTCATTCAAACGGATTAAATTGTGCCAAAATGTGTAGATATGAAAGTGATCGTGACCGGTGTGGTAGTGGGGGACAGTTTGAAGATGATGAAGAAAATTTAGAATTGAATGATATTTGTATTGTAATGAAAACGATGGTGACTCTAATTAAAAATATGATTGCACTAGTGAATAAGTATTTTGTATAATTTTTAAATTATACCTTTGAATTCAAATTATAATTTCATATGTTTGTACTGATGAAAATAAGGATAATACTCGTGTGTTGTCACTACAAGAATCACTGGCTGAACTCTAGGGAAAGTATGTCACAGTTTAAGTCAATATAAGCTGTATTTAAGTAGACATTATGTATTCGAAACACTAACATTTATTGTTCTCGTTATTAAGAGATACCTAAGTGAGATTAATGTTGACTAAATAACTTTTAATTTTTGGTACTGCTATTTTCATTTAGAAGCCTTTAAAGTAAAGTTTTTTTAAAAAGGGCTGGACCCAATAATACGTAATGACATTTTCTTTGGTGTAGAATTAAATTAGAAACATTTAACGGACGGAAAAATTTAACATAAAATGGAAGATTACTTAGATAAATAAGAACACGTGTTTGTAATGATAGACATTTGGTTTTTCGCGTGCAACATTTAAACGCACGATTTTCTAAAGAACTACTATCGAAATTATGATTCTTCTAATGTCAACTAAAGAGATTGAAGCTACTCTCATACATTCTGCTTCCTCATATAGCCCACTTGATACTGTTTTTGTACAGTTCACTGTTGAATATGCAAATAATTTATATTATGTAAATATTATGTTAATAAACAGTAAAGGCAGTTGTTATGAGTTTGAAAGGCTCTTGATTAATCTTAGACCTTAATCGTAAAGTGATGAATCATCTTTACTAGGATAATATATAAGTTATGTATGCATTAACTTGTAAACTTCAGAAATGTCCTTTTACTTAGCTTATTTTGTTAATCTCTATATCTGCAATCATGAAAGTATTTAAAATCTTTCTGGGGTATTCAAATCGAAAATAATTACATGCAATATTAATATTTTCAGCCAACTCCGTTTCACCTCTCTTTAAATGTTATGAAAAAACGTGTATAAAGAAATATATGATTTACTTTATATAAATTACATTTGAACCATGAAGAGAATATAGAAAATTTAAAAAAATGTATGAAAATTTGTCACAATATCCAACTAACATGACCAACTGATTAATACTGCTAAACCAGACGGATTTTCTTACATGATCTTCGAACTCAAAGTATATTTTTTCATACCTTTTGGTTTCGTGACTACATTTTGCGTTTATCGAATCTTTAAAGCTGTTTCATCTTATGTGGACCCATAATTATCTTCTTTAACAACTCTCGATATATTAAGGTTCTTCGTGTTATTTTGCAGACAGAATATTGTAGTTTAGGATTGTACCATAAATAATACCAATCACCGTAACAAATAAGCTTTAAAATATAAAATGTTTAACATTTTCAGTGAGACGGAGAAGTTTCAAGAACCACTTAAATTTTAATCCCGTCTTCGTTTGCTGATGAGAAAAATCTAACTTTTTGTAATGTTAAGGAGCAAGTGATTCTGTTGCTTACATGTACTTACTATTGATTATTATGATTATAAGTATGCGCTATAGATTATTTTCGTTATAAATATATAGAATCGTTCTGCTTATTATAAACATACGGGTAACTAGACTTCGACGACACACACGCGCCTACTATACATTCTCACTTTGTGTATGATCTATAAATATACTCTGTATACTCTATAAGTATGCTCTGTAAATATGCACTATAAATATGCTCTAATTTTAAGTATTTGAGTCCATCTTGTATTAAGAATTTCTTTCAATAAGCTTGTTCTGAACCCATCTCCGCTGATGTCTTGGGTACACATATGTCTAACATGTTGACACTGGTTTCTCTTCCGTTTGGACTTCGGGTGTGTTGTTTTATTTTAAATATTATAAGGCTGTCAACATGCAGCTGTGTATGCAGCTTTTGAACTTAATATGTACTTATTTATGTTGTAAATTTTACTTGAATTTCCTAAGTGATATTCTAACATTTTTTTTTTAAACATACATATGATACTGGCAGCAGAAGATTTTTGCTATAAGTAAAATTAATTTCCCTTTCATTATATACACTAATTGAAGTATTATCGCTTAAAATATAGTATGGAATTATTACGCAATTAAAATTCTATTGAAATTGTAAAAATATCCATATTTCATTTGGCGACATGCTAATTTTAAAATGATGCTAAATAACTATCCATAAAATGTAATATATCGATAATTGATCATTCTGGTAAAAAAGGAATGAATTTGTTCATTTTGTGAATAAAATTACCAACAGAACAAGGATTTATTTATTGCATTTATATAACATTATACTTTAATTTCAGTTTTGTTGAGTTTGCAGGTAATTGTATGAAAATGGTCGAGTTTTACTTTTTCGATTATGTTTAAAATTTAATCAATATTAGAGGGACGCAGAACACACGTGATAGCCGAATTTTGTAAAAAGTGATCAATATTTCTGCAGCTATTTTACAGTAATGCATTTCACATGCGTACTCATACGGTTAGTCTGATATTAAGCCATGCTAAAAATAAATGATTTGCTTTAAAAGAGTTTAAAATCCCGTGAATCCATAAAAAAAGTAATTCATTTATTTATTTTATTCTATTAATGCCTTTATTCATTATAATAGTAAATGAACTTGATAAATTATAATATACATGAAGTTATTGATGTACATGAAGTTAGCAATATCAAAAAGTTTAATATATTTTCAAATAATGTGATGATGTACCAGAAAACAGTCCAGTGGTCGAAAAATTTTAAAATTGAGTATTGGTTTAATTGCGTATAGCGTTCTAGGCTGATTCTTATAACAACCCGCCTATCTATATAATAATTTAACTAATTTTATAAATTTTGCCTTATTAATCAGCCAAAAACACTAAAATAGAGAAAAACAGCTTGAATGTTTTGGGGGTTGGTTTAAACCCCATTAGCTTAAACATTTTTTTACTATGTTTAATTTAAATTATGGATTAAGCGAATGTTTACACCATGTGTTTTTTATATTTTAAATGTTGAAATCCTGGTTGATAGATGTTTTTTATGGTATTTGACATCACGAAGAGCATAATGTAAAGTTGATCATATTTGAGAAACATTCTGCTACCTAAATCCACTGAAAACTAAACAGGTTACAGTTGTCGATATAATAGATATGTGCTTCGTTTTCTAAGAAGTAAAATTACCGACAACTGGATCTGTTTTCTTGTAAACAGTCACATTTTTATTTTAATTACAGGAAATATTTTAAATACTTAAGAATAATATATGATTTTGATATTTAATTACAAAAAGTAATTTACTATTTACATCGTTGAATGCATTTCAAGATGATGAATTCCTTAATGTATGAACTTTTCTGTCCGACACTACGTAATTTATAGCTATCTCATTTTCCAAAATTCGTTTGGAAAATTAACTCAATTATGTATTTGATACTCTCCATTATTTGTCAAAAAACTTGGTCTAGCAGCTCAGTGCTTTTAGAGATTCCTTTGAAAACAGTCACAGATAAATGAAATATGAGGAGAAATAACCTTACGTTAAATTATAAATTAAAGGCTAAAAATACAGATTTGCGGTCGCAATGATTTATAACCCCTAAATTACGATTTGCGCGAGGTTTTAACTTTAATATATAATGAAGATTAACTGTGTCTAGGCTTCAAATATTACTTAAATGTAACTTCATTTTTCTATGGTCTTTTAAAATACAGAACTTATTGGATAACAATTTACGTGCAATGCTGAACCATAAAGTGTATTAAGAAAGATATAACAGAATTTGTAAAATAAGGTAATTTTTATATATTTGTCTTCAAAATAAAACATATTCTCAATGTTGAACAATATCATAAATTATAAACATTTCATTTCACAAAATAAATACCACTTGTGTTGTAAGACTTTTAATACAGGAAAAAATGACAAAAGTTATATATTTCTGTTGATATAATTAAGCTCAGTTCCGATTAAGTGAGAGAGGAACTAAAAAGACAGCTGTCCTGAGCCCTTAAGGGTCCTAAATTTATGTTCTTTTAAAATTAGAAAAAAAAAGTGTAATTGGTGAACGCAAAGGTAAAATAAAATGTAACTAATGTATTTTGCAGTATGTATGCAAAGGTGAAAAAATTATTGTTTTATAATATTTTTTTTCTTTTTTCCATGTGCCGCAATTGCGTATTGTATCGGAGGATACAATGGTTATAAAATGAACCATATATTTTCAAATTATGATATATCCAAATTATGATTTTTCCTCAACTGTGAAACACTTATTACTAGTTATACAGATTATTCTTAAAATTAAATTACGTTATGTCCTTTCAGATAAAGTTATTTTGAATGCAATGGCTTTTTCAGATAAACTGACTTCCAAGATTTAATCGCCCAAATAGCGGAAGCGTCCGTAGGTTTTTTTGGGTAAAATTTACGGTTGTCGGTGATAAGGATATGTAAATACTAAGTGAAGAGTCTACTAGTGATCTGCTCTTTCACAAATGTGAATTTTAGACGGGGTAAAAATGACTAGTTTACACCTAAGAATTTCAGTGCCCAAAGAAAAATGCTTGAAGAGTGTTAATGATGATTATAGATTTGTTTAGCTTTTTTATGACACAAAGTACACGTTTGGATTATTATCAGTGTTGCCATGCTGTTAGAAGTCATTAAGGAAGGTCATTAAGGATAGTAAATAAAGGAAGTCTACAATTACTTTTCTGCAGATCGTTCTATCATTTCTAATTTATGGAAACTATTTGGAAATGTGGGATTGTTATTTTAAGACCTGTTATAGGTAGTCCTTGAAATAAAAGACTCTAATGACCAATATACCATATTACTGGCTGAGAGACAGTACAAGATTTGCAGCCAATGTCTATAACAGCAACAGAAAATTCGATATCTGCTATCAATGTATATACTACATGCCATAAGACTATATGCCCGGATACCATGACTTAGTAGCGTCTTAAGAGATAAGGCAAGAGGAGAACAATTAATGTAGTGTCGTCAGTATAAGAATTTTTTAGAAGGGCAATGATAAAATGGCTGAACGTTTGATTAACGATTTACTCTAGACTCAGACAATGAACGTGAAAAACCCAGACCACACGACTGACAAATTAGTTTTTCAACGAACACATAAATCCATCGGTTAAATGCTATGGTTCTATAAGATTTGAATTTTCAGAACGTTCAATTTATGGTTGTGTTTAAGTGACTAACCGTTGGGTCTAAAATGATGCATGCTATACTTTATAACAAACAACAAAAGCGTACATATTAGAAGATGAATTTGATATCTAAAGGAGTGAAATGCATTTCAAATGCGAGAGGGAACGTTGCTTCAATGTTACAATGTATTAAACTAGAGCTAAGCAGCCAGAGATCGTAGGTTTAATTACAAGCTAAGATAAGAACTCTTTAAATTAATTAAATTAATTAAAACTCTTTAAATTAATTAAAATTACTCTAAAATTAATCTATTCTTTCGTATTAAATCATATTCTCAATGCACCAAATATACAGTACATCGATTCAATATATATTTTTTTCAAATTATGAATTTTATTTGGTTTATTCTTCTTATAAGAAATTCCCAGCTACTTATTACCATTGTAATTAAATGGATAATACATATAACCATTTCGCTAAAACTGATTTAAGTATTAGAATACTTGAATCAGTCATTAAAAACATACGTCATGCTTTCTAAACTTTTCCGGAATCACTAAAACTGAGTAAATCAGAATAAAATTAATATTGGAAAATGTTTAAACATATGTTTTGCAACATATTTAGTTTTTTTTTTGCTATTGCTATAAGTAGGTGTTTTGAGAATAATTCTAAATATTCGCTTTTCAATTTCATTGACTCAAGACATGCAAAGAACGATAGAAGAAAGTCAGAAAATAGTTTTAAAAGATTTTTAAAATTTTCCATTTGATATCGTATCATTTTTGTTGCTGTGCTTTCCACTTATTCAGTTATCCAGTCCAGTATTTTCCCATACAAGTGTTGAAGTTCATATAAAATGCTATTCACGATTTCTTTTACATTGGCAATCTGTATTTTATTCATTCGCACTTTATAAGTAACATAAGTTTGCTTTGGTAACAGAAATGTAGGGCTTGTTACATATTAAATTTATTGAAACTTTTGCTATTTATTGAAACTTTTCACAACATATGAAACCACTCTTAAGGATTACCTAACCTCAATTATCTGGTTTTCGTAAAAAAGTGACATTGGATGAAGTTAAAATAACGGATTCTTTTGTTTCAGCCTTAAAATAAGTAACATTTTCCAACTACAGATATAAATGCAATAGTTTAAAAATGAAAATAATATATATTTTATATTTTATCAAAGAATTAAAAGTAATACTATTTAGTGATCGACGTTTATCTCTTGAAAAAATTATAAGTAATACTGTACTGACTACGAACAATCAAAATGGATTTATTCCGGATTTAAGGAATACTTCTCATGATACAGAACTTAGGTTTGATTGTTTTTAAATCTCGTGTTCCTGATCGATTTAAGGGAATCATATATTTCAGATATCCCCAAGGAGATATTGTATACCATGGAATCGATTACTAATAAATGTCACAATACTCTGGTTTCTTTTACACATAATTTTATATGTTCAACACGTCAAATTAATATTTTATACATTGTATTTTGATGTACTCAATTGATAAAGCATTATAAAAAATTAGCCGCAAAAATACAAATTTATTTTACATGTTGGAAAAAATCGTTTTATTTGAATTACATATTCTGAATTCTAAAGCATTCTGAAAAACAGTTCTTTAAGATTTATTTGCTGATGAAGGAAAGTTTCAAAATACGCTAATAATTTCTTTTATAAAATGCATTCGTATCAAATCAAGTGCATTCATATCAAGCATTCGTATCAAGAAATGCATTCGTATCAAGAAATACATTCGTAGCAAGAAAAGTCTTATAAAAATAATTTGCAAAGTTGTATTCATGGATACTTTTCCCATAAGGGGTAATTTACAAGCTGCAAATCTCGAATATAACTAAAGTGTCTGGTCTGCTGATCTTTGAAAGTTAGATTTGATTTCCAGAAAAGGGTGGAAATGCATGTCTACATATATACTCATACGCACTAACCTCAATCTTGAGGAATAAATTTTAGATATCGAACAAAGTACAGCCGTGCTTAAAAACTTGCATTACCCAGAAAAGTTCAACATTATTAAAATAAATGTTTCATATAGCATAATAAATACGAATCCTGAAACATCCTGAGGATGCTAAAGAAAAAAATCTGATGTGGGCAGCACAAGGCTTTCCCTGCAGATTCAAATTTATTTTTTCTTTATTTTTTAATAATTCATTAAATTGGGTTTAATTGCGCAAAATAATACTAAATTTGCATTTTTAATTCAATTTCTGTTTTTATTTGTTAATTGGACATTTTTCCAAAATTGGCATAGCTAAATGCGAAAATCTCAAATATCTCGGGAACGGTTAGTCCTAGAGTACTGGAGTTGTTCTTATTCTTTTCCTCATCAAAAATTACGTATAAAACAAGCATTTAATTGTTATATTTGAACATACGTAGATTTTTTTAGCTTTTGGCGATTTTTGAGGACCAGGTCGTAAAAAGAGGCCGGCTTTTCCGAATAATACCAAAATCTAATCAGAACCAGAGTATCCCACAAATAACTTATCTACTACATTTTATGAAATTTGGTCAATTAGTATTTTAGCTAGAGTGGATAACTGAAATTTTTACGGGCTATTTTGCAAAAAAAGGCGGGTTCTGTTTTTACGAATCGTACCAAAATCTAATCAACACCAGGATCATACTCAAGTGACTTACCTAACAAATTTTATGATTTTCCATTAGTTTTTGAGTTAGAGTGGGGACATACATTACACGGACAGACACACAGACAGACACACAGACACACACACAGACACACACACAGACGTCACGCTAAAAACAGTTTTTTCGTATTCGAGAGGTTTCGAAACGTGTAGATCCGTCGAAAAGTCGAATTGCGATTTTCGGCATGATTCCAATACTGTCCCTATACATTACAATGTATTGCAGGGAAAGTAAAAATCTGATGTGGGCAGCACATGAGTTTCCCTGCAGACTCAAATTCATATTTGCTGTATTTCTGTAATAATTCGTTAGATTGAATTTTATTGCACAAAATAACACTGAATTTGCTTTTTTAATTCAATTTTTGTTTTTATTTGATAATTGGACATTTTTCCGAAATCGGCGTAACAAAAATGCAAGAAATCTCAAATATCTTGAGAACGGTTAGTCCTAAAGTTTAATGGAGTGTGTTATATTCTTTTCCTCGTCAAAAATTGCGTATAAAACAAAAATTCATTTGATATATTTGAACATATATAGTCTTTTTTTTCGATTTTAGCGATTTTTGCGGGCCATTTCGTAAAAAACGGCAGGTTGTTCTTCTCCGAATTGTACCAAAATCTAAATAGCACCAGAGTATCCCACAAGTAATTAACTTATCTACCAATTTTTGTAAATTGGGTCAATTAGTATTTTAGCTACTGTGGATACATGAAATTTTTGCGGGCCATTTCCTTAAAAAAGACAGATTGCTATTTTCCGTATCGTACCAAAATCGAATCAGCACCAGGGTCGACCACAAGTGACTTATCTATCAAATTTTATGGAATTTAGTCGATTAGTTGAGTTGAAGTGGAAATATACAATTTTTGCGGGCCATTTCGTAAAAAAAGGCAGGTTGTCCTTTTCCGAATCATACCAAAATAAAATCAGCACCAGGATCGACAACAAGTGACTTATCTACCAAATTTTATGAAATTTAGTCGATTAGTTGAGTTAGAGTGGAAATATATAATTTTTGCTGGCCATTTTGTAAAAAAAGGCAGGTTGTTCTTTTTCGAATCGTACCAAATCTAATCAGCACCAGGGTCGACCACTAGTGACTTATCTACCAAATTTTATGATATTTAGTCTATTAGTTGAGTTAGAGTGGAAATATATAATTTTTGCGGGACATTTCGTAAGAAAAGGCAGGTTGTTCTTTTCCGAATCGTATTAAAATTTAATCAGCGCCAGAGTGACCTACAAGTGACTTATGTACCAAATTTTGTAGAATTTGATCAGTTAGTTTTTCAGTTACAGTGGATACAAGCAATTTTTGAGGGCCATTTCGCAAAAAAGGCGGGTTGCTTTATTCCGAATAGTACCCAAAACTAATCAGCACCAGGGTCACATACAAGTGACTTACCTACCAAATTTTATGAAATTCGGTCCAATAGTTTTTTAGTTAGAGTGGATACATACATTGCACGGACAGACAAGTATTTTTATCAATTCGGTGACATTTTAAAAATTCGCTAAATGTGTTACTAAGTGGGGAGTTTGGACTCACAGACAAATGCTAACGAAACATCATTCCAGTACGCTCTTCTATTAAAACAAAATAAAGTTCATTGATTTGCGTCGTTTTTATAAATGTTGCGACATTTTTGTCGATTTGGCAACGTTTAAATAAAGTTGCCAAGGTAGCGATATCCCGCCAAATTCATGGCTCTGAATTTGCAGATGAATTTGCATAAGGGCTAGACATGTCACAGTACATAGGATAACGTACGGTGATGAGATTTGACCAGTAGATAATGGAGATTGGTAGTATAAGAGAAATCGAATATGATGTTGTTAAAATAATTCCTGTCGATCGGTACTGATCGCTTAACTATTGGTATGATAAAGACGGAAACAATAGTCAGTCATAGTCAGTCATACTGATAAAATACTTATCAGTACGCGTTAAAAACCGGACAAGTGTACAAGTATCGTGAATCCCTGGCGTGTTACCACCAAGGAAAGATGCACGCCTCGAAAGATGCGCCTGTTCGCAAAAGTACAATACTTGTTTTCCCGTAAAGGGATATACTGCGTTGCCAAAAAATCTTCCGTTTCATGTCAGGCCCTTTAGATTATCAAAACTTAAGAGCATTAAAAAGTTCGCCTGTACACAGTGATAACGCTATTTGTGCTTCGTTATAGCGTTTATGATGTAAATATCTGAAAAAGATGGATTCTAGTATTCAATAAAACATATTATATTTCTTCTGAAACATCTCTTGTGATTTACTGACTTGCTGCTCTGCTTCTCAATAGAGGGAGTATCATCTACTACCTAATTTAGACTTAACTTCAGTGCAACTTCTACTTAATATTTATCATGCCATCTCATCTAAGTGTTTTAATCAGCATGCAATCCCTACGGATGAATTATACGCTTGCGGATATGTTCGCGAAGCGGGTGTCTACACCTTTTAAGAAAATTTGATGAATACATTAATTTAATCCCCGCTTTTAATTCCGGGCACCGCTCGCTGTATATACTTTTTAGTACTAGAATAAGAACGCAGCATTGAAAGAATGAATATTCTCAAATTTTCTTTCTTACGAATTTTTAAACTTCTGAATCAATAACATAGAAATTTCAGCAATACTACACGAAACTTATCGACATATTATTTATCGATTTCATATCATGCTATTAAAAAAAACAGCTGAAATTCTTAAATTTTTTATCAGATTCTTAACAAATGGCATCACATGAACACAATTATGTAAACAACACAAATGCTTCCGAATACGGTAAATATTTTTCAAAATATGTTCTATTTTAATGTATACATTAATGTTTCTCCTTCCTTTAAATTAGAACATGTATATTAACTAGAATAAAATGCTTCCAAAATAAAAACTAAACCGTCCATTGTCTTCTTGAGTTTAAAAAAATTCTTTGCGCAATTAAAAGCAGTTCAGAAGAAAGTTTAAAATCAGAAAACGTATTAAGCCTTGAAAACAATTGTCTTCATTAAATTTGTTTTCGGGGTTCTGAATTGAAAAGAAATGTTGCTTGATGTCTTCATTTATTTTATCATTAATTAGCAAGAAGGTAAACACATAGTAAATTGGAATTTTTATTTTGACATATTTTTACTTCAAGTAATTTTATCTCTGTATTTGTGAGTAATTGTAAATTTTTACAGCTTTAAAATTAGCTGTTAGGTAAATTTGTATAATAAAACAGTATATAAATTTCTTTTAAAGTATATATTATATTTCTTTAAAGTGTGATTCGTTTTTAACACTTTACAACATAGTTGAAAAGTGTTTATGATTTGTTCATTCGGTCTGTCTGTCTGTCTGTCCGTCTGTCTGTATGTCTGTCTGTCCGTCTGTCTGTCTGTCTGTCCGTTAGCACGATAACAGCCGTAAAAATGAATTTATCAAAATGGAATTTTAGTATGCTTTTCAGACGGACTGTGGGACCTATGGGAATATAAATAAATCATATCACCCAATTAGTTTTTTATTGAACCCGGGTTGAAAAAATGAAATACATTGAACCCTATGGGACCTAATTTTTCGAAGAATTTTTAAGCACATTTAAAAATCACAAATTGCTTCGAAATTTTTAGGAAATATTCACATTATCTCATAAAATACATAAAACAATTTCAGTAAAATTTGTTAGGTAGTTTTTCAATTAAAAATTATTTAATATAGGGAGAGAAACGAATTCAATTAAATTCTGACTTTTGCGACATCCTCCAGAAAGAGAAAATAGATATATTATATAATAAATATCTTTCCAAGTGTTTAATTATTTTGTATATGAGAAAGGATTAACATTTTAAAAGAAAATTGGTAGATAACAATTTTTCAATTTCTTTTTTATTTTATATAACTTTTCATGATATACTTATTTGATGGCGTTTTTAATGCACTTTCCTACGTCCTAGAGAATTAAAATTTGGTACACAGCTTAAATTTGTAGAACATTTTATTCTACAACAATTTGGTGGATCTTTAAATATAGATTCTACATTTTTTTCGAAATGGTCTGCAAATAATCCCCGTTCACTTCTATAAATCATTGTTGTAATATTGTTAAAAATTCTGATGTGGACAGCACATGTCTTTCACTGCAGACTCATATTCACGTTCTCTTTATTTCTTCAATAATAATTTGAATTTATCTGCCCAAAATAACATTCATAAGTATTTTAAATGACATTGAATTTGCACGTTAAACTTAAATTTGGATCTCATTTGATAGATGGACTTATGGTCAAAAGCGGCGCAAAAAACAAAACTAAAATATCTCAAGAACGGCTAGTCCTAGAGTAATGGGATTAGTCTTATTCTTTTTGTTGTCAAAAATCACGCATAAAATAGGAATTTAATTGATATAATTGAGCACACGTAGAGTTTTATTTTTATATTTAAAGATTTATGCGGGCCATTTCGCAAAAACAGCCCTTTCCCTTTTACCGAATCGTACTAGAATAACCTATAAGTGATTTATATAACAAATTTAGTTAAATTTGGTATATAAATCTCTTGTAGGTTATTGAAATATTATACATCAAATTGTGTTAAATTTGGTCCATTAGTTTTTAGCTAGAGTGGATAAAGGCAATTTCTGCCGGCCATTTCGCAAAGAAGGCAGATTCTTTTATTACGAATCGTACTATAATCAAATGAACATCAGGGTTTCCCACAAAAAACTTACCTGCCAAATTTTATTAAATTCGGTCCATTAGTTTTTCAGTTAGAGTGGATGCAATATCCTCACAGACACACAGAAACACACACAGATACACCCTTACACACACAGACGTCTTCCTAAAAATAGTTTTTCGTGGTCTGGAAGTCCCAAAACGTGTAGATCCTTCGAAAATTCGAGTTCCGATCTTATGCACGATTCCAATACTTTAAGTACATACATACGCACACACATATATTATCTGTGTATCTGTATTATCTGTGTATCTAAATTCTGTGCCTACGCAATTACAATAGCTGTGATTTTAAATGATCCCGAAACTTTTATTATTTCTTCAACGAAGCCTAATTTTAACTTATGCAGAATGCAAATATCTTAACGATTGTAAGGTGAGTTGAATAAGAATTGCTGAATTTTTTTCACACAAAATTATTTAGCTCTGTAGTCTGGAATGCAAGTTATATGAATGAAATATTCATTGATTTTGCATAGAGAATTAGATGATTTATATTTCGATACAGTTTTAAATATTTAAGTATAATAAATTACTGTAGTACTGTGATAATGTAAAAGATATCACCACTGAATGTATCACATATTAGAGATTTTTAAATGAAATTGCATTTCAGTTGGAAAGTGTTTCATAATCAATGCTTATGCATGATTGATCTTCTTGTTGAATTTTATTTGTAGATATAGCTAAATTCTCTTCTAATTTGTTTAATAAAGATCTGGAACGTTTTTTCTAATGGATATTCATAGACAACAATTTTCCACATTGTTTAAATCTACTACTATTAAAATTATCACCAGAATACAAAAACATATTTTTAATTTTTTCCTTCCTAAGAAATTATTTTAATTTAATAAAATTATTTAACTGTTACTACAGATCTATAATGCCAATAAATTGCCATCGTTTGATCTTTCTGTGTGAGATTCCAATTATCATTACCTCATAGCTAATTCAAATAGTATTTTACAACATTGAATTATTTTAAATTGTTTGGTAAACATTATTTAAAATTTTTCTTTTCAAACTGCAACATCTTAATGACACACACATGCACATCTGTATGATCTATGCAAATATAAATATTTTTGTCACCTTTAAAATGCATATTGTAGTTCAGATTATCAATTTCTCACATATATTATATACTACTATAATTGTAAAAATGATGTGGGCAACACATGACTTTCCTTATATAATGTAATTAATTTACTACTTTTACAGTAAAAAAAAGTAGGTTTTTCTTATAGTAGATACTAATATTCTTTCCAAGATATTAAATTTTCGACAATTAGTCGTCATTTTTATCCATTTGGCGAGATTTTCGCTAATTTGGCAACATTTCAAAAAGTCGCCAAGTTGGCGACATTCCGCCAAATTCGTCGCCAAAACTTCGCCAAGCGTTATGCACTAAGAAATAAGTTATTCTTACAGCAGATAAATGACTATTGGCGTTCAAACACAAAAGTATTACTAAAAGTATAATTTTTCATGAATGGAATGAGCTAGTTCCACGAGAATGATGTAATCCAATTTATCGCATGATATTACATATGAAAAGTGAATATGTTTCTCAATAGGAATTTTTTTTTATATGACTTTCGGATAATTTTGTTTTAAAAATGAGCAATATCTCGAGAACGGTTCATGTTAGCGTTCTAAAATTTATGTCAATCGTTTTCTAATGAAAAATTACATAAGAAATGTCTATTTGCGTAACTTTATTAGTGGTTTTGATTTTTTGACGATTTTTTCAAAATTTCATTCGAAAATTTAGGGGGGTTCTTAACATTCGATTGCACATAAAAGCAATAGGCTTCCAGTGTTTACGGATTGTGATTTTTGTACCAAATTTGGTTCGAATCGGTCCATTCGTTCGTCAGTTATCGTCTCCACAGACTCACTGACACACACACACACACACACATACTTTCACACACACACACACACACACACACACACACACACACACACACACACATACACACACACAGACATCACTTCAAAAATGTTTGATTCGTGATCAGGGATGCTTGAAACGTGCTCTCCCGTCGAAAACTCGAATTCGAATTTTCGACCCCGTCACAATACTTTCCTTATACATTATGTATATAAGGAAAGTAATAGGTTTTTCTTATAGTAGATACTAATATTCTTTCAAGATATTGAATTTTCGACAATTAGTCGTAATTTTCATAGATTTAGCATCATTTTTATCCATTTGGCGAGATTTTCATTAATTTGGCAACATTTCAAAAAAGTCGCCAAGTTGGCGACATTCCGCCAAATTCGTCGCCAAAATCTCGCCAAGCGTTATGCACTAAGAAAAAAAGTTATTCTTACAGCAGATAAATGACTATTGGCGTTTAAATACAAAAGTATTATTCAAAGTATATTTTTTCATGAATGGAACCAGCTAGATCCACGCGAATGATGTCACTCAATTTATCGCATGGTATTACATATGAAAAGTGAACATGTTTCTCAATAGGAATTTTTTTTTTTTATGTGACTTTTTCATAATTTTTTTGAAAAATGTACAATATCTCGAGAACGGTTCATGTTAGCGTTCTAAAATTTATGCCAATCGTTTTCTAATGAAAAATTACATTAGAAATGTCTATTTGCGTAACTTTATTAGCGGTTTTGATTTTTTGACGATTTTTTCAAAATTTTATTCGAAAATTTAGGGGAGTTCTGAACATTCGATTACGTATAAAAACAACAGGCTTCCAGTGTTTACGGATTGTGATTTTTGTACCAAATTTGGTTCGAATCGGTCCATTCGTTCGTCAGTTATCGTCTCCACAGACTCACTGACACACACACACACATACTTTCACACACACACACACACACACACACACACACACACACACATACACACACACAGACATCACTTCAAAAATGTTTGATTCGTGATCAGGGATGCTTGAAACGTGCTCTCCCGTCGAAAACTCGAATTCGAATTTTCGACCCCGTCACAATACTTTCCTTATACATTATGTATATAAGGAAAGTAATTAGGAATATATTATTCTATTGAAAAAGTAATGTAAACTATCAATAAAAATAATTCGAATACTTCGTGTTTTAATAATTTGAATTACGAAATATATTCCGGTTCTAGTTTTTTACATAACATATCTACACGTGACATCTTATTGTGGTATCTGCATTTTTACTTACTTTATCGTATACAAACACAGTTGGCATATACACACATACACATATGCACATGCACATACACACACATACATATATGGACGTATTTCCAAAAGTGGGATGGATTTCGTTGGATTTAAAATATGTTTATCTGTTAAAGACTTAAGGCTGAAAGTGTTAAGACGTGCTTATTCGTCAGAATCTTGAGAAGGTCTAAAAATGTGCTTGTCCTTCAAAATTTCAAAAAGATCTTAAAATGAGCTTACCCGTCAACATCTCGAGAAGGTTTTATATAATTTGTAGTCAAAATCTCGGAAGATCTTGAAAAGCGATCTTTTGCCAACATCTCTGATGGTCTTATAATGTGCTTACGCTTCAAAATCCCCAGATGGTTTTATAACGTACCAGTCAAAATCTCTAGACGGTCTTAAAACATGCTTATTTGTCAAAATTTCTTATGATCTTATAACATGCTTGCCCATCAAAATCTCGAGAAGGGTTTTAAACGTGCTTACGTGTCATATTATCTTAAATGTCATGTGCCCTATAGTATAGGAAACCAAAAAAATATCAATTATGCATAAAGCACTGATTATGAAACACTTTCCAACTGGAATCCACTTTTATTTAAGCATCTCTAAAATGCGATACCATGGAAATAAACGTAAGGAGACAAAACTTCATATCAAGAAAACGTCAATATTGTTTCAGACAATAATTCAGGTGGCCCTCGGTTAAAATATGTAGTCCTTCATTGTATGCATTTGTATAACAAAATTCCGAAAATATTTATTTAAACTGTCAATTTTGTAAAACAATAAATTATTAGTGCAATGCAAAGTAAAACTAAAACAATAAATGATATTCGTACGCATTCAAAATTATTTTACCCTTCAATGTATTTTTATCTCCATATATTCTGTACTCTATCGTACAATTATGAATAAATATTGTTGAGTTGTGCTCATAATTAATGAACTTTTAATTTAAAAATAATCAAAAATACATATAATAAATCAAAAATACATATAATAAATACTATGCCTTTTTTCTGTGTCAATAATAGAGCATGGCACGAGGGTAAATAAACAGCCTGCGTAGTAGAATGCGCAATAGCGTAAGGGCAAAAGGTCATTATCTTAACCATAGTGGGTAATGGTGAACAGACGATGGTGGTAAATAAAATATAAAACTAAACCCATTAAACATCGAAATTTACCTTTGTTCTGAAAGTAAATCATTTAGAATACTTGAGTAACAATATATGTTTAAAAACTTTATTTGCTAATGTGCACTTTAGCAAATAAAATTAAGTGATTTTAAGTGAATATGTACACTACTACTTATTTTTACCGTAATCACTAGCTAGTGTTCTGAAGATGAATAATTTACTAAAATATTCTGCAATGTATATACGAGTAAGAATGGAATGATACATAACGAATTTTCATAAAATAAATCATATATATTTCAGTGACAGTGAATATACCATTTTCCCCTAAATTTGAAATACCCATCAAAGAAAAAATTAGATATATCAACTTTATAAACTTCCATCCTATATCCTTTAAAAAAGCTTCTTTTAATGCTTATTTCTATCGCGGATTTAATGTTTGCTCTTCTATCTCTGTATTAACTGATGAAAACTAATTTTATTTTTAATCTTGGTTATGAGGCTGCTTATTCCTTTGAGTTTATTTATAAGATCGTCGTCCATGTTAGCCATAAATTTTCTCAACTTGATATTAAACTTGTTGCTATTAATGATCGTTTAGCTTATAAATCTAGTTTTCCTTACCATCTGAGATTTTCCGTCCCTTCATTGAATTCTGTCATGATTTTGGTTTCAAACCTGCCCACTCTAATATTATTACTTTATTCAATCGTATTAATTCCGATAAATTTGGGGATATTAATGACTTTAAGGGCTATGTTGGTGTGTATGTGGTTCCCCTGTTGTCTCCTGTAGGTGACTATAAATTTTACATCGGCAGCACTAAACGTAATGTCGGCATCCATTTAGCGGAACACGCTCGTGATGTCAGTAATAGTAAATTTTCTACTACTCTTGCTCAATGTGTGGCTAGTGATTATTTCCTGTACATCTTTGAAAAAACTTTCCTTTTGATTCGTTATAATAACACTAGTAATATTCACCTTTATGAATATATTTTTATTTGTATTTACCGTTCGTCGATTTGTAATTCTGATCCCGTTCAAATTCTAAGTTATGCTTAGCGACTCGTTCTGGACACTATGCAATTTAAGTCACTTCATATTTATCTATGATGTCATCCTTGTGAAATGTGTGTCTGACTGTTTTTTCAAATTTGTACTTTTCTGGCAATGTTCTTAACATATGTTTTTTAAAGAAATTTGAACCGATTTTTTAGGTTTATTTGTATTAATTATTTGCAAATTCAACTTACTAAGTTCAGATTATATTATATTTTTACTTATGTAAATTTGCTGCGTATATGGTCTATATATGAATGATCCATGTTTGCTTTTCATGTAGCCACTGATGAAGGAAGTACTAAATCCCGAAAGCGCTCTGGCCTTGTCGTCTTTGGAACGTCTTTAGGATAACGAACTTTGGACGTCTTTAGGATGAAAACTTTGGACGTCTTTAGGATGTTTTTATTAAATGACCTTCTGCCTAATGTGATGTTGTGTCCTTAATTTACTAACGAACACATTTTGATGATTTTTTATATATATAATTAAGTCATAATTTGAACATTTCCCAAAATTTCCAAGCAATTTGTGAATTTTAACTTCGCTTCAAAAATGTTTGAAAAATTAAATCCTATAGGGTTCAGTGTATTTCATTGTTCAATCCGCGCTCAATCTACAACTAATTGAGTGATATTATTCATGTACATTTCCGTATGTTCCACAGACCATCTCAACAACATACTAAAATTTCATTTTGATAAAGTCATTTTTTCGGCAGTTATCGTGCGAAAGGACAGACAGAATGAACAAAGTCAAAAACACTTTTCAACTATGTGTTAAACTGTGTGTTTCAACTATGTGTGTTAAATATATATATATAGTCATTACGATTACTTTATTAATTTGAAATAAAAACTTATTTTATGGGAAAAATATCAAATTGTAAAATACAAGTAAGTGTGCTATTACAGAGCTATAATTCTATATAAACATTCTTTGCATTTGGGTTTCATACTTTCATTTTAATACAATTTTTAAATTGCATTTGCAGCAGAGTATAATTTAATTTTTGAAAATAAAATGAACAACTATTCAATAATAATTTTGCATTTTCACACTAATTTTGTTTTTAAGTTTTAAATTTCTAAATGTTTTAAATAAATAATTGTGTCAGAAAATCTCGTTTAAGGCATCTGTGGTGCACAAACGAAAACAATTGTTAATTTCAATACAAAGCGCATTCTTAACTTTAACAAAAACATTTGTTTAAATTATCTAAACCATGGTCGAATATCAAAAATCGTTAATCATTGTAACACTAAACACATTGTGTAGTGTGCCGCTTAAACAACCTTATAAACCCTTTCAGTGCGAGTTCCTGGAATAGAAAACATTAATATACTACCATAAATAATTGCACAATTTTAAGTTTAAAATAAAATCATTTATTAACAACATAAATTAATTGATAAATTAATTACAACAATTATTCATATTAATTGCGGCGGAGAGAGCAAATGTGAAACCAGTTCAATAAAAATGCTTAAAATGCATTGATGGACTTTCAACAATTATTGATAGGAACATAAGCCTTCAAGTCTGTAATTGGAATTTGTCACCAGTTCGTACTCAATTTCGATCATAATGTACTGGAACCAACTCGCGGTATGCTACTCCTCCTATTCATCTCTCATATAGTACTGACCTCTAAGTGTTAATTTCGAACACTTCTGGAACAAATCAGGACAATGTCGTCTCCATTGTATCAGGACATGTATCAGGACATTGTCGTCTCCATTGCTTCCGTTCTTACGTACCAGCCGTCGTGATTTCTTTCGCGTCTATTGCATCTGTTCTAGTGTAGAATTCCAGTATATCTCTAGAACTTTTTGGTTGCAGCCTCTTTTGCCTGCGGTCTGTAACGCCCCTTACGCTATGATTAGCTGACCTTAGGGCAATGCGGCCAGGTATCTAGAATATTGGTTAACATCTTTAACCACTCTCGTGGCTTCATCTTGGCTTCCAAGGTTTATTGCCTACTTTGGACTTTCGGGTTAGGGTGCCCTTAAGTTTGCTATTGTTAAACATTACAGACATCGTAAATACACACATAAAACTGTCTCCGCTAAATCTTTCTCAAATCTGGGCACACATATGGAAGCAATTGAGACGAGAATGTCCTGATATACAGTTGTTTCAGGAGTGTAGGAAATTAACACTTAGACGTCAGTACGATATGATCGACGAGCACGAGTGGTAGTAGCATACCGCGAGTTGGTTCCAGTACAATATGATCGACATTAAGTACGATCTGGTGACAAAATCCAAAGACAGACTTGGAGGTATGTGTTCATATCAATAATTTTTGAAGATCATGAATGCATTTTGGGTATTTGTAATTAACTGGTCTCACATTTGCTCTCTTCGCCCCAATAGAAATATGATAATTGTTGTAATTAATTTAATAATTAATTAAATGTTGTCAATAAATGATTTTATTTTAAAGTTAAAATGGTTCAATTAATTATAGTAATATATTAATGTTTTCTATTCCAGGAACTCGCACTAAAGATTAATATGCAAGGTTTTAATAGCGGCACACGACGCAATGTGTTATAATGATTAAAGATTTTGGATATTCGGCCATGGTTTAAATAATTTAAATAAATGTTTATGTTAAAGTTAAGAATGCGCTTTGCATTGTACTTTACAATTGTTTTCGTTTGTGCACCACAGCATCTAAACCACATTTTGAACACGTTCGTTAAAATAGCGATTGTGCTATACCTATCAGGAGTGATTACGATTACTCAAGAATAAAAGCCCGAACAACGGTGAAATTTTTACGAGTATATGTAAATTATGTGAAAATCTAAATATTGATACATTTATTTTGTAATTTCAATGGTTCGAACCCGTCCTGTGTCACATTTAATATTTTATAACATTCAAATTGGAATCATATGAAAATTTTATACATTTTAATGAAATATTTTATCCATATTTTAGTTTTTTGAAAATTTACAATCAACTAAATTGTTTATAAAACAGCTTGCTCATGTATTCTGCACATGCCCTCTCTCATCCTATAATAAACGAAATTGCACTAGTACTTATAGTTGGTAAATAATATTCTAATAAATTCTTGTACTTAAGTAAATGATAATGCAATAGATGTTATTAATTTAAACATTTTTCAATAGCGTATATGCATTTAAAAATTATTTCAATTAAACATTTTTCGCTTTTCAAACACCATATTTTTATATATATAAATTCACAGGAATGTTCTACTAGCAAAACCTGACATTACTTAAGAGGATTAAAGGATTATAGGAGTTTAATACCTTACTACTCTTAAAGTTATCGAATGTTTGAATTCGCTTTACGTTTCATTTGTATTTTTGACGATTATACATTTGAAAGTAATAATTGTATTTGTCTTTTTATAGACACCACTTGGATGTGCTTTGAAATTCAACAGAATACTAATTACTTTCCTGATATACATAATGTATAAGGAAAGTATTGTGACGGGGTCGAAAATTCGAATTCGAGTTTTCGACGAGAGAGTACGTTTCAAGCATCCCTGATCACGAATCAAACATTTTTGAAGTGATGTCTGTGTGTGTGTGTGTATGTATGTGTGTGTGTGTATGTATGTGTGTGTGTGTGTGTGTGTGTGTCAGTGGGTCTGTGGAGACGATAACTGACGAACAAATGAACCGATTCGAACGAAATTTGGTACAAAAATCACAAACCGTAAGCACTGGAAACCTATTGTTTTTATACGTAATCGAATGTTCAAAACCCCCCAAAATTTTCGAATGAAATTTTGAAAAAATCGTCAAAAAATCAAAACCGGTAATAATGTTACGCAAATAGACATTTCTTATGTAATTTTGCATTAGAAAGCGATTGACATAAATTTTAGAACGCTAACATGAACCGTTCTCGAGATATTGCACATTTTTAAAAAAAATTATCAAAAAGTTATATAAAATTAAAGAAAATATATTTCCTATTGAGAAACATGTTCACTTTTCATATGTAATACCATGCGATAAATAGGGTGACATCATTCTCGTGGATCTAGCTCGTTCCATTCATGAAAAAAGATACTTTAAGTAATGATTTTGTATTTGAACGCCAATAGTCATTTATCTGCTGTAAGAATAACTTATTTCTCCGTCCATAACGCTTGGCGAGATTTTGGCGACGAATTTGGCGAAATGCCGCCAACTTGGCGGCATTTTTAATTGTTGCCAAATTAACAATAATCTCGCCAAATTGATAAAATTGAAGCTAAATCAATGAAAATGACGAGTAATTGAAGAAAATTCAATATCTTGGAAAGAATATAAGTATCTACTATAAGAATAACATTTTTTTAACTGTAAAAGTAGTAAATTCATTGCATTATATAAGGAAAGTCATGTGTTCCCCACATCAGATTTTTTTTGTTTAATATTCTGTAGGAAACGTTATAGGTAACACGTAGCTAATATTTTAATAGCTGTATTCTGTAGGTAACACATAGTTAATAGTTTAATAGCTTAGTTAAAAAAATTTACTCTTTTGTGGCAGTTTAATACTTAAAAGCTTATACAAATTTCTAGTTTTAAAATTTAAACATTCACAAAACTCAAACATAAAGAACATTTCGATCTTGAGTTAAACTGTATAGTTTGGAAATGTTTATAAAACCCATTTTGTAAGTAGATATTTTATCACTATAATATATTTATTAAGATAATATAAATGCTATGTAGATATTTAAATGTAATTTGAAATATAACGGATTTTTAATAACATGATAATTTTAATCGCAATGCTACATTATGTGCAATTTGCTAAGGGCGTGCAAAAATCTTGTCGTCTGAACTTGGTCTCAAACCACGGACATTCACAAGCCAGACGACTAAGAATTCATAACGACACCTGGATGATATTCTTATTTTATATATTGTAATTAGCCCCTACATTTTTTCCTTTAGATTTTAGATCAAAATGAACCTTCCATTCTGAACTAACTCCTCATTCTCAATTACATAAGTTATTATTATGTTTATCGTATTAGTCATAAAGTTAAAATCACACCTGGATGATATTCTTATTACTTTCCTTATATATATAATGTATAAGGAAAGTATTGAGACGGGATCGAAAATTCGAATTCGAGTTATCGCCGGGAGAGCACTTATGAAGTATCCCTTATCACGAATCAAACATTTTTGAAGTGATATCTGTATGAGTGTGTGTGTGTGAAAGTATGTGTGTGTGTCAGAGAGACTGTGGAGACGATAACTGACGAACGAATGGACCGATTCGAACCAAATTTGGTACAAAAATCACAATCCGTAAACACTGGAAGCTTATTGTTTTTATACGAAATCGAATGTTCAGACCCCCCCTAAATTTTCGAATGAAATTTTGAAAAAATCGTCAAAAAATCAAAACCGCTAATAAAGTTACGCAAATAGACATTTCTTATGTAATTTTTCATTAGAAAACGATTGGCATAAATTTTAGTACGCTAACGTTCTTGAGATATTGTACATTTTTAAAAAAAATTTTCAAAAATTCATATAAAATTAAAAAAATATATATATGCTACTGAGAAACTGTTCACGTTTCATATGTAATACCATGCGATAATTTGGGTGACATCTTTCTCGTGGATCTAGCTCGTTCCATTCATGAAAAAAGACACTTTAAGTAATACTTTTGCATTTGAACGCCAATAGTCATTTATCTGCTGTAAAAATAACTGATTTCTTCGTCCATAACGCTTGGCGAGATTTTGGCGACAAATTTGGCGGAATGTCGCCAACTTTGCGACTGTTTGAAATGTTGCCAAATTAACGAAAATCTCGCCAAATGGATAAAAATGAAGCTATATCAATGAAAATGACGACTAATTGTCGAAAATTCAATATCTTGGAAAGAATATTAGTATCTACTATAAGGAAAACCTATTTTTTTTACTGTAAAATTAGTAAATTCATTACATTATATAAGGAAAGTCATGTGTTGCCCACATCAGATTTTTTTGGTTTGATACTGTTAGAGATTAAATGAACAATAAAAATTTAATAATTTTAAATTAAAAGTGTAAGATCTTTAGCATACAAATATAAATAAACTCAAGGGCAATTACTCGTCTTATCTATTTATTAATTACTTTCCTTATATACATAATGTATAAGGAAAGTATTGTGACGGGATCGAAAACTCGAATTCGAGTTTTGGACGGGAGAACACGTTTCAAGCATCCCTGATCACGAGTCAAACATTTTTGAAGTGATGTCAGTGTGTGTGTGTGTGAAAGTATGTGTGTGTGTGTGTGTGTGTGTCACTGAGTCTATGGAGACGATAACTGACGAACGAATGGACCGATTCAAACGAAATTTGGTATAAAAATCACACTCCATAAACACTGGAAGTCTATTGTTTTCATACGCAATCGAATGTTCAGAACCCCCCCCTAAATTTTCAAGTGAAATTTTGAAAAAATCGTCAAGAAATTAAAACCGCTAATAAAGTTACGCAAATAGACATTTCTTACTTAATTTTTCATTAGAAAACGATTGACATAAATTTTAGAACGCTAAAACTAACCGTTCTCGAGATATTGCACATTTTTCAAAAAAAATATCAAGAAGTTAAATAAAATAAAAAATATATATATTTTCTATTGAGAAACATGTTCACTTTTCATATGTAATACCATTCGATAAATTAGGTGACATTATTCTCGTGGATCTAGCTCGTTCCATTCATGAAAACAGATACTTTGAGTAATACTTTTGTAATTGAACGCTAATAGTCCTTTACCTGCTGTAAGAATAACTTAATATATAATGTCGCCAACTTGGCGACATTTTTAATAGATGCCAAATTAACAAAAATCTCACCAAATTGATAAACATGACGCTAAATCAATGAAAATGACGACTAATTGAAGAAAATTCAATATCTTGGAAAGAATATAAGTATCTACTATAAGAATGACATTTTTTTAACTGCAAAAGTAGTAAATTTATTGCATTATATAAGGAAAGTCATGTGTTGCCCACATCAGATTTTTTTATATATTGTAATTAGTCCCTACATTTTTCCCTTTAGATTTTAGATCAAAATGAACCTTCCATTCTGAAATAACTCTTCATTCTCAATTACATAAGTTATTATCATGTTTATCGTATTAATCATAAAGTTACAATCACATCTGGATGATATTCTTATTTTATATATTGTAATTAGTCCCTACATTTTTTCATTTAGATTTTAGATCAAAATGAACCTTCCATTCTGAACTAACTCCTCATTCTCAATTACATAAGTTATTATCATGTTTATCGTATTACTCATAAAGTTAAAATCACTACCACAAACTGGAAGGTCCTTTCAAAATTCACTCGTTTTTAATTACTCCTTATTGATCACTGTTTTTAATCTACAGGGATTAAGTTGCTGTTCCACATTGAAACGACGGATCATATCAGTACATTTAAGGCGTAATATAGTAAGATAGAGTGACGATTTTTTATTCACTCTATTGGAAGTTCAAGCAACTTATATTACACGCAAGATATCTCATATTTACATTTAGTTTATAAACTACACATACATTTGTATGTAAAGCTACAAAATATTTATATCTTTTAGTACATCTAATTTGTTCCACAGTTGAATTACTAAGCATTTATAATTGAACATATATATGACACTATATTCAATAAATTATTTTTAAAATTAGTACTTCAGTTACGTTCCATGTTTCGATTTTAAGACATCGCTCCAATTGAAGGTAGCATCACTTATGATCTTTCACCAGGTTTATTATACCTTAGCATGAAATAGTCTATACTTTCATTGCATGCTAGAAGACATTTATCTGTATGTACTATAAACTGTATATGTCACAAAACTATATGTATCACAACTTGAAAACTCTGTACGGAAACTCACAAATGCGGTACCGTCACGGTCTCTATAGTGGCTAGAAATATAATCGTACTTTACAAATTTCTTACCGTCATTTCAGGTATGGTTCATCCCCATTCTATGCTCTTAAGTTCATAAAAAATGCAACCAATGTTCATATTATCAGCAATAGAATCAAAATTTATGATGATGATATTATCAGATGCTGATATTATCAGCAGTATTATAACGATTCTAAATTTGATAAAGCCTCCTACAGATGGATTCTGTGACTATGCACTCAATGTTGCGTGTGGCAGAGATCTTGTTAATTATCAAACTAACACATAACTCTAAAATATATGAATATATTTTTGAGTAATTATAAAGTGTATTTTATGGCAAAAACTGTTTTAACTATAGTGAAATAGTAAAAATATACTTGTGGATTACTTTATATAAAACTAGTACAGTCTGTTAAAAATGTAGAAACTAATATTAAACAAAAATGAAATTACCACATTTTTATTAAATTTTATCTATTTAGAAATTTATGATTTTTATCACAGAAAATAGTTATCTCAATAAAAATTGTCCCCTTGAGTTTTATCTAGTGGTAGAGTTACAACCATTCATATCCCTGATGGAGGCTTCAAGAAACTTCTGAAACATACAACTCCCTCCCCTTTTCATTTTGTTCACTCCGAGGGAAGAGTACAAAATCTGATGTGGGCATCACATGACTTTCCTCATATAATGCAATGAATTTACTTTTTTAACGGTGAATAAGTGATGAATAGATCCACGGCCCAGTGTTTGTAAGTTAAATTGTGCATTGACAACATCTAAAACTATTTCGTACCCAATTAACTTATATTTTGCGCAACTCTAAATTAACAAAATATTAATATTGATAACATCCTCAGTAAAAACATATTATAAATATATTATTAAAAATATATATAATATTTTAAAAATAAATTCATCAATCAGGCGTTATTTCATTAACGTTGCTGCATTTTTACAATTTTGAAGATATTTTCGTCAATTTGGAGCCAAATATTGCCAAGTTGGCGATATGTAGAAGAGCATTTCTTATAATATAATAAAAGGTATGTTCATCATATGACGAAATTAAAAATTGTCTAAATATTGCATCTTAATTGGCGTCATTTGTTGGCGATATTTTATCAATTCGATAACATTTTTATCAATTTGGCAATATTTTAATCAATTTGGCAGCATTTGAAAAGTCGCCAAGATGGCGATATGCCAAAATTCGTCGCCAGATTTTTTCCAAGCGTTACAGACGGTGTCTTATGGTAGAGTCTTATATTATTTCCAAAATATTGAATTTTAATCAATTAGTTGTCATTTTCATTTATTTTGTGTCATTCTTATAAATTTGGCGGCATTTTAATGACTCACCAAATTGGCGTATTTCCCCCAAATGCGTCGGAAAAATACAAAATCATTACCCAAAGCATCTCTCTTATAATAGATTCTTATTCTCTTCAAAATATTGGAATTTCATCAATTAGTCTTCATTGATTTAGCTCATTTTTATTAATTGTGTGACATTTTTATTTGTTGATATTTTTGTCAACTAGGCGATATTTAAAAAAATTGCCAAATTGGCGATATTTCGCAAATTTGCCGTCAAAATTTCGCCAAGCATTGTTTAAGGAGAAATAGGTTATTCTTATGGCAGATAAACGGCTATTGGATTCGCACAGCACACTACATACATCCGTTAATGCGAATGCTAAGTGGAATGAAGACGAACTGGAATGTATAATAGAGTGCATGTGAACATAAAAGTATAACAGTTGTCATTCAAAAATGAAACTCAGAATAGCGCTCAGGACATGGGAACAGTCATGGTGAACAGAAAGGGTGAAATTCACAAAAATGTGTTCTCCAACCAAAGAAAAAACAAGAAAGATAAATCATGCCTAAAGCATTGATTATGAAACACTTTCCAACTTCAATGTACTTTTATTTAAACATGTCTAAAATGCGATGCATTCCTTGGTAAATTTTTAAAATTATCACAATACAACATTAATTTATTATATTTGAAAACTTGAAATTTCATCGAAGAAAATGAACTTCATTCAAATGACTGCATTGAAATATAAATTGCCTGGTTTAAGCATCTCTAAAATGCGATACGTTCCTCGGTAATATTTTTGAAATTATCATAATACTACAATAATTTATTATATTTGAAATCTTCATCGAAAACAAATGAACTTTATTCAACTGACGTCATCGAAATATAAATTGTCTGGCTCTCTGAATAAAAGCAGCATTTCATTCATAAATTTTTTCCATTCCTTTCATTCAACACAATACTATAATAATTTATTTTATTTAGAAGCCTAAACCCATGGAGGTACAAATAATTTAACTCTGTGCTTAAAACTTCATCGAAAAATGCGACTGCTTGCTTCTCTTTGTAAAATCAATGAATGTTTCATTGATATCAGCTATATTGCACACTCAATGAGCTAAATATTTTTGCATTAAAGAAATGCAGCAATTCTTATACAACTCATTCTACATCTTTTGGGGTTTACATCCTCCATACGTGAAAATTAGGCTTTGTAGTAGAAATTATCAAAGATTGATGATCATTTAAAATTAAATATATTGTAATCGCGTTGTTTCAGGATGTAGATGCACAGAATTTGAGCAAAAATAAAGCAGTTTTAGGTCGGATACAACACTAAATATGAATTTAAAAGAAATTTAAAAATCACGATTTTGACACAAGATGGATGACATATTTTATTTTGAAGTAGGTCACGTGATCTCTTCATATAATCGTCACGTGATCTATTCATATAAAGTGTGTAATTATTATTTTAATTTGTATTTAAAAACTACTGAATATGTTTTGCTGATTTTTGTTTTATATATTTTATGGGATAATTTTAATATTTCCTAAACTTTCGAAGCAGTTTGTGAAATTTAAATTCGCTTAAAAAATGTTTGAAAATTTAGGTCCCATAGGGTTCAATGTATTTCATTTTTTCAACCTGGGTTCCATACAAAATTAATTGAGTGATATTATTCATTTACACACAGTCCCATAGCTTCCACAGACCGTCTGAACAACATACTAAAATTTCATTTTGATAAAGTCATTTTTACTGCAGTTATCGTGCTAACGGACAGACAGACAAACAGACAGAATGAACAAAGTCATAAACACTATTCATCTATATTGTAAAGTGTTAAAAATGCAATTGTAAAATTATAAAATTGCTACGTATAATATTTTTAACACACATTGTGTGTGTGTGTGTGTGTGTGTGTGTGTGTGTTACTAGTTTGGACAAGTATGTTACTAGTTGTGTTACTAGTTTAAACAGCCGCTGCTAATGTGTGATATGCTGCGATTGCAGTTAAGAAAGTCATTTTTATGTTTTTTGCTTTCAAAACCGATTGAAATCATTACATTACTATGTTATTCCGCTAAACACGATTGAATAATTTTACTCACAAACGCTTATCCAGAGGAATTTTGCAATATTTCAGAATTTAAGATTGTTGTAAACTTCCATATAAATATGTGAATGTTTGTAGCATCAAAAGTTATATGATTCTTTTCTGACAAAATTGTACCTTTATAAAGGCTATAAACACAATATCTGTATTCTTTTAAAAGCAAACAAACTAATTACGTACAGCTAAAAATCTGTAAAATTAAACATGCAGAAAAGGCGAAACACCGCTGAAACCTTGCCAAAAATAAGGCACACGTAACAAAAATGACTAAAACATAACGGTTAAATTCTAATTTTCCCCAAGTTGCAATTTTAAACAAAGAAAGAATGCTGTTATATAACACGAAAATGTTTACTTTGGACGCAGTCTAAGTTAAATCTTTTCAGAAATTTTGTTTTCTGTGCAGAATATTAAATTAAGATGTTGCACAGAATGTGGCTCAAAGAAAACAATTTGCGTTGTGAAAATCTACAAGATAAAATGATCTAGAAATATCAAGATACAATTAAAAAATTAGTCTCTATGCTAGATAATTAATCATACAAATATAAAATATTAAACAAGATTTAAAATGTCTAAATGTTATTATAAATCAATTTTATTTGTGAATTATATTATTTACTTGAATTATTTACTTATTGTGAATTATATTATTTAATTGGTGTACAAATATCTTATATACTTCTTGACTTAAAATATTTAAATTTACTGAATAATTCATAGTACTACAAAATATGTAGTAGTTTCAGATCATTACATAATATATACATCTTTAAAATGATATAAAACATATTAGAAAAATGAAAATGGATAAGTATTGAAAAGTTTGAAATGTTTGAAAAGGAAGTTTGAAAACCCTTCGATGAGTGTCACTACAGAGCTACTAAAGATTATTGTTTAAGGTAACTTTATAATATTTAAATTGCATATATAGATTGAAAAGATTGATCATTAATTCTGAGTTAGGGAAAACTCGACAATAATATTAGTATAAAGTTGTAAAGTAATATGACATGCACTTTTTTCCTTATACCAAACTGCTCAGACAAATTTAAATCTTATTATTTTGAGATTTTTAAATGTTTGCGATACCAAATCAAGCTGTTACAAAAATGTGTTTTATCACATACCATTTACTTTTATTTCCAACTTTAAGCGAGCAATTTCAAAAATTACATTTCTTTTCTGAGAGCAATACATTTAAAATATAACAGCTTTCATACTCCACATCTCGTAGAAGAGAAAATTTTCGTGCTAAGGATAATACAGATATTTTTCCTCTAATTTTATCCAAAGAAATACGTTGAAAGAAAATCGCTTCAAATACTCAAATTCATTTTTATCGTAAATGAAATGCTACTGAAATTGTATCCATAGAATAACATTTACAGGGTGATATTTAATCAGTATTGAGCAAATAATGATGGCGAGACATGTTAACATTTTAATTCGGTGAATATATAAATTGAAAATAAATCCTTATATAACATAAAAGTATACCTTTTAAAAAAACTGCCAAAACATATTTTTATGGATTGTATGTTATCTTGATCAATATCAGGTTGCAAAATAATTTGGACTTTATACTTTTAAAAATAAAATTTTTATTTTATATCATGGCTTAAATCTATAGTAAAATTTATAAATAAAAGGGCGAACTGTCTGGTGTATTTTATCATCTGTAGTTTTCAGTATAGATTACTATGAATTGGTGAAAAATTAAAAATAATTATAGAACCAGTGGCCTTCTTGTGCATTAAATATTTAGTCTAATGCTAACAGTATATGGAACAGTGCTTTCTATTTTTACTTATAACATATTTCATTGGTTTAACAGTTTTAATGTACACTCACGGGCAATGGAAGTTTCGTACCAAGAAGGAAGCATAGGAAGAACCTTACATTTTATTGATGGAAGGATACAAAAGAATGATATACATGATCACAACAACAGCACAGCATAACACGTACAGAGGGTGCTGTGGTACACAGTCCGTTCATCCTCAAGTACTGCAATACAAGCAGAAATTCGAAATCCGGTATGGTGTCTGATGTTGCCTTTCGGTAGACGAATCTACATCTGTTGGCCGTTACGTCCTAAATCACGAAGATTTGAATCCGAAGAAGGACGAATTGAATCCGAAGAAGGAGATTGAATCCGAAGAAGGACGAGGCAGCTGGCGTTTCAACTGGTCCCACACATGCACGATAGGGGATAGGCCTGGGGAGCAAGCAGGCTATGGAAGTGTCTATAAATGACTCATGCAGGCCTGGGTGATCCGAGCAGTGTGCGACCAGGCATTATCCAGCTGGAATTGCGCACTTGGAATCCCAGCAACGAATAGGAGCACATGGAGCCGTAGAATCTCATCAACATACCTCTGTCCTGTCAATGTTCCAGGTACCACTACTAGAGCGGATCGCCTGTCGTAGGCTATGGCTCTCCAGCCCGTGATGCCTGCTGCAGTGGGGCTAGTGGGGCACTCGTTTGAGATTATGTCGAGTTGAGATTATGTCGTTGTCCAGGGGACCTCCAATTCCTGACACGCTGATTATCGGTCCCCAAAATGAAGCGACACTCATCGTTAAACACCACACATCGCCAATCTCTAGCGTTCCACGTCGCTCTGGCCCGACGCTACTGCAACCGGATCCGCCAATGTTCCCGTGTTAACGGCAGCATACGTAAGGGACATTGGAATAACAGATTACGCTTCCTTCAGGAGTCTAGATATGGTTCGTGGGCACACAGGAGCCGCTATGTGTGCCTGTATAGCGGATAGGGTCGCCTTGAGCTCTATATGTGCTTGCGGCACGATCATTCGATCCCCTCTACTTGTGGAATGCCTGGCCCATCCACAGCTGGTCCTCTTTGACTGGGTGGCGTCCCGTGATGAGTGCCCCCAACACCGTCGGACGGCATAGTCCGATCGATCCACGTGAGGAGGTATCCGGCGTGATGACCACCCTGCTGTTTTTAGCCTGATGATCAGGCCTCTCTCGATGTCCGTCAGTTACGTGTATCGACGTTTCTGATATCTACTCACCATTTCACTTAGTACTCGTGCTTGCGTCGGCCGAAGCTTCTTACTTTGAAGGAGCGTCGACAATACGCCGGTTTATAAGGCCGCTGACTCATGCTTACAACGCCACTCATGGGGTGTACGGTCATCCGCAATCACACCAGACTGAGAACTTTTGCATACCAGCCCCCTCTTGCTATTTACATCATTTCGCGGTTGTACCATGTTTTCTTCTTGGTGCGCAACTTTTATTGTCCGTGAGTGTACATTATTCTCTGATAATATTATGGTAAAATTATAAACCGGTGAATCAAACTTATTTGATGTAAAGCATTTATTTTCAGATCTCATAGTATTTTAGCTGCATACAGATGATTAAGCTTGATTTGAAGTACAGTCTGTTGTTGTTACTGATGACCTCCTGTTTCGACTAAGCCGATTCAGGACCAGTGACGCAGGAAGCAGGAAAGAACGAACGACACAAGACGAGAGAACAAAGTTTATTACAAGAACGCATCACTGATGTTATATCGGTATTTTGCGATTTCTTATTTTTCCTATTTCAAATGACTTTCAATGTAAGTATAATATACTGCCTTAAATGTCGTCTGCGAAAGAAACCGCAACTTTCAGTGTTATTGCATATCTTCGCGCTTGGAACTTCCGCTTTGGGGAAAGTCCGTTGGAAGTACATGTATGAGTTTTGTTTTTGTTTCATTCTTTCTTGCGCCTGCGAAAGCGAATGCTTGATGGTGTGATCACTTGTGACGTCAGAGTTTGGAGTAGCAGTAGAGAAGGGACGCTGCCGTTTCTCGGCAGATGGGACAAAGGAACTAAAAATGACAGACCTATGGCTGTCTGGTCTAAATTTTATAATATTCTAAATTTAAAATAAAATGATAAAATCTCATCTCATGTCATCTACTAAAGCCTCTACAGTCAATTGTAAGTAGATTTTCCAAAAGTCTTAAAGATGAATTTTAATGGTCTGATCTGGAAAATGTTCTTAAATTTAAAGATGAAAATATCGGCTTTCCCTTGATTTAACCAGACGAATAATGTTTTTAATCTCAAGACCACTTTTAATGACTTTTATTTGATTGACGTCAGTTCCAGGCCAAGAAATATAATTTGAATTAACTTTTAATAATTTGAAGTGTATAATTATAGAAATTCAAGGAAATGATTGTGTTGCAATGTCCTTGCATATGGAAATGAATCTATTTGTACTGTAAGCGATTATTGATACGATTTAACAAATTAAATGTTTTGACTACAATGATTGAATTTATTTTACATGTATCTTGCCATATTTAATTATTTGCACCAAGCCATTATTGAGTACTGGCGCTCAATATCTGGGAATGCGCACCTGTATTTTGTTATGTATTAACACTATACATTGACTTGACACATTTGTCCGGCCATTACTATGCAATTTTTACACTAAATGAACTAATCTCCCTTTCTAAAATATTTACGAAGTGTGAATTCACGATCCCGAGTTCACGGAGGTTGGAGGGGGTGTAGCTTCACATTTATACGAGGACCCAGAAGGTTGACTTTATCCTCGAGAAACATCCATGCCTTATTCGGGATTCGAACTCGTGGCCTTATTCGGGATTCCAAACACTGTTAAGTTTTCTGGTTCTTCGCGTCATATAGTAAAATCAAAGATATCATAGAACTATCATAGATGATACTGCCAACTGTAAATACATATGCAGGTAATTTGCATAAGTAGTCGTCGTCACATTAGCTGCACTTTATTTCCCAGTATTCAAATGGCAACACCCATTTTTAACACTTTACAACAAAGTTGAAAAGTGTTTATTGCTTTGTTCATTCTGTCTGTCTGTCTGTCTGTCTGTCCGTTAACACGATAACGGCCGTAAAAATGACTTAATCAAAATGAAATTTTAGTATGTTGTTCAGACGGTCTGTAGGACCTATGGGAATATAAATGAATAATAACACCTAATTAGTTTTGGATTGAACCTGGGTTGAAAAAATGAAATACATTGAGCCTTATGGGACCTAATTTTTCAAACATTTTTTAAGCGGATTTAAAATTCACAAATTGCTTCGAAAATTTTAGATAATATTCAAATTGTTCCATAAAATATATAAAAAAAATTCAGCGAAATATATTCAGTAGTTTTTTAAATAAAAATTAAAATAATAATTACACCTCTTATATGAAACGATCACGTGACCATGATATGAAACGATCACATGACCCACTTCAAAATGATATATGGCATCCATCTTGTTTCAAAATCGTGATTTTTTAAAGTTCTTTTTCATTCATATTGAGTGTTGTATCCGTCCTAAAACTACTTTATTTTTGTGTAAATTCTGTGCATCTACATACTGAAACAACGCAATGACGATATATTTGAGTTTAAATGCTCATCTAAATTTGATTACTTCTACAACTAAGCCCATTTTTCACCTATGTAAAATGTAAACAGCAAAATATGTAGAATGCGTTGTATTAGAATTCCTGTATTTTTTTAACACAAAATAATTTAGTCCATGTAGTCTGCATGGCTGATATGAATGAAATATTAATTGATTTTATAAAGAGAAGGACGATTTTTTTCGATGAAGTTTTAAGCATAGAGTTTAATTTTTTGTAGCTCCATGGTCTTAAACAAAATGTTTAAATAAAATAAATTATTATAGTATTGTGATGAATGAAATGGATGGGAGAAAGTTATGAATGAAATCCTGTTTTTATAGAGAGATCCAGGCGTGTTATTTTTTCTATGACGTCATTTGAATTAATTTCAGTTGTTTTCGATGAAGTTTTCAAATATAATAAATTATCGTAGTATTATGATAATTCTAAAACTATTACCGTGGAATGTATTGCGTTTTAGAGATATTTAAACCAGGCAATTTATATTTCAATGCCGTCATTTGTATGAAGTTCATTTTTTTCAATGAAGGTTTAAGTTTTCAAATATAATAAATCAACGTAGTATTGTGATAAGTTTTAAAATATTACCGAGGAATGTATTGCATTTTCGACTTTTTTAAAATAAAATTGCATTGAAGTGGGAAAGTGTTTCATAATCAATGCTTTAAGCATGATTGATCTTTCTTGTTATGTCATTAAAAGATGTCTTATGTCGACATTATACCAAATTTAAGTGTATGTGCGATTCCTATCATAAATAGGGAAGCTTTTCAAAGTCCGCCTTCATATTTAAAATCGTAAAAGGAAGATGATGCATACTTTGTAATTTTCACTCCGTGGATTTTACTACGGTTAAACATATATTTATGTCTGTAGATCAATTTTCTATGACTGAGATTCCTTTTTTTTTATTAATCCCTTTATTTTCTTGCTACGTCTCTGTTTATCTGTAATAAACGTAGGCATACAGTACTATGTATAAGATGTTGTTTTGTATGAAATGTAATTGACTAGTATGTATGGTGTATAAAAAACATAATAGATTACTGAACTTAATTTTAAGATTGGAATTGGCCGCTAATTATAAATTTCTGTGCATTGCCGAAGTGATAACCGACCATAATTAATTTAGTATGATACCCAGTGTTTCTTTTGAAAGTCAAATTGATAAATATTATAAAATTAATTCATTTATCCAATAAACAGACATCAAATCGCTGAAAGAAAACTTTATTAATTATTATATTTAATATTAATTTTCAGCAGAGCTTAATTATAAATCAATAATTATCTTAACAACTAATATAATGTACCAAATTATAGTTCCTTCGACTTAACTGAGTCAGTAGTGATACAGTTACCCTTTCTTAACGACTTCTCGTCAGGCAATACACTTCCGCATATTTAATGTGAAAATATTATCTTTTTGCATTTTAGAGTATAGTAGATCCTTTTTGGACATCCTTCACTAAAAGCACATTTTTAGTGATTATACCACAGCAAAAATATCGAGTGTTAGGTTTATATTTATCCGTTTTATACCACAGGAAATATATTGAATGTCAGGAGCACATTTTTAAGTGCTACTACAACAGCAAATATATTTACTCTTGGGAGCACGTTTTTAAGTGCTATTACAACAGCAAAAATATCAAGTGACGGGAACCATACTTATGTGTTTCTACTACAGCAAATTATATCGAATCTTGGAAGCACATTTTAAGTACTATTACAACAGAAAAATATTGTGTCATGAATGTTCCTTGATGCTCAGACGTAACTTTTATCCCCCACCCCTTGACTCTCATTGGATCCACCGTCTCTGTGTGTCATTTTGCTCCAGCCATCTGGGCAGGGTGTATATTGACTTTCATTGTTTATTTTGTGATGCCCTAAGGGCTGGCTTGCGTCCATCGTATACCTCTCAAGCTGCCGTACTTCACTCGTAAATAAATTGTCTACATCTTTCTACTCATTCTGCATATTTTGGTGTTTATATTTTTCATAAGTGAAAATTAGGCTTCGTTGTAGAAATAATCAAAGTTTGATAATCATTTAAACTCAAATATATTGTAATTCCGTTGTTTCAGGACATTGATGCTCAGAATTTAAGCAAAAATAAAGCTGTTTCAGGACGAATACAACACTATATATGAATTATAAAGAACGTTAAAATTCACGATTTTGATACAAGATGGATGCCGTATTTTATTTAGAAGTGGGTCACGTGATCTTTTCATATAATGGTCACGTGATCTCTTCATATAAAATTGTATTATTTTAATTTTTATTTAAAAAACTACTGAATATATTTTGCTGAATTTTTTTATATATTTTATGGCATAATTTGAATATTTCCTAAAATTTTCGAAGCAATTTGTGAAATTTAAATTCGCTTAAAAACTGTTTGAAAAACTAAGTCTTATAGGTTTCAATGTATTTCATTTTTTCAACCAAAATCGAGTTCAATCGAGTACGAGTTCAATCCAAAATTTATTGGGTGATATAATTCATTTATATTCCCATAGGTCTCACAGACCTTCTGAAAAGCATAATAAAATTTCATTTTGTTAAAGTCATTTTTAGGGAAGTTATCGTGCTAACAGACAGACAGAATGAACAATGTCATAAACACTTTTCAACTATGTTGTAAAGTGTTAAAAACGGCACAAATCAATGAAATTTATTTTGTTTTGTTAGAAGAGAGTACTGAAATGGTATTTCGTTACCATTTATCTGCCAGACCAATCGCCCTACTTAGTAACACATTAAGCGAATATTTAAAATGCCACCAAATTGATAAAAATGTTTGTAAATCTATAAAATACCTTGATATTGATAATGCACTAAATGAATGGAATTGTGTTTTGTTAGGGGATAGTATTGTGATGATATTTCGTCAATTTCTAGCCAAGTGGGACTATCAGTACTTCAGTTCCACTTAGCGATAAATTTGGCGATCTTTTAAAATTTCGCTAAATTTGTAAAAATGTCGCCGAACCTTCCATAGAGATAGCATTATTTAGACGATATTTTTTCCAACAATTTATTTGAAGCAAGTTATATCATGTCGCTTACCAGCGGATATAAATCCAATGCGTTTATGCGGCAGATAATTTTTATTAAATCTTCTCCGATTTGAATAATGGAGATATGTATATAAAATAAATTTCATTGCCATTGCGTTTTTGACTGGATATTATCAATTACGGTCTTCAGGTTTAAACATTATTATTTTTGTTATTTTAGGGGATTATTGATTCAGAGATTATCGATATTTTCAAGTTATTACACCATTGTTATTTTGTGGCAAAAATTGTTGAATCTCATCTATTGTATTTTGTACGAGTAATCGTCTAGGAATGTACGGGTATATCTTCTTATCTACGAGAATATAATTAGTACAGGTATATTGACATATATTTTGAGATATATTGGCATATATTAGAATTAAGTACGGCCTTCTGGTATGAAGATTAAGGACATTATGATATTTTCAATTTATTACGTCATCTGTTTTATTTTGGCAAAGATATTTGAGACTCATATTGCAATACGTGCAATCATCTACTAATACTCGGACATATCTTCTAATATACGATATTATAAGTAGTACGGATACTTCTTCCCATATAAGTTTAGCACTTCCATTTTGACATATATTGAAATAAATTTCTGCTTTCAGGTTTAACGATTATTGGTTTATTGATATTTTCAATATATACATGTAATCTACTAAAAAAAGGTTATATCTTCTAATATTCCAGAATATAAGTAGTACGGATCCCATACAAGTTTAACGCTTCTATTTTGCGTATATTGATTAAATTCCAATTTTTTTGTAAATTTGTTTACAAAAGGGACCAGGATGTTTTATTTTTCAGATCTGCCAGTAAAGATAATTTTGTATAGAGTGAAACTAGATTCTTAATCGCCATTCTAACAGCATTAAATTAAATATTTTGATTAAAAATGTAATTTAGTATATTATAGGAATTTGTACATGGTTGTTAATTTTAAGATTCTTTATGTTATACTAGCCGCCTTTGGTGACCAGCCTGTTCGCTACCCTTGAAAATTATGACCGTGGCAAACACGCTGTCGCGACATACCAGAAAGGTGTAAGGTAACTCTTTGGACGGCTAGGAAGTGCCACCAAATTTAGACTGCAACCCATTGGGGAAGGCTTCCACAGGGACAGTACCCTCTTTCCCCTACCACCAACCTCTCGGAAGGACTTATAGACCCACATGTTTAACGTCATCGTATTCCGCGTGGAGATGGCGGCAATTTTGGGAATCGAACCCGGGACTACCAAGTGCAAATCCCGCGCGCTAACCATTGCGGTACTTCGCCCTCCGCGACATTCTCCATAACTTTCTTTTTATTCACCAAATTTAGACCGGAACCCAGTGGGAGAGGCATCCACAGGAACCGCACCCTCCTTCCCCTACCATCCAACCTCTCGGAAGGTCTTATAGACCCACGTGTTTAACTTGATCGTACTCCGCGTGAACACGGCGGCAATTTTGGGAATCGAACCTGGGCCTACCGAGTGGGATTCCCGTGCGCTAACCACTGGGCTACTTTGCCCTCCGCGACAATCTCCATAACTTTCTTTTTATTCACTAAATTTAGACCGGATTTAAGATATTCTGTACGAATAACGGGTATGCTGCTATATTAAAAATAACTTTAAATATCACGATGGATGCCATATTTTATTTTGAAGTGGGTCACGTGATCTCTTTCTATGATATGTATGTAATTATTATTTTAATTTTTATTAAAAAACACTACAGAATATATTTTGCTGAAATTTTTTTAATTTTTTATGGGATAATTTGTATATTTCCTAAAACTTTCGAAACAATTTGTGAATTTCAAATTTGCTTAAAAAATGATTGAAAAATTAGTTCCCATATAGTTCAATATATTTCATTTTTTCAATTCGGGTTCAATCCAAAACTAATTGGGTGATATTATTCATTTATATTTCCATACGTCCCACAGACAACATACGAAAATTTCTAAAATTTCATACTAAAAGTCATTTTTACGGCAATTATCAATGCTAACGGTCAGACAGATGTAACAGACAGACAGACGGACAGGCAGACCGACAGGCAGACCGACAGGGTGAACAAAGTCATAAACACTTTTCAACTATGTTGTAAAGTTTTAATAAAGGCAAAAATGGAGTAAAACTTCCAGTTAATAAATTTTTACCCATTTTTAAAGGTCTAAATAAAAGAAAATGTCGATTTTTTTAACGCGCAGTTTGAGAGCTTGGCACAAAGTGCAACAAGGCAACATGGTCAGAAGAAAATAAAATAATATAATTCCAAAATTCCTAATTATGAGCTCAACGTGTGTTTTTTTGTTCACCACAGATATAATGCTGTTACATAACACAATAATGTTTACTGTGGGAATCATGAATGTTAATTTTTTTTTCTGAGATTCTGCTTCCTGTGTTAATATTAAATTACAATGTTTCACAGAATGTGCCACAGAGAAAATTATTTACATTGTGAAAATCTACTTGATAAAATGATCTAAAAATTTTAAGCAAAAATAAAATGAGTTTATTATATAATTATTACCTATTAGACAAATTTACTTATTTATTTACTTAACATATAATAATTATCAATAAATAGTGTTCTTATTATTAAGTAGAAGGTATGCCCGTCATATGACGGAATTCAAATTTTGCAAAATATTACTTCCCATCTGGCGTAATTTTTATCAATTTGGCGACATTTGCGATGTCCCGCCAAATTCTTGGACAAATTTTTTGCCAAACGTCACGGACGGACAAACATAGAAATAGCTTTTACTTAGAGTAAATTTTTATATTCTTTCCAAGATAGAGCATTTTCATCAATTTGATGACATTTTCGTTAATTTTTGTGATATTTTGTTCATTTTCGAGACAATTTAAAAAACTTGTCAAAATTGTCGCAAAGTGGGACAGTTGGACTGACAGACAAACGCTGCCGAAACATCATTTCAATACTATCCCTTTTCGAAACACAATTAATTTACTGATTTGACGTCTTTTTTTTTAATTTAGCAACCTTTTTTTCGATTTGCCAACTTTGTCGTTAATTTTAATCAATTTTTAAAATGTTGCCAAATTTGTCGCCAAGTGGAACGGTGGGACTGACAGGCAAACACTACCGAAATATCATTACAATACTCTCCCCTTTAAAAACACAATCAATTTTATTAATTTTACGTCATATTTATCAATTTAGCGAATTGTTTATCGATTTGGCGACATTTTTATCGATTTGGCGACATTTTCGTCAATTTGACTATATTTTAATAAATTTGGCGACATTTAAAACTCGCCAAATTTGTCGCCAAGCGGAACGGTTGGATTGAGAGATAAATGCTTCTGAAATATATCCCCTTTCAAAACAGAATTCATTTACTTGATTTGGCGCCATATTTATCGATTTGGTGTCATTTTTATCAATTTGGCAACATTTAAGTCAATTTCGCAACGTTAATAAAAGTTACCAAGTCGGCGATATCTCGCCGAATTCGTTGCCAAAATTTTCGCCAAGCATTACCCAGAGATAGATAGAGAGAAAAATCAAGATATATTATAAATTGTTACATACAGTGAGAGTTTTAATTAATCTACAACTTTTAACTGAACCGGGTGAATATTGGTTCATGCAGGGCGGTGCCCCTCCGCATAGAGCATGCAGTGTTTTTGACACCAGTAACAGTGAGTTTGGAACCTGAGTTATCGCCTATCAATACCCATATCGTTATCCTGGTGCATTGCATTGGTCACCTTATTCACCAGATAATAATCCTTGTGATTTCTATCTTTGAGGTCATATGAAATATTTCATTTACAAGAAGCAGCCGACAAACCTTATTAGCCTCAAAAGTTCCATAACTGACTCATTTTCAAGCATGGAAAAAGAAACACTTGAATTTGTAACTGACAACTTTGTGACTAGGTTGCGCTCTTGTGTCACCTCTGGAAGTTCTAACTTTAAAAACCTTATACATTATAATCCTTTTCCACGTTTTTTTCAATAAAAATTTTTTTGTACTTGTGAGACCAGAAATAGATCTCACATTTGATGAGACAGTTTTATGTATAAATTTATTGTGGCCAAAACGGCGAACAGTACGCGTAGTCTAGCTGGCACCGTGTTTCATCACCCCGTGAACCTAAAGGTCAGAAGACCATAAATTTAGGGAGACAAGACAGAGGGGTTGAGCTGGGCCTTAAGAGATGTGGAATGGTTCCATTGGTTAAAGGAGTAACTAATAAAAAAACAAGAATATTACGTCAAACTCAATGCGCAAATGGAAGAAAAGGCGGAGCCCCCCCCCCCCTCCCCCTAAAGAGGGAACCACAGCCTGTGACCCGAGAATCAAGCAAAAATAATGAAGAATTGACTTAAGAAGGAGGTGAGCAGATTTGTGCAACTTGAGCACATATAGCTTGTATAACATGACTTAAAGACTTGTGCAAATGTTCCAAAAATACTGGCTAGATTTATATAGGGTGGAGTGCAATCAGATGTACTAAAAGGAGCCACACACCAAAGAGTTATGGCGATGCAAGCATTTGATATAAGATCAAAGCCCAAGACAGATTTGAATGTATGTGCTCATTAACAATCACAGGTCATAGACACATGATAGTAATTTTAATAGTACTGGTCACATATGTCCCGTCCGCCGCAATAATTAATGAAAATAATTGTTGTTAAGCATATAATTAATAATATGAATAATTGGTTTAATTCAATAATTTAGATTTGATGTTGTTAATAAATGTTTTATTGTTAAAGTTTAAATAGTGTGATCAATTTCGCATTTTATTAAATTAATTATTCCTTTACAGGACTCACACGAAAGGTAAATAATTGGAGGGTTTTATATAGCGGCACAACTAGCAATGTACGATTAAATACTAAGTCCACTAATATGTATGAATTTACGGCCATGTCAATCTTGATGAACTTAATATTTAAAAGTTTAACTTTAACTCAATTCTTTTTTATTTCGGTTCCAACATTTGGTTTCCGCGACACTTTTGTGTGAGTCTAAATTTAAATGAAAATTTTAATAAACAATACTAAGGTGGATAAAAATAATTTAAATAAAGAGATGAATAAATTTAATGGATAAGCATGTGTTGACCAGATTTTTTCATTGTGTAAATTAAATATGCACAGTCACTTTGGAAGTGAAAAGAATTTGAATATATTTGAAATAATTGAAAATAATGTTGGAACAATTGACTATTATTAAGAATATTTAGTTTGCATGTTCAAGTGTTTTATATTATTTTTGAAAAAGAACTATATGTACAATTATTATCAATTTTTGTAAAAATCATACCATATTCATTTTTAAACCATTCCATGATTATTCATCTTTTCTTAGAAATTCATACCATTTTCATTCTTAAACAATTCCTTCTTTATTGCTTTTTTTAAAAATTTCATATCATTATCCATTTCTTTATTTTTAAAATGTTTTCAACTCCAGATCATTTTTCCTTGGAATCATTTGATCTGTTATTATTTTTATCTCTCTCTCATTTTACAATTTTTCAAATACCAATCATTAGCAAATTTTGAATTTTTAGAAATCTTTGATTTCATGAAAAAATGTTGACTTAGCTTTCTCTCACTTTGTTCATGAATGTTTTCAATTTCATTTGTGTTAAGAATTTCTATTTCATTTAGTAACTCTAATTTTTGCCTAACATACTCTTTATATGTGCTTTGACTTTCAACTATTTCTGAATCTACTTTTTGAATATCGTTTCCTTCATTATCATTCTGATTATTATCCCTTATTATATTATAATTTTCATTTTGACTACTTTTACTAGCATTACTTGAATTTTGCATTTTTTGAAGATTAACCTTTTCAATATCAATATCCCAAACATCCATTATTTTATTTTCCTTTGAATTTTGCATATCATTATCATGATTTTGATTATCATTTTGATTTTCTTGGAAATTAACAATTTGAGTTTCATTATGCAAAACACCCATTATTCTATTTTAAAGTAATTTTTGAGTATTTCCATTATCATGACTTTGACTTTCCTTTTGAATTTCCTGAATATTAACATTTTCACATTCATTTTGAATATTTTTACAAGCATTTGCATTTTGTATTTCTTGAAACTCATTATTTTCATAAACCAAATCATCCATTATTTTATTTCCAAGTGAATTTTGCTTATCATTATCATGATTTCTATTTTCATTTTGAATTTCTTGAAAATTAACGCTTTCATTTTTCCTAACATCCATTATTTTAATCTCATTTGAATTTTGCTTCTCATTATCCTGATTTTTATTTTCATTTTGGCTTTCTTGAAAATTAACATTTTGACTTTCTTTTTCCAAAACATCCATTATTTTATTGTCCTCTGCTTTCTGAATATTTTCATTATTATGCTTTTGATTTTGACTTTGAATTTCTTTAACCGTTTATTTTCATTTACATTACGTACTCTTTGCAATTTAACATTTTCATTTCGTATATTTGCCTGATCACTATTTTCAAAAATTCTTATCAGCTTTCTGATTTTGCATATTTGTTTTTAATATCCTTCTTCCCATAAATTGGAATTTACAAAAACTCTCGGTCTCAAGAAATATCTTGAACTCTGCTTGTCTGTATGCACTTTTTCGTTGGTGTTATCAGTTATATCAATTTGATCTTTATTAATTTCGTTAATTCTTCATTTGCATTTGAATTTTCTTTATTTTTACTTTCCCTGCAATACATGGTAATGTATAGGGAAAGTATTGGAATCATGCCGAAAATCACAACTCGAGTTTTCGACGGATCTACACATTTCGAGACCTCTAGAATACGAAAAAACTATTTTTAGCGTGACGTCTGTGTGTGTGTCTGTGTGTCTGTCTGTGTGTCTGTCTGTGTGTCTGTGTGACTTTCTGTCTGTGCAGATTTTGTATCCACTCTAACTAAAAAACTAATGGACCGAATTTCACAAAATTTGGTAGATAAGTCACTTGTGAGCGAGTCTGGTGCTGATTAGTTTTGGGTACGATTCGGAATAAAAGAACCCGCCTTTTTTTGCGAAATGGCCAGCAAAAGCTTGTATCCACTCTAACTAAAAAACTGATGGACCGAATTTCACAAAATCCGGTAGATGAGTCACTTATGGGTTACCTTGGTGCTGATTAGATTTTGGTACGATTCGGAAAAAAATAACCTGCCTTTTTTTGCATAATGGCCCGCAAAAATCGTCCAAATCTAAACTAAAGAACTGGGTATACTCAAATATATCCATTAAATGCTGATTTAATACGTAATTTTTAACGACGAAAAGAATAAGACCAACCCCATTACACTAGGACTAGCCGTTCTCGAGATATTTTAGTTTTTCGTACTTTCCCTACGCCATCTTTGAAAATAAGCCCGGTTACCGAATGAGAACGAAAATAGAATTAAAAGTGAAATAAATTTAGTTAAAATAAAGAGAACGTTAATATAAGTCTGCAGGGAAAGTCATATGCTGCCCACATCAGATTTTTATTACTTAAATACTCTTTTTTTTCACTTGCCACAAAGCATTTATTAATATGTATTGTTATAATTTTGGCGGCACAATTATCTTTATTATATTATCTTTATTATCTTTATTATAAAATATATCTGGAATTATATTCTGCTGGATTATTTTCTCCAGTTTGGTGTTTAAATTCAAAAGTAAAAGTGCTAATTTCCATTAGCCATCTGGCTATAATAATTGGTTGCTTTTCTAGTTTTAAATGATGCATTAGTGACTTTGCATCATTTAAGAAAAAAAATTCTCTTCCAAAGAGATATTCACGGAAGTGTTGCATAGCCTCATAAATTGCCAACAACTCCAACTTGAAGGCTGGATATCTTTTCTCGGCATTATGTAGCCCTCGTGAATATAATTCGATGAAATGTGGCACTCTATTTATTAGTTGATATATATTTCCTCCTATCCCGGTATTACTTCAATCTGTGTTTAAAATAAACTGCTTATTAAAGTCCGGAGCCCTAACCGCCGGTTCGTTGAAAATTGCTAATTTTAATTTATGAAATGCCTCTTCACACTTGCTATTCCAATTGAATTTGGCATTTTTCTAAGTTAATTTAACTAAGGGCTCAGCAATTTGCACATAATTTTGAATAGATGATCTAAAATAATTTGTGGTGCACAAAAAACTTTTAATTTGTCTTATTGTAGTTGGATTTTTAAAATTTTCAATTTTAGCACAATTTTTTTTTGATGGGTGAATGCCGTCGTTGCTAATTTTGTAAACTAAAAACTCGATTTCACTTCTGAAAATTTGCACTTTATTAAGAGCCAAAGTAAGATTTTTTTCTTTCAACCTGTTAAATACTGTTTGCATATTTTTGCATTATTTCCAGGTTAGAGTTGCAGCATATGACCATATCGTCCAGATAAAAGTAAATATCTTGATCTCGTAAATCGCCTATAACCTAGTCCATTAAAATTTAGAAATATGCCCCTGAGTTCTTTAAACCAAAAGGAAGACGATTAGTAGAAAATTGCCCTAGGCACCCACTTTCAAAACTTAATGTTTCCTTGTCCTTTTCTTGTAATTTGATTTGAAAAAATGCTGCCTTGAGATCTATTACCGTATATAACGTGTGCCCCGAAATCTTATGTAATATTTCCTTGATCCGGGGTAATCCCAGTAATTTTATTAGTACTGATCACATATGTCCCCTCCGCCGCAATAATTAATGAGAATAATTGTTGTTAAGCATATAATTAATAATATGAATAATTGGTGTAATTAAATAATTTAGATTTGATGTTGTTAATAAATGTTTAATTGTTAAAGTTTAAATGGTGTAATCCATTTAGCATTTTATTAAATTAATTATTCCTTTACAGAACTTACACGAAAGGTAAACAATTAGAGGGTTTTATATAGCGGCACAACTAGCAATGTACGATTAAATACTAAGTCCACTAATATGTATGAATTTACGGCCATGTCAATCTTGATGAACTTAATATTTAAAAGTTTAACTTTAACTAAATTTTTTTTATTTCGGTTCCTACAGTACTGATATCTGAAACGTCTCGAGAGTTATTTCAGTAGAAATTTAAAACTAGAGAATAGTATAATAATGAAATAAATGATAATGGTTTTTTAGCGAAATTTTATGTAATTTCCTTACTGTAGAGCGAAAAAGTAAATTTTGAAGTTTTCTAATAAGCAACAAAATATTAGCAGATTATTAGTAAAGCCATGCTAATTTAAAAGTTCAAAATATTTTTTAAACAGTAAGATGCGCAATCGATAGTTGCGTAATTGCAATTAATACTACTTTGTTTTTTATTATTTTACAGTTATCGTTGAACGTATAACATATTGTAATGTTAGAGCTACATAAAATTCCAATGAAAACAATTAAGTTAATAAAACACGCAACTTTATTTTAAATTTAGATTCATTGCACATGCAATTTCCAGAAAGGATAACCTTAAAACATTTAAACAAGAGAAAATATGTTTAATGATAGAAATAAGTCAAGTGCTGCCATTTGCCACATCACTCTTATACCTTCATGTTAAAAATAAATTTATGTCAGACTCTGTACTTTTTACATTGCCGAGAATATGAACTTATTTATTTCATTTTCTATTGAATTAAATAAAATTTGAAAAAAAAAACTTGTCACTTATTGAATTTGCTTAATAGAAGATTTTATGTTATTTTGTTAAATAGAGACTTGAATCTGTGTCTATTTTCTTAGCATTATTTTGCAGAATAAGACCGTACCAATATTTTAAAATCACAGCTGTCTAAAAAACATTTGTTAATTTGGATTCGAAGAAATAAAAAATAAGATTTAGGTTGCCAAACGAAAAAATGACTATTTTTAATCCGAATACACCACATTAATTTTAAGAGTAGAAAATAAAAAATGGCATTTTAAAATGTTTTTTTTTTTAAGATAACATTCAATCTGATTATTTAGGGATTGATTAACATTCAATCTGATTATTTATTTTATTATTCTGATTATTTATTATCACCCTACAGATGTATTCAATTCAAAGTGGATGAATGATACATTGATTTCCCATCTTCACATCGACTTTTAAAAGTGTAAATGTAGGATGTATATTAGAAATCTCTTCTGCGTGTGGTTCTATAGTCTATGTGACCGTATCATATTTTCACATTTCTTATATTTTTAGGTTTTTATTATAGTCGGCATGAGACTTACTAAAGAAATTCAATTTAGGAGATTCAAATGTTAATAATTTAAAGTATTATTGAATGTATATATTGATCCGAGAGGTGATAGGTAAGGATGGCACTGCCTCTGCTGCCCCCCCCCCCCCCCCCAATGTGTTTCCTGCAGTAAAAATTCTGATGTTGGCAACACATGACTTTCCTTATATAATGCAATGAATTTACTACTTTTACAGTTAAAAAAAATCAGATGTGGGCAACACATGACTTACCTTATATAATGTAATGAATTTACTACTTTTACAGTAAAAAAAATGTTATCCTTATAGTAGATACTTATATTCTTTCCAAGATATTGAATTTTCTTCAATTAGCAGTCATTTTCATTGATTTAGCGTCATTTTTATCCATTTGGCGATATTTAAATGTCGCCAAGTTAGCGACATTCCGCCAAATTTGTCGCCAAAATTTCGCTAAGCGTTATGAACGAAGAAATAAGTTATTCTTACAGCAGATAACTGACTAATGGCGTTCAAATACAAAAGTTTTATTCAAAGTTTCTTTTATCATGAATGGAACGAGCTAGATCCACAAGAATGATGTCACCCAATTTATCGCAAGGTATTACTTATGAGAAGTGAACATGTTTCTCAATAGTAAATATTTTTATTTTATTTTATATGGCTTTTTGATAATTTTTTTTGAAAAATGTGCAATATCTCGAGAACGGTTCATGCTAGCGTTCTAAAATTTATGTCAATCGTTTTTAATAAAAATTACATAAGAAATGTCTATTCACGTAACTTTATTAGCGGTTTTGATTTTTTGACGATTTTTTCAAAATTTCATTCGAAAATTTAGGGGGGTTCTGAACATTCGATTGCGCATCAAAACAATTAGCTTCCAGTGTTTACGGATTGTGAATTTTGTACTAAATTTGGTTCGAATCGGTTCATTCGTTCGTCAGTTATCGTCTCCAGAGACTCACTGACACACGCACACACACACACACACACACACACACACATACTTTCACACACACACACACACAGACATCACTTCAAAAATGTTTGATTCGTGATCAGGGATGCTTGAAACGTGCTCTCCCGTCGAAAACTCGAATTCGAATTTTCTACCCAGTCACAATACTTTCCTTATACATTATGTATATAAGGAAAGTAAAAAAAAAAAGATGCAATTGCCAGAAAGTGAGACAACATAAGACATCAGATCATCAGAGGAGAGAGAACGTCGTAAGAGATGTGAGATGCTATACGAATGTGGTCGGTAAAATTTCGACTACATAATTACCAAAAGGTGATGACGATGAAAGGGTAACTGATATCTTAACTTACGACGTATGTCAGATTCCAGCAACAAGCCAGCGGATCAGTGAGGCTGTGCAAAGGTACCAAAGCTGTGTGCTAAATTTTGCAACATGACAAGTGCCTTTCCTCGAAAGAGTTTCGATTAGAAAATTTCTCACATCAAAACCTCGTAGGTCACTTCTCGAAATAATTAATTAGTAATGTTTTTGCAATCATACAATACGATATCAAATGTAGTGTTAATTAAATATGTATAAATATCCCTATATACATAATGTATAAGGAAAGTATTGAGATGGGGTCGAAAATTAAAATTCGAGTTTTCGACGGAAGAGCACGTTTCAAGCATCCCTGATCACGAATCAAACATTTTTGAGGTGATGTCTGTGTGTGTGTGTGTGTGTGTGTGTGTGAAAGTATGTGTGTTTGTGTGTCTGTGCCAGTGAGTATGTAGAGACGATGGGCCGATTCAAATGAAATTTGGTACAAAAATTACAATCCGTAAATACTGGAAGCCTATTGTTTATATACGCAATCGAATGTTCAGAACCCCCCTAAATTTTCGAGTGAAATTTTGAAAAAATCTTCAAAATATCAAAATCTCTAATAAAGTTACGCAAATAGACATTTCTTATGTATTTTTTCCTTAGAAAACGATTGGCATAAACTTTAGAATGCCAGCATGAACCGTTCTCGATATATTGCACATTTTAAAAATAAATTTATCAAAAAATCTCGTAAATTAAAGAAATATATTAACTGTTGAGAAACATGTTCACATTTCATATGTAATATCATGCGATAAATTGGGTGACATCATTCTCGTGGATCCAGCTCATTCCATTCATGAGAAAAGATACTTTGAGTAATACTATTGTATTTGAACGTCATTAGTTATTTATCTGCCATAAGAATAACATATTTCTCCGTCCATAATGCTTGGCGAGATTTTAGCGCCGAATTTGGCGGAATGTCGCCAACTTGGCGACTTTTTTAAATATTGCCAAATTAACGAAAATCTCGGCAAATGGATAAAAATGACACTAAATCAATGAAAATGACGAGTCACTGATGAAAATTCAATATCTTTGAAATAATATAAATATCTACTATAAGAAAAACCTATTTTTAACACTTTACAACAAAGTTGAAAAGTGTTTATGACTTTGTTCATTCTGTCTGTCTGTCTGTCTGTCCGTTAGCACGATAACTGCCGTAAAAATGACTTAATCAAAATGAAATTTTAGTATGTTGTTCAGACGGTCTGTAGGACCTATGGGAATATAAATAAATAATATCACCCAATTAGTTTTGGATTGAACCCGGGTTGAAAAAATGAAATACATTGAACCCTATGGGACCTAATTTTTCAAACATTTTTTAAGCGGATTTAAAATTCACAATCTGCTTCGAAAATTTTAGGTAATATTCAAATTATTCCATAAAATATAAAAAAAAATTTCAGCAAAACTTCAGCAAAAAAAAAAAAAAATCAGCATTCAATAGTTTTTTAAATAAAAATTAAAATAATAATTACACCTCTTATATGAAGGGATCACGTGACCATGTTATGAAACGATCACGTGACCAACTTCAAAATATAATACGGCATCCATCTTGTCTCAAAATCTTCATTTTTAAAGTTCTTTTTTATTCACATTTAGTGTTGTATTCTTCGTAAAACCTCTTTATTTTCGCTTAAATTCTGTGCACCTATATACTGAAACAACGCAATGACAATATATTTGAGTTTAAATGAGCATCCAACTTTGATTATTTCTATAACGAAGCCCATTTTTCACTTATGTGAAATGTAAACTGCAAAATATGTAGGATGAGTTGTATTAGAATTGCTGTATTTTTTTAACGCAAAAGTATTTAGATCATGAAGATCATTTCATCTCTTTTCGAAGAAGTTTTAAGCATAGAGTTTATTTACTTGTAGTTCCATGGTCATAATTTTTAAATAAAATAAATTATCATAGTATTATGATGAATGAAATGCGTGGGAAAATGTTATGAATGAAATGCTGTTTTTATAGCGAGATCCAGGCGTGTTATTTTTTCTATGACGTCATTGGAATGAATTTCAGTTGTTTTCGATGAAGTTTTAAAATATAATAAATTATCGTAGTATTATGATAGTTTTAAAAATATTACCGAGGTATTTTAAAGATGTTTAAACTAGCAATTTATATTTTAATGCAGTCATTTGAATGAATTTCTTTTTTTCCGAAGAAGGTTTAAGTTTTTAAATATAATAAATTAATGTAGTATTGTGATAAGTTTTAAAATATTACTTAGGAATGTATTGCATTTTAGAGATGTTTAAATAAAATTGCATTGGAGTTGGAAAGTGTTTCATAATCAATGCTTTAAGCATGATTGATCTTTCTTGTTTAATTGTAAAAGTAGTAAATTCATTGCATTACATAAGGAAAGTCATGTGTTGCCCACATCAGATCTTTTTAAAGATAAAATTGTGTACTTAATGATCAATGTTGCTTATTTATGGCTAAGGTAAATGAGTTCGCATTCGGGGTAAATTTGATGGGTTTTTGCAACATAAACAATGTACTACTTTTCAGCTATGGCAATATTTTCATGCCACACGTAGTTGTTAAAAAATGAAGTATCATAAAAGAATTTATCTATAATGGAGTAAATGTTATTTATACTTGCTTTCACTTAACAAGTAGAATTTTGTTGAATTTAGTTATTTACTTTATTTTATTTTATTTTATTTTATTAAGGCAATGCAGCTTTTTAACTGTGTAGTTTTAGCTTTATTGTGTGTATTTTTTGTATGCCAAATTTTAATTCATTTTACTTACATATTTTTAGTTAAACAACAAAGATCGCTTCCTTTCTAAAGGTTCAATTTTTCTTTTACATTGCTTATCACCGATATAGAATACAAGGAGAAAGGTGAAACCAAAGTTTTCTCATAAATACATTTTTAGATATATATATGCATTATGTCCACCATTAAGTTATGAGAACAAAAACTGTCCTTACATTAGAATAGTAATAGTTTGTAAAGTGCCCATTTTCCAACTGGGTTTTTAGCCACGACTCTTCGTTGGTCAGTTCCGTTATGCTACTGGGACAGCACTCTTATATTTTATATACAAGGTGCCCGGTGCTATCGGTGACCAATGGCTATTTCCTCAACCGTTAGTCACAAAAATATACTTCCAATCGCAAAAATGTTTTACATTTTAAAATCATCTTTTTAAATCATCTTTAAAATCATCATCGTTTGGTCATATTACAAAAAGTTCAAATCAATAAATGTATTTCTGAAAGAAATACGAAATATGAGTTTTTATACGGTTCCCTGGTACTACCAATAATATTTAAGAAAATCATGCTCATACAATTTCATGCAAAATAAAAACAAGAAAGATCAATCATGGATAAGCATTGATTATGAAACACTTTCCAACTGAAATGCAATTTCATTTAAAAAATTTTAAAATGTGATACATTCAGTGTTGATATCTTTTACATTATCGCTGTACTACAGTAATTTATTATACTTAAATATTTAAAATTGTATCGAAATATAAATCATCTGATTCTCTATGCAAAATCAATGAATATTTCAAACATATAAATTGTATTCCAGACTCCAGAGCTAAATAATTTTGTATGAAAAAAATTCAGCAATTCTTATGTAACTGACCTTATAATCGCTTCAGATATTTGCATTCTGCATAAGTTAAAATTAGGCTTCGTTGAATAAATAATAAAAGTTTAGGAATCATTTAAAATCACAACTATTGTAATTGCACATGCACGGAATTTAGATATACAGATAATACACAGATACACAGATAATGCATGTGAGTGTGTGTGTGTGTATGTATTCAAAATATTGGAATCGTGCCGAAGATCGGAACTCGAATTTTCGAAGGATCTACAAGGTTTGGGACTTCTAGAACACGAGAAAACTAATTTTAGGAAGACGTCTGTGTGTGTAAGAGTGTATCTGTGTATGTTTCTGTGTGTCTGTGAGGATATTGCATCCAATCTAACTGAAAAACTAATGGACCGAATTTAATAAAATTTGGCAGGTAAGTTTTTTGTGGGAAATCCTGATGTTCACTTGATTATAGTACGATTCGTAATAAAAGAATCTGCCTTCTTTGCGAAATGGCCGGCAGAAATTGCCTTTATCCACTCTAGCTAAAAACTAATGGAACAAATTTAACAAAATTTGGTGTATAATATTTCTATGACTTACAAGTGATTTACATACCAAATTTAACGAAATTTGGTACATAAATCCTTCGTAGGTTATTCAAGTACGATTCAGGAAAAGGGAACGAGCTATTTTTGCGAAATGGCCGTTATCGTTAAATATAAAAAATCGTTAAATGTAAAAATAAAGGACTACGTGTGCTGAATTATATCAATTAAATTCCTATTTTATACGTGATTTTTGACAACAGAAAGAATAAGACTATCCCCATTACTCTAAGACTAGCCGTTCTTGAGATATTCTAGTTTTTGCGTTTTCGCTATGCCACCTTTGACAATAAGTCCAGCTATCAAATGAGAACCAAATTTAAGTTTAACGTGCAAATTCAATGTCATTTAAAATACTTATAGCTGTTATTTTGTGCAGATAATTTCAAATTATTATTGAAGAAATAAAGAGAACGTGAATATGAGTCTGAAAAAGAAAGACATGTGCTGCCCACATCAGAATTTTTAACAATATTACAACAATGCTTTATAGAAGCGAACGGGGATTGTTTGCAGGCCATTTCGAAAAAAATGTATATGGTCTATATTTAAAGATCCACCAACTTTGTGTAGATTAAAATGTTCAACGAATTTAAGCTGTGTACCAAATTTTAACTCTGTAGGACGTAGGAAAGTTCATTAAATTGCCATCAAATAAGTATATCATGAAGAGTTATATAAAATTCTATATTACATAAAATCATCATAAAATTATTATGCTATACTTGAAAGTGTACCCGACGTTGCCGTAGAGTTAAAGTTGATAAATTCATTATTTAAAGCACAAAGCAGAAAGAGAATCCCTTTCCAAGATCAGTTTTAATTTAAATCCCCATGATATACAAAATCAGATATACAAAAACAGTTCAACCCGTCCAGTAAAATTGATCTGTTATGCAATCGTCAGAAAATTATTATGCTATACTTGAAAGTGTACCCGACGTTGCCCTAGAGTTAAGGCAGATAATTACATTATTTAAAGCAGAAAGCAGAAAGAGAGTTCCTTTCCAAATTCAGTTTTAATTTAAATCCCCATGATATACAAAATCAGATACACAAAAACATGGTATACAAAAACAGTTCAACCCATCCTGTAAAATTGGTCTGTTATGCAATCTTCAGAAAATTATTATGCTATACTTGAAAGTGTACCCGACGTTGCTCTAGAGTTAAAGCAGATAATTTCATTATTTAAAGCACAAAGCAGAAAGAAAGTTACTTTCCAAAATCAGTTTTAATTTAAATCCCCATGATATACAAAATCAGTTTAAGCGCATTTTACGCTACCTCTCTGTAAACAGGAAAAGTACAAAAATAAATAAATAACTAGAATAATAAATTAATAAATATAAAATAAATAACAAAAATAATAAATAAATAAATATAAAATAAATAAATATCTAGAATAATAAATAAATCAATATAAAATATATGTACAGGACAGAAGGCGTGTCTTAAAATTGTTCCTCCGAATTCTTTCTCTGGGGGAGAGGTTTAAGCACATGCTCATATCGACTACAACTGACTGCATAGAAGGAAGATGATATGCACGGCATTGAAAATTTTAATAGTTTAGTTCGCTTATAAATAACAGAAAAATAAATTACGAAATAAATAGGGTTCTTTTAGGCAAACAATAAAATTGTGTTGATTCTAATTTTTCACATACGGCGATGTAAAATCATATTACCTAAAATCAGCAAATTTTGATTTTTTTTAATTTATACTAAAAACAATAAATCTGAAAGAATAGCATTACGAATGCAATTCAAACATCATTAGAAATAATGTTTTTTGTTCTTAGATATTTTCGATAAAGATGGCACCTCTGTCTTAGTATTATTGGTTATTAAGGAACTGATTTTTGTGAGAATCTTGCTACAACATAAAATAACTAAAACACCTACTAAAAATTTTAAGAACTAATACCGAGATGCACACATGTGCGTTGAGAAGTACTGTATACTAAATTTCATGGTCATACCGTGCTTAAATTTCTCGTTACGGACTGCAGAGTTCGACACACTCACCCACACATACTTTTTACTTCGTTATGTTAGGTGAGATAATATAGTGCAACAACTATGTGCTAATTATTTGTGTATCACCATATAAATTATAATTTATTATATTTGAACTAATTGAAATAAAACATTTCCATTTTAACGCATTAGTTGTGTAAAAAATTTTGCCTGAAATTAAAGCATATAACGGTCTTCAATTACGGTCTTCAGGTTTAAACATTATTACCATTGATATTTTCGGAAACTGCTGATTCAGGGATTATTGATATTTTTAAGTTATTATGTCATTGTTTATTCATGACGAAAATTGTTGAAACTCATATATAGTGCGTTGTACGAGTAATCTTCTACAAATGCACGGATATATCTTCTAATCTACGAGAATATAAGTAGTAAAGGTATATTGGCATATATTTTGATATATATTGGCATATATTATAATCAATTACGACCTTCTGGTATAAAGATTACGGGGATTATTGATATTTTCAATTTATTACGTCATCTCTATTATTTTGGCATCTCTATTATTTTTGAGACTCATATTGTAATACGGGTAATCTTCTACTAACACACTGGCATATTTTCTAATCTGTGACAATATAAGTAGTACGGGGTTGCATATATTGATTCAATTCCTTTTTTTTGTAAATTTGCTTACAAAAGGGGCCAGGATGTTTTATTCTTCAGATCTGTCCGTGAAGATAATTTTGCATAGTAAGAACAGATATTCTTAAACTTCTCTTTAGGAGCAATAAATTTATTGTTTTAACAGAATTTGCACATGATTGCGAATTATAAGTTTCTTTATATTATATATTCCGTATGAAGAACGGGTATGCTGCTAGTATTTAATAAAAATATTCTTCGTCATAAACTCACTGTATTTGAATCCGTTGCTAAGCGACATGTTACGATTTGCTTCAAATAAATTGGTGGTCAAAATATCGTCTGAATAATGCGATCTCTAATGAAGGTTTGGCGGCATTTTAAAAAATCTTCAAATTTATCGCCAAGTGGGACTGTAGAACTGACAGTCTCACTTGCCGATAAATTGACGAACCATCATCAAAATATTATCCCTTAAAAAAACACAATTTCATTTATTTAGAGCAATTTTATCAATTTCAAGATATTTTTATGGATTTACAAACATTTTTATCAATTTGGTGATATTTTAAAAATTCGCTAAATGTGTTATTAAGTAAGACGGTTGGAGTGACAGACAAATGCTAACGAAACGCCAGCTCAGTACTTTCTTCTAGCAAAACAAAATAAATTTCATTGATTTACATCGTTTTTATCAATTTGAAGACATTTCAAACAATTTAGCAACGTTTAAGAAATTTTCCATGTTAGCGATATCCAGCCAAATCCGTAGCTCTAAATTTGCAGATCTGAATAAAATATCGTGATCCAGTTTGTATATACTAAATGAAAACACTAAAATATATTTAGAAGATATTCCGGTTCTACTCTTTTTCTGTTTCAACAATCGGATAAATGAATTTATTGGGTAGACAGAATATATGTGTTTATTAGCTAAACACAATATATAAGCTTGAAACCTCTTTGCCAAAATAAATGAAAGTGATGTACGCAGTTCGCAATTAATATAATTAAAAGAAAAATCAAACAGTTTATTTCTAAAAGATATTTTTGTATCCATTTATTTATTATTCAAATCGAAAAACTAAAAATAATCATTAACAAACACATTTAATTTTATTAATTTTCCGAACAACATGATATAAGATAGAATCTTTCTCATAAAATGCGAAATTAAATAACCATTTTGATTTCTTTATACTTTTCATCGCATCGTTTGCTTGTGACAAATATAAGCCATGGAGGTAGAGTTTTCCATTTAAATTCATGTTTCAAACAATTCATGCTTTCAGATAGTGACTGATTAGCGCATAAAATCTCCACCAAACTCAGAAATAAAGTTTTATTTCTGTTTAACGTTTTAAACAAACGATTTTCATCCTTTCCGTTTGGATAAACCACGGAGTTAGAGAGTAGAACTCCTAGGAAAAAGTTCCGGTTTTCATTAATATCTCAAAAATCCCTGGACTTAGACACCCGAAACTTGGACAACATTTATGAGGAGCTATTTCAAGGCTATCCACAAAATTTCATTCAATTCGGTTTAGCCGTTCTCTCGAGATGATGAGACAAATGAAAGTTTCGTTTTTTACTAATATCTCAAGAAAAACTGGTCGTAGAATCTCCAAACATAGACTAAATTTTAAGTGGGGCTATTTTTAGGCTACCCACAAAATTTTATCAAATTCGATTCAGCTGTTCTGTCGTGATGATGGGACAAACCGACAGACAGACAGACAGATTTACAATTTTATATATATAGACTAGCAGCATACCCGTTCTTCGTACGAAGTATATAATATAAAGAAATTTGAAATTCGTAATCATGCCCAAATTCTTATAGTATACTAAATGACATGTTTAATCAAAATATTCTGTTAAAATATTTAATATAATGCTCCTAAAAAGAAGTTTAAGAATCTCTGTTCTCGCTATATAAAATTATCTTCATGGACATATCTGAAGAATAAAACATCTTGGACCCCTTATGTAAGCAAATATAAAAAAAATATGGAATTGAATCAATATATGCAAAATAAAAGCGTTAAAATTGTATGGGACCCGTACTAATTATATACGCGAATATTAGAAAATATAACCTGTATTAGTAGATTACATGTATAAATTGAAAATACCAATAAACCCGTAATCTTTAAATCTGAAGACAGTCATTTATTCCAATATATGTCAAAATTAAAGTGCTAAAATTATATGGGAAGATATACACGTACTACTTATAATGTCCGATTATTAGTAGAAGATTACCGGTTTTGCAATAGGAGTCACAAATGTTTTTTGGTAAAATACAACAGACGACGTAATAAATTGAATATATAATTAATCCCCTTAATCTTCATACCAGAAGACTGTACTTGATTCCAATATATATGCCAATATATGTCAAAATATATGCCAATATACCTGTACTACTTATATTCTCGTAGGTTAGAAGATATACCCGTGTATTCCTAGAAGATTACTCGTACAACGTACAATATGCGTGTGTCAGCAATTTTTGCCGCAATAAAACAATGGCGTAATAACTTAAAAATATCAATAATCCCTGAATCAATAATTCCGGAAAATATCAATAATAATAATGTTTAAACCTGAAGAGTATAATTGATATTATCCAGTCCAAAATGAAATGGCAATGAAATTTATTTTATATACATATCTTCATTATTCAAATCGGAAAGGATTTAATAAAAATCGTCTACCGCATAAACACATTGGATTTAAATCCGTTGCTAAGCGACATGATATCATTTGCTTCAAATAAATTGGTAGAAACAATATCGTCTAAATAGTTATATTTCTATGGAACATTTGGCGACAGTTTCGTCAAATTAGCGACATTTTAAAAAATCGCCAAATTTATCGCCAAGTGGGACTGTACAACTGACAGTTCCACTTTGCGACAAATTGACGAAATATCATCACAATACTCTCCCGTAACAAAAAACAATTAATATCATTTATGTAGCGCAATTTTATCAATTTCAAGATATTTTTATAGATTTGAAAACATTTTTATCAATTTGGTGACATTTTAAAAATTCGCTAAATGTATTACTAAGTAGGATGGTTGGTCTGACAGATAAATGCTAACCAAACATCATTTCAGTACTCTCTTCTAACAAAACAAAAAAAAATTTCATTGATATGTAGAAGACCCAAGCCACACGACCAACACGAAGGTTTATGGCAGCTGTTTGTGTGTCGTTTATATCAATTTGGCAACATTTCCGTCAATTTGGCAAAGTTTAAGAAAAGTTGTCAAATTAGCGATATCCCTCCAAATTCGTAGCTTTGAATTTGCAGATCTGAATGAAACATTCTTATCCCGTTTCAATATACTAAATGAAAACACTACAATTGTATTAGAAGATATACCCGCTCTACTCTTTTTCTGTTTCAACAATCGGCTATATGAATTTATTGGCTAAACACAATATATGAGTTTAGTAGCTAAATACGATATAAGCTTGAAAACTCTTTGCCAAAATAAATGAAATTGATGTACGCAGTCAGCAATTAGTATAATTAAAAGAAAAATCAAACCGTCCATTCATAAGATATACTTTTATATCCATTTATCCATTTATTTATTATTTAAATCGAAAAAAAATAATAAAAACATTAACAAACACATTTAATTTAATTGCGATGCCGAGCAACATGATATATCCTCCTAAAATGTTAAAATTTATTAACCACTAACAGCAAACCCGTTATTCGTACGGAGTGTATAATTTAAAGAAACTTAAAGTTCGCAATCATGTGCAAATTCTGTTAAAATATTAAATTTATTGCTCCTAAAGAGAAGTTTAAGAATATATGTTCTCACTATGCAAAATTATCTTCACGATCAGATCTGAAGAATAAAACATCCTGCCCCCTTTTGTAAGCAAATTTACATAAGAAAAAATAGGAATTGAATGAATATATGCAACCCCGTACTAATTATATTGTCGCAGATCAGAAAACATGCCAATGTGTTAGTAGAAGATTACCCGTATTACAATATGCGTCTCAAAAATATTTGCCAAAATAAAAGAGATGACGTAATAAATTGAAAACATCAATAATATCCGTACTCTTTATACCAGAAGGTCGTAATTGATTCCAATATATGCCAATATATATCAAAACATATGTCAATATACCTGTACTACTTATATTCTCGTAGATTAAAAGATATACACGAGTATTTGTAGAAGATTCGTACAACATACAATATATGAGTTTAAACAATTTTTGTCATAATAAAATAATTGCATAATAACTTGAAAATATCAATAATCCTTGAATCAATAATCCCCGAAAATATAAATAATAATAATTTTTAAACCTGAAGACCGTAATTGATATTATCCAGTCAAAAATGCTATAAGAAAAATCAAATCGTTCTTTTCTAAAATATATTTTTATATCCATTTATTTATTATTCAAATCGAAAAAATAATTATTAAAATTAACAGACAGATTTAATTTAATTGCGTTTCTGAGTAACATGATATAAGATAGAATCTTATAACATGTTAAATATGTCATGTCTTATAACATAAACTGCGAAATTAAATAACAATTTTGATTTCTCTATACTTCTCATTGTTCCGTAAAAGCTTGTTTTAAATAAACCATGAACCATGGAGATAGATTTCCCCTTTAAATCATGTTTCAAACAATTCATGTTTTCAGAAAGTGACTAATTAACGCAAAAAATCTCCCATCAAACTCAGAGATTAAATTTTAATTCACTTTCAAACGATTTTCGAGCTTTTCGTTTGGATAAACCACGGAGTTAGGGAGTAGAACTCCTAGGAAAAAGTTCCGTTTTTCATTAATATCTCGACAACCCCAGGTCTTAGAAACTCGAAACTTGGACAAAAGTTATGGGGGGATATTTCAAGGCTATTCACCAAATTTCATTAAATTCGGTTCAGCCGTTTTTCCGTGATGATGAGACAAACGAAAATTTCGTTTTTTACTAATATCTCGAGAACCACTGGTCGTAAAAACTCAAAACACGGATATAATTTTAAGTGGGGCTATTTCTGGGCTACCCACAAAATTTCATCAAATTCGGTTCAGCCGTTCTCCCGTGATGGTGTGACAAACAGACAGACAGACAGACAGACAGACAGACAGACAGATTTTCATTTTTATTTATATAGACTAGCAGCATACCCGTTCTTCGTACGGAGTATATAATAAAAAGAAACTTGAAATTCATAATCATGCCCAAATTCTTATAGTACACTAAATGACATGTTTAATCAAAATATTCTGTTAAAATATTTAATATAATGCTCCTAAAAAGAAGTTTAAGAATCTCTGTTCTCGCTATATAAAATTATCTTCATGGACATATCTGAAGAATAAAACATCGTGACCCCTTATGTAAGCAAATATAAAAAAAAAATATGGAATTGAATCAATATATGCAAAATAAAAGCGTTAAAATTGTATGGGACCCGTACTAATTATATACGCGAATATTAGAAAATATAACCTGTATTAGTAGATTACATGTATAAATTGAAAATACCAATAAACCCGTAATCTTTAAATCTGAAGACAGTCATTTATTCCAATATATGTCAAAATTAAAGTACTAAAATTATATGGGAAGATATACACGTACTACTTATAATGTCCGATTATTAGTAGAAGATTACCCATTTTGCAATATGAGTCACAAATGTTTTTTGGTAAAATACAACAGACGACGTAATAAATTGAATATATCATTAATCCCCTTAATCTTCATACCAGAAGACTGTACTTGATTCCAATATATATGCCAATATATGTCAAAATATATGCCAATATACCTGTACTACTTATATTCTCGTAGGTTAGAAGATATACCCGTGCATTCCTAGAAGATTACTAGTACAACGTACAATATGCGTGTGTCAGCAATTTTTGCCGCAATAAAACAATGGCGTAATAACTTAAAACTATCAATAATCCCTGAATCAATAATTCCGGAAAATATCAATAATAATAATGTTTAAACCTGAAGAGTATAATTGATATTATCCAGTCCAAAATGAAATGGCAATGAAATTTATTTTATATACATATCTTCATTATTCAAATCGGAAAGGATTTAATAAAAATCGTCTGCCGCATAAACACATTGGATTTAAATCCGTTGCTAAGCGACATGATATCATTTGCTTCAAATAAATTGGTAGAAAAAATATCGTCTAAATAGTTATATTTCTATGGAACATTTGGCGACAGTTTCGTCAAATTAGCGACATTTTAAAAAATCGCCAAATTTATCGCCAAGTGGGACTGTAGAACTGACAGTTCCACTTTGCGACAAATTGACGAAATATCATCACAATACTATCCCCTAACAAAAAACAATTAATATCATTTATGTAGCGCAATTTTATCAATTTCAAGATATTTTTATAGATTTGAAAACATTTTTATCAATTTGGTGACATTTTAAAAATTCGCTAAATGTATTACTAAGTAGGATGGTTGGTCTGATAGATAAATGCTAACCAAACATCATTTCAGTACTCTCTTCTAACAAAACAAAAAAAAAATTTCATTGATATGTAGAAGACCCAAGCCACACGACCAACCCGAAGGTTTATAGCAGCTGTTTGTGTGTCGTTTATATCAATTTGGCGACATTTCCGTCAATTTGGCAAAGTTTAAGAAAAGTTGTCAAATTAGCGATATCCCTCCAAATTCGTAGCTTTGAATTTGCAGATCTGAATGAAACATTCTTATCCCGTTTCAATATACTAAATGAAAACACAACAATTGTATTAGAAGATATACCCGCTCTACTCTTTTTCTGTTTCAACAATCGGCTATATGAATTTATTGGCTAAACACAATATATGAGTTTAGTAGCTAAATACGATATAAGCTTGAAAACTCTTTGCCAAAATAAATGAAATTGATGTACGCAGTCAGCAATTAATATAATTAAAAGAAAAATCAAACCGTCCATTCATAAGATATACTTTTATATCCATTTATCCATTTATTTATTATTTAAATCGAAAAAAAATAATAAAAACATTAACAAACACATTTAATTTAATTGCGATGCCGAGCAACATGATATATCCTCCTAAAATGTTAAAATTTATCAACCACTAACAGCACACCGGTTATTCGTACGGAGTGTATAATTTAAAGAAACTTAAGTTCGCAATCATGTGCAAATTCTGTTAAAATATTAAATTTATTGCTCCTAAAGAGAAGTTTAAGAATATATGTTCTCACTATGCAAAATTATCTTCACGATCAGATCTGAAGAATAAAACATCCTGCCCCCTTTTGTAAGCAAATTTACAGAAGAAAAAATGGGAATTGAATGAATATATGCAACCCCGTACTAATTATATTGTCGCAGATCAGAAAATATGCCAATGTGTTAGTAGAAGATTACCCGTATTACAATATGCGTCTCAAAAATATTTGCCAAAATAAAAGAGATGACGTAATAAATTGAAAACATCAATAATATCCGTACTCTTTATACCAGAAGGTCGTAATTGATTCCAATATATGCCAATATATATCAAAACATATGTCAATATACCTGTACTACTTATATTCTCGTAGATTAAAAGATATACACGTGTATTTGTAGAAGATTCGTACAACATACAATATATGAGTTTAAACAATTTTTGTCATAATAAAATAATTGCATAATAACTTAAAAATATCAATAATCCTTGAATCAATAATCCCCGAAAATATAAATAATAATAATTTTTAAACCTGAAGACCGTAATTGATATTATCCAGTCAAAAATGCTATAAGAAAAATCAAATCGTTCTTTTCTAAAATATATTTTTATATCCATTTATTTATTATTCAAATCGAAAAAATTATTATTAAAATTAACAGACAGATTTAATTTAATTGCGTTTCTGAGTAACATGATATAAGATAGAATCTTATAACATGTTAAATATGTCATGTCTTATAACATAAACTGCGAAATTAAATAACGATTTTGATTTCTCTATACTTCTCATTGTTCCGTAAAAGCTTGTTTTAAATAAACCATGAACCATGGAGATAGATTTCCCCTTTAAATCATGTTTCAAACAATTCATTTTTTCAGAAAGTGACTAATTAACGCAAAAAATCTCCCATCAAACTCAGAGATTAAATTTTAATTCACTTTCAAACGATTTTCAAGCTTTTCGTTTAGATAAACCACGGAGTTAGGGAGTAGAACTCCTAGGAAAAAGTTCCGTTTTTCATTAATATCTCGACAACCCCAGGTCTTAGAAACTCGAAACTTGGACAAAATTTATGGGGGGATATTTCAAGGCGATTCACCAAATTTCATTAAATTCGGTTCAGCCGTTTTTCCGTGATGATGAGACAAACGAAAATTTCGTTTTTTACTAATATCTCGAGAACCACTGGTCGTAGAAACTCAAAACACGGATATAATTTTAAGTGGGGCTATTTCTGGGCTACCCACAAAATTTCATCAAATTCGGATCAGCCGTTCTCCCGTGATGGTGTGACAAACAGACAGACAGACAGACAGACAGACAGACAGACAGACAGACAGACAGACAGATTTTCATTTTTATTTATATAGATTGGTATTCGATTTAAAAGTTTAAGCATTCTTTATAAATAGAATATAAACGACTTTTTTTCCATTTATACTTTGTGGAAATATAACTCGCTCTTTAAATCTTAAAATACGGACAAGTTATAAATCGAATTTTGGGAAAAAAAGTAAAGTAAATCTATTTTAGATTTTGGAAGTAATTCTCTTGATCCTATACTTACTTTAACTTTATTGTTCCTAAATCTCCTTTTTTCGATTGCAGGATCGATAAATTCAAACGGAGTATTTTTATGGTATATTTTTACTTTCCTTATATACATAATGTATAAGGAAAGTATTGTGACGGGGTCGAAAATTCGAATTCGAGTTTTCGACGGGAGAGCACGTTTCAAGCATCCCTGATCACGAATCAAACATTTTTGAAGTGATGTCTGTGTGTGTGTGTGTGTGTGTGTGTGTGTGTGTGTGAAAGTATGTGTGTATGTGTGTGTGTCAGTGAGTCTGTGGAGACGATAACTGACGAACGAATAGACCGATTCGAACCAAATTTGGTACAAAAATCACAATCCGTAAACACTGGAAGCCTATTGTTTTTATACGCAATCGAATGTTCAGAACCCACCTAAATTTTCGAATGAAATTTTGAAAAAATCGTCAAAAAATTAAAACCACTAATAAAGTTACGCAAATAGACATTTCTTATGTAATTTTTCATTAGAAAACGATTGACATGAATTTTAGAACGCTAACGTGAACCGTTCTCGAGATATTGTACATTTTTTAAAAAAATTATCAAAAAGTCATATAAAATAAAAAGAAAAATATTTCCTATTGAGAAACATGTTTACTTTTCATATGTAATACCATGCGATAAATTGAGTGACATCCTTCTCGTGGATCTAGCTCGTTCCATTCTTGAAAAAAGATACTTTGAATAATACTTTTGTATTTGAACGCCAATAGTCATTTATCTGCTTTAAGAAAAACTTATTTCTTAGTGCATAACGCTTGGCGAGATTTTGGCGACGAATTTGGCGGAATGTCGCCAACTTGGCGACTTTTTTGAAATGTTGCCAAATTAACAAATGGATAAAAATGACGCTAAATGACGTCAAATGGATAAAAATGACGCTAAATCGATGAAAATGACGACTAATTGTCGAAAATTCAATATCTTGGAAAGAATATTAGTATCTACTACAAGAAAATCCTATTTTTTTACTGTAAAAGTAGTAAATTCATTACATTATATAAGGAAAGTCATGTGTTGCCCACATCAGATTTTTTTCTAGAGAGAAAGCACATTCAATTTTAGCAAGTTCCTTATATAACATATGAATTTTATGTACCAGTTGAAGTGTCGGGGTTAGTTTATTGCTACGAAAAACTGGGGAAATGGACCCTGATATAAATAAAAAAAATTAACTGAAGTGTGTTTCAATCTGGCTTTCTAAGTATCGTGATTATTGTTAAAAATATAAACCTTTTTATGTATGATAATGTCAAATTTTGTCCTTTACTGCCACGGCAAAAAAAATGTAAAAATATATACACTTCCGCTCGTATTTTAAAAAAATTCTATATAGTTCAAGATTTTTTTATGACGGATATAAAGTTTCGTGAAAATTTATTAATACATTTAGCTGCTATAGTGTACATAAGAAATCGACCACATACATCAACCATACGAACATCATTCCAAATGTAGTCAAAACGTGTTCAGGAGAACATATATTGGCATAATTATTACATATATTGGCATAATTATTACATATATTGGCATAATTATTAACATATATTGGCATAAATATCGAATTTGAAAATTTTCATGAAAACAATACATTTTCTAGACTATATTACAGAGAATGAGAAAGCAGATATTAGTAGCTTAATTCAAATAAATATGAAACTAACAGTAGGTTCATATATAATCAGGGTTTTTAAATTTAGAATTTCTGTTGAATTGATGTATGTTAGATATGAGAAATAAGAATACATTTCATATTATACAAAATTGGTTGTACTCATATGTTATCAAGGTTTTCTTATCTGATTAGAGAGTAAAACACCGATATCTGGCTGACTAATGATGGCTTTTAACATTGAGTTTTTGAGATGGTTATCTTCAATATTAGAATCCGGCACTACATTTTACATTTTCGGATTTCAAATAACTGTTCTTACATAATAAACGATTTTTGTCTGTTTGCCTGTTTCTTTGTCGAGTAACGGAAACTCTTGGGCTATAGATTATGTATGTATTTCAAGTAAGGTCCAAAGTCACTTCGGAACGATTTTTTGTAATGTAAATTAATTTCCTAGATTTGTTTTTCATCTTGAAGCGCAATTTTGTGCGATTTTTACACAAATCGGTAAATTAACGACCACAAATGCTATCCCAACGTTTTCACCCTGACGCCGTCGGAAAGAATGAAGAATGGTCTTTCAAATCATGTTGAAGCTGAATACATACTACGACAATTTCTTGATATTTAAAAAAAAATAATTATTCTAAATATGCCTATTTTATGCAATTTCATTTTAACTATTCCACATCGGTAAATTGAAGATTTCCACTACTCCACTGATTATAAAATAAATTGCTTTATATCTGATTTTCCTAAACAAAATATAGTGGGTTTGAACAAGTTGCGACTTTAAGCCACAATGTGCGCCCATATGAAGCTTTCCCGTGTTGAGTGTTGTTGAGACCCAGACCGTCCGACCTACCAGAAAGGTGTTAAGATAACCGTTTGGACGGCCGGAAACCCGTGTTAAGAGTGTCACAGCTGTTACTACTGGTTGCTACTGGTTATTACATGACGTATTTAACGAGGAAATACAGTCGTGATGCCACAAAGGTGATTTCTATTTACTTTCTAATACGTAGTATTAGGAAGGTATTGTCTTCACAAAAATTTTCGATTTCGATGTGTTTATGTCAATATATGTTTTAAGATCCCATTTGAACATGTTTTGACTATTTTTGGAGTGGTGTCCGTCTGTTCGTATGATGTCTGTAGTCGATATTTTGTGAACGATAAATGCTACAAATGTTATTGGATTTTCATGAAAATTTATATCTGGTTTTTTTACCGAAAAATCCAGAACTAGATAGCATTTATTTTAATCCGAGTTAAGAATTCAAAATTTTATATTTTCTTTTAATATAGCAGCATTGAACAAAATTTCAACCAATCATGCATTAAAGGAATTATTCATAGCTCAAAAATCCCGAGACTTAATAGATTCAATCTTTATTGTCAAAAATAGCCGCGATACAATTTTTATGTTTGGGATGCCATTGGCCCCTAGGGGGAAGGGGGTTATCCCCCGGGAGTACATTGTCAAGTATAGTATCGATGAAAATATTTTGGCAAGCACTTTAAAGTGAAAGGTAACACACTGTAATTGTAATCAATGGGATCAACGACACCGACTTTTCAAAATGTTACTTATGAAATTTGAATAAAAAAAAACATAAGCTACTTAAAAATGGATTATGATATGAGAAAGTTGAGTTGCACCACACTGCAGTTAATTTTATTTTCGTTCTAAACATGTCTGTTATTAAAGCGTTATTTTTCGTTTAAGAATGTGCTGTGTGTTTAGGTGTAATTTAATCTGAGGTTTGCGTCTTACGTCTAGTGTAACGTCCAGGTATTCGTGGTAATGATGTATATAATACATTTATTTTTCTGGGATATTTTATAGAGGGTGACGTCAGTTTTGACGTAACTCTGCGTGAGTCCCAAAAGCCACGACGACTCATAGCTTAAGACCCCTGAGGTAGACTATATGCAAGTATTTTATTTGTCAATATGTGGCACACAATTTTGAAGTTTAATGATTGAACAAATGTTTGAGCTAGATCAGTAAAAATTATTTTTCACAAAATATTCGTATATTCTAACAAATATAGTTAACTAATTTTACGTCTCTTAAAATAATGGAACAATGCACGTAATTTAAATATTTCAGTCGCATTAAAGTTTAATAAATTCTAGTACCAAACATTATTTTCATTAGACAACATAATTTAAACATTTATGTCACCAATAGCATCATAAACTATCTTACAAAATATAATATTGTCATTTTGAAATAATGTTATTGGGTATCTTTGAAAGGCATATTGAATGTTATCTTCCGCAAATCATTTAATATGTAAATTGAAATTTACAAAATGACATATATGGTTTTCGCGTTACGGTGCATTTCATGAAAGTTCTAATGATGTGAGATAAGAGAAATTTTAGTTTCAGGAACAATAATTGTTTAGTGTTAGGGGATACGTATAGACATTATTAGATGTTTCTCGTTCGCGGGCATTTGTTACGGAATGTCGTGTGCACAAATAACGCATTTACAATAGTGCCTAATTGATTCACTGAAATTTTAAATTGCTTATGTTCGCATAATTTGCTTATGTGATTCTGAAATGATGTGCCGAGTTTTGCAATGCATTATAAATGCGGAACTCTGATATAGAGTTTTACAGAATTCGTTTGCTTTTTACTGATACATTTAATTGATATTTAAAATTATACAATTTCTTTTTATATTCATTCGAACTGAATATAATTTTGACTAGTAAATTAATTTACTCATACGAAAGTGTGCCGGTTTACGCTTTACTGTCTGTGGAACTGGTTGATATAGCATGATTTTGGTTTTGTACCTTCGAGAAAATGCTGCTAATTTTCTTTTTAAAAAATATAATTTTACTTTAACATGGTTTAGAACAGTATAATACAACGAGTTTTAAAATATTTTCACACTTTATTATTTATTACTATTGTATGCTAATTTTACTTTTTATTATGCAAATTTATGTACGAAATGCCTCAACATTGTTTTCGAGAATCACGTACTCACGACTGGCCAGGACTATAAAAGAAGCAAACGTTAAACGGATGGATTTGTCTTCGTATTGGTATCCAAGTGAGATGCATGTGTGAATCGCAGTCGTCAACTTCGTCTGTTGTCTTTATACGAGAGTGTGAGGGTGTGATTGCAGTCTGTTTATTAATGGAAGTACGCAGCGAAGTGATGGTCTCTACAATATTGTGAGTATAGATATCTATGATTTAATAGCTGATTAGTGATTTATTCAGACTCCATAAGTCGGACTCATTCGATGAGAAAAACTGGTTCCGAGACAAAGTATGCAGGCGAAAATTCAAGGTCATTCGTTGCAGCGCGGGAGAAGCGTTACATACGGGTACCAACAGATTGGCAGGGAGGAAATGCATTAATACATAGTTAAGAACTCATAGTAAAAAAAAATTATTATGTACAAGATTAGAGAATCACAGAGGAATAACAATATACAGATTTTAATATAAATATAAGTGAATGACAATAAAAGATAAATTAAGAATAAAAGTATAAATAAATAAATAAAAGATATAGCTGCGTTAAACGCATGATTCATGGTAGTGAACCAATACAGGTATTTAAAACGCGGGTCGTTCAATTTAAATACTAAAACATTAAATTTAAAAGATGTCCTAGGTAAATCTATAAACTTTATTCAAAAAAATTTGGGTAACTCGTGAATACATGCAAAATGCGCCAAAATAAAATAAAATTTTAAAACACATGGAAAATATTCGTAAATTTAGATTAAAAATAAGTAATAATAACATTTGAGAAAGAGAATAAGCTGGAAGTTAACGCTTAAAGGAAACGAAGTTGGGTTTTCCCGCCCATGTAGCACGAAGGCCAGATGACAAAGAAAATGAATTTGACTTGTAAAATTAGACAGCCAAAGTTCATTTCCACATCAAATGACTCACGATGGTGAAACACAGAGATAACATGTTAAAAAAACATGCTAGAATACTTACCTGCTCTTGTGCTTGTGATAAGCTGGAAAGACGATGTGAATGGCAATGCGGACAGTCAGCCGCGCTTCAGCTCTGAATCAAACTAAGTAAAGGCGCGAATCCGGACTTCCGGTCTTCGAGCGATTTCGGAGAAGGGTTTGTTGGTCGCCATGGCTTCAAACATATGTTTTGAGATAAACAGTGGGGGGAAACGCCTGGACTGACAGTGGTTTGTTTTGGTCGTATTGCGTTGTAAATTACAATGTGTAGAGTATAGAATTGTGAAATTATACAAATGTTAAATCAAATAGTACTGATTGTAGGCCAATGTATATGAGTCGAACTGTAAAAAAAAAAAATTGTGAACAGTTACGAAAAAGTGATGGAAAATCTGTAAACAAATAATGATGATGTAAAGTGTACTATATAATATTTGAAACCTAGCTTGACTTCTTTCTGTTCAGGGGGGTGAGAATATGTGATATGATAATCACATATTTTATACATAACCCTGGGAAAAACGGGAATGTGTATTGTAATTTAAAATGTATACTATGTTTGTGATTTATGTAATAGCTAGGCCTTTGCACAGACGGAATTGGGATTTTTTGGCGCCGTTGGGTTGTGTGCGCACTGACATGGATTGTAAATATTCAGAGATTTAATTGCAGCAAAATGTCAAAGTTGAGCTACAAATCTTTGAAGATTTATAGCCCTGTCAGGTGTGGCTCGCGTCGGGGTTTCGGTCCTTGGACCACCCGGTTGTAGAATGCCCTCTGGTTCTTGTGTTTGAGTGGAGCGCATACAAAATGAGCGTCGCTTCAAAAACCAATGGTATGAAGCATTCTTGGACAGCCTTTTTATTGCGTTTTGGGAAGCAGCGAATGGGAAGTGGGGGACTTCCTCCCAGTATTTTTGTCGTTCCCCATGTTTTAAAAATTCTGGAAGTTTTTAGAAATGTAAAAAATAGTCAGTTGCTTTTCTGAGCTCGAGTAGAGAGCACTCCAAGTGCGTGGCACTTGTGGTATTGTGAAGTCCGCTCCGGCATGCATTTTTGAAGCATCTCTGACCCGGCATCCGCGGTCCCTATCTCAGGCGGCAAATGCCTTTGCCGAGGAACCGACGTAGTGAGTCCGGTAAAGAAGGCGACTCGTAGCCAAGACGAGCCGAGCCTAACTCAGCGCGAGGGCGCATTTTCTTCGGGCGGTGGCGACCAGAAAATGGAAGAATGTCGTCATGTTTTTATTTGGTGTCAGTACACACAGCTCTACCACCAAAACGGCGCGGTGTAGGACCTTTGCTCCTTTAGCTGCATTTAAGCCGTGGTAACTGTAATACTGCGTGTAAGGAGTGTTTGCGGAGCATCAATCCAGGGCTCCTAAGCAGCAGACAATCTCTACAAAATATCTGATCGTGAACTTCGGTGAAACCTGTACGCATGCTCACTCAAGAGCCGCTGGGACTAAACCGAAATTAAGAGGAGGAGAAGGAAAGTGGACAGTGTGCCCATCTCCAAAACAATACTTGGCAAAAATTTTCGTCACCTGATGATACGCAACCGTGTTTTCTCAGACTGGTAGTGTTTTCCATGAACTATTCAAATAAAGGAACCCAAACTTCAATTAATCGTGCCACCCATTCCAACGTGCAGAGGTCAGCTACAGACGTTATATAATTAATATAAGTTTCCTATACATATAATATTACAATTGTTTTGATTAATACATACTAATAATTTGCACGAAACTTTAGATTACTTTACAGGCAAATAACCTACTACGTATATTAAAGATTAAGTAAAATGTATCTAAAGGTGTTATCCTGAATTAATTATTTTACAGGAATAAATATTTTTTATCAGAACATATTGTTACGAACGTGTAAAATGCTGTGGAGTCTATTTTCTCCCTTTTACTATCGTCTGCATCGACAACTTGTACAGGCATCCTTTCCCTTGAAGTGGGTCCAGAGTTACTACATGCAGAAGTTCGAAGAAGGGTTGCCATATTTAGCTATTTATTGCAAATTCGGCCACTTTTAGGGAAGATTCGAGAAACACCTCGAATTTAAAAATATTCTTCCAGAATATTGATAAATTATCTTCAATAGAATACTAGAAGTTTCTACAGAGAGTCTATAAAAGGAGTCATCACTCCGTTGGAGATCAATTGATAAGATACGACCTACATTGAATTGTGACTTACGTCAATATTTTGAGAGTAGCATCAGTTAGTTTGTGAAATTAGTGGAGCCTTTTTACTGCTGTTTTACTGTCTATTGCTCCTGTTTATGCTGAGCTTGTGAATAAACGTGTTAGTTATATAGAAATTTGGATCCATTGTTGTATCCTCAGCGCACACCCCACTCAGTACACACAAAGGATACGCCGTAACAATGTATACATTTCCTTCAACCGTATAGTAACAAATATATTAAACACAGCCTTGTTCGTTTACTAAATTTGTGATGAGAAGCAAGAATGTTGTTTTTCAGAATATTGCTTTGAAGTTCAAATTTAATACAACATTTATCTTCATCTATATACTACGTGATAGTACTTTTAGCTTAATTTTCTTTTTTAATTACGGCAGCTATTTGAATTTCCCTCAGTTAAACGTACATAAATAACCATATTAAATTCAGTTTTGTTTGTTAACTGAAAATATAATTAAATGCAAGTTTTCGATCTAATACAGCAATCAGTTTTTCTGCTAAAATAAAAGAAAGAAGTAAAACAATCCATAATTTGTTTTCTTCTAAAAACCTAATCCCGGAGCTTTTTTTTTTAAAAATCTGATGTGGGAAAAACTTGACTTTTCTTTTATAATGCAATGAATATACTAGTTTTACAGTTAAAAAATAATGTATAAGATCCACGGCGCTGTGTTTTTATCATTGCATTGTACATTTGGCGATTTTTCAGATGACAACATGTAAAACTATTTCAAAATATTCAATTACCTTATACCTCGCGAAACTCTAAATAAATAGTCATCAATATTGATAGCATCCTCCATAAGCGATATAGTCCATATATTAAATTACCTTAATAATTACGTCATTAATAAGCGTAATTTTCATTAATTTAACGTCATTTCTGCAATTTTGACGATATTTTTGTCAATCTGGGGGCGAACTGTCGCCAAGTTGGAAATACTTCGCATCATCAAGTGTTACAAACAAACAGATAAAAGAGTATTTCTTATATACTAGAAGCTATGCCCGTCATATGACGAAAATGAGAATGTGGGAGACATTACTTTCCATTTGGCGTCATTTTTATCAATTTGGCGACACTTTCGACACTAGCTAGATCCATAAGAATGATGTCATCAAATTTTTCGCATGATATTGCTTATATAAAGTGAACGTATTTCACAATAGGTAATATTTTTTTTTATTTTATATGATATTTTGATATTTTTAAAAAAAAATGTGCAATATCTCGAGAACGGTTTATGCTAGCGTTCTAAAATTTATCGCAATGGTTTTCTAATAAAAAATAACATAGGAAATGACTATTTGCGTAACTGTATTAAATGTTTTAATTTTTTGAGGATTTTTTCAAAATTTCACGCGAAAATTTAGGGAGATGCTGAACATTCGACTGCGTATTAAAACAATAAGCTTCCAGAATTCATGGATTGTAATTTGTGTACCAATTTTCGCTCGAGTCGGTCCATTTGTTCATCAATTATCGTCTTCACAGACTCACTGATACACACACACACCCACACACACATCATCTCAGAAACGTCTGATTTGTGTCCAGGGATGCTTGAAACTTGTTCTCCCGTCGAAAATTTAAATTCGAATTTTCGACACCATCACAATACTTTCCTTATACATTATATATATATAAGGAAAGTAACTAGTTGCAGAATATACTTATAGAAAAGTAACTTAAGAGAAAGATAAACTATTTATTTTTCTTTAGTAAATCCTCATATCAGTTGCAATGGGAATGACTTACATCATGTCAAAGTAAGATTTATTTTAAGCTTTTAAAGTTTATCCTTTTTCTGAGTAACCTATAAAGTAACCGCTATTAATCAAGCTATTTGGTAGCTGCATGGGAAGCTATCAGTAGAATTATGCTGTCTTTGCTGTAAAATCGTAGATTTTACTTTAGATTAGAGCAGTGAGAATTTGTGAAAATTACCAAATTCGAGTTTATTCAGCAAAAAATAAATATTAATATTAAACATAAATATATCAAAAGGAGTAAATAATAGCAAAATTAAACGCACATCCATAACAGAAGGCCTTTATTTCACTTCCTTAAGACGTACAAAAGTTTAAAAAAAGCCGTAGCGCTTTCGAGCATAAGTATGCTCTTCATCAGTGGCTAAACGGAAATAAAGTTTGAATCGTTCATATATAGACCAAGTATAGCGACAAAAATTTCAAATGAATCTACGTTTAGACAAGGATAAACCGTAAACAATTTCTGAAGTGAAATAAAGAAGTGAAATAAAGACCTTCTGTTATGGATGTGTGTTTAATTTTGCTATTTTAACATCAGACGTGATGCCAAATTATTTATTTTATGGAGTAAATAATGTTGCGTAATATAAATTCACCGACAACGTTTTAATGTTAAGGCTAAAAATGATCCTTATATACATAATGTATAAGGAAAGTATTGTGACCGGGTCGAAAATTCGAATCCGAGATTTCGACGGGAGAGCACGTTTCAAGCATCCCTGATCACGAATCGAACATTTTTGAGGTGATGTCTGTGTGTGTGTGTGTGAAAGTATGTGTGTGTGTGTGTGTGTGTGTCAGTGAGTCTGTGGAAACGATATCTCACGAACGAATGGAGCGATTCAAATGAAATTTGTTACAAAAATCACAATCCGTAAGCAATGGAAGCCTATTGTTTTAAAATACAATCGAATGTGCAGAATCCTCCTGAATTTTCGAGTGAAATTTTGAAAAAATCATCAAAAAATCAAAACCTTTAATAAAGTTACGCAAATAGACATTTCTTATGTCATTTCACCTTAGAAAACGATTGACATAAACTTTAGAACGCTAGCATGAACCGTTCTCGAGATATTGCGTATTTTTAAATAAATTTATCAAAAATCCCATAAATTAAAAAATGTATTAACTGCCAAGAAACATGTTCACTTTCCATATGCACATTTTTTCAAAAAAATTATCAAAAAATCACATAAAATATAAAAAAAATATATTACCTATTGTGAAATATGTTCACCTGACATAAGTAATATCATGCTATAAATTTGGTGACATCATTCTTCTGGATCTAACTCGTTCCTTTCAGAAGAAATGATACTTTGAGTAATACTTTTGTATTTGAATGCCAATAGTTATTTATATGCTGTAAGAATAACTTACTTCCCCGTCCATAACTCTTTGCTAGATTTTAGCTACGAAGTTAGCGGAATGTCGCCAGCTTGGCGAGATTTTTAAATGTTGCCAAATTAACTAAAATATCGCCAAATGGATAAAACTGACGACTCATTGAAGACAATTCAATATCTTGGAAAGAATATAAGTATCTACTATAAGAATAACATTTTTTTAACTGTAGAAGTAGTAAATTCATTACATTATATAAGGATAGTCATGTGATGCCCACATCAGATTTTTTTAAAGCAATGAGTAAGCAAAAAATAAAAAAGTAATGCTCCCAGCTATTCTGTTAGGTACGATATACAACTGTCATATACAAGATATACAACTGTCCTATAAGAAGCAGAAATATTATTAACCTGTATTATTTATCTTTTTTTTTTAACTGTAACTCCTATCATGTAAATAATTTAAAAATATATATCTGGAGTTGATCCGTTTATGTGTTGGATTAGACCATTTTGGCAATCTACCGTTTTTGTTTATGTTTACAAGGCCAACTTTGTCAAGAAAATACTGTTTAAAATGGATGCTAATATGAACACACATACTTAATGCTCACATACATATACATATGAGTCTGTACTTACACCTTATATTTAAAATCCATCCGTATGGTTCTAAAGACATACATAGAACGTACTATTATATCACAGGTGGGTCGTTCGGTTTGATAAATTTCCTTATGGATAGAATCGATATGTCTGAAACTGAAGAAATTCTCCTGTTCCGAGATTGATTAGGAATGCTTTGAGTTATCTAAACTAAAACAACTGATTACCGTTTTCTTTTTAATTATACAAATATTTAGAAATTATTCAAGCAATATAAAGAATATTTATGGAGGTGTTAGAAACTGCATATAGACCTGTATAACATGAGATATTCTGTAGTTTGATTCAATCTCAAAGATGAAATCAGACAGACATTTATGCTCGTATTTAGTACTTTACCTTTCAGCATATATTTTGTTGCTAGAAACATTATTCCGTATTTCAGTGTGTATCTACCGACCATTTCATACATATTCTGAAATTTATTATTTAAAGTATCACAGAATACATATGTAAACTAAACTTGCATTTTTGAATATGTATATATTTACCATTTGAAAATTTAACGTATCTTGTACATGTTGAAGGCCCAGACCACACAGCCAAGCCTAAGGCTTACGGCAGTTTAATGTGCGGACGGGGTATCTTGTACATGTGTATTTATAAACATATTTTAAGTAAACATTCTGTAGTTTACTTAAAGTTGCTTATGTTTTTATTGTCAATCATATACGTATTTATTCTTAGGTTTGTGATATATTTTAATATAAATACTTACAAGGTTACGAAAAGTATTCATTTGCAATGAAATATTGGGAACTAATCCTGTAGTCGGACAAAAAGCCTAAAACAACCAGCCACATATCGTTCATGCCTGATGTTTTTAAAAATATAGTCAATTTTCTTCTAGAACGAGAGCTTGTTTAGAAAGATTGCTTAAAGTAAAAGTGCCATTTCTCCGTACAAGTAAGATAACGGTCAATTTATGAAGTTTATTCTACCATTGCATATAAAATTATCCATAAACGACTTCTATTAGTGGCAAAATAATCCATGGGCCGCATCTAGCTGATTTTGCAATGGTAGCAATAACACATGATATATGCACTAAATTTATGAACTTCTGGGAATCTATGAATTCAGTCCTATATGACACAGACGGCTTCGAGCCTCTCCGGAGTCTAAAATGGTAAAATTTGTAGAAACAGAACTTGTCTTCCGAATTTTGAAGAAATTTGAAGTCTCTGATAGTACTAAATTATTTGACTGATATAGAAATTTGAACACAATTGTAAGCATATAATTGTAGCGTGGAATAGCAGTATTATTTCAATTTCAGTTTTGGGCTATCTAAGTTCATATATGGCCACGTTCTACACTAGTCTATGAATCTGCAATGGGATCATAATATTAACTTTGAAAATGCCCCCACCTCACAGCCAGATTATGGGATTATGCAAATGATATTGCTTGGAAACATATACAGGGTGTCCAGTGCTATCGGTGGCCAATGGCTATTTCCTTAACCGTTAGTCACATAGATACACTTCCAATTGCAAAAATGTCTTACATTTTAAAATCTATTATCTTAGAAACAGTTTAAATCTATAAATACATTTCTGAAAGAAATACGTAATATACATTTTTATACGGTTTCCCGGTCCTACCTATTATATTTAGGAAAATCATCCTGATACAATTTGAGGCAAAATAAAAAAAAATGTCCTTTTACGACCAAAATTCACAGCGTTATGAAGCATTACACTTTATGACTTAAGTCGCGTTTCCACGCATAAAAATTTTGTGCTGGAAAATGGTCAATACGGTCCCTGATTGGTTGGTTACCTAAAAGTGGACATTTTTATGCGTGGAAAAGCGACTTAAGTCATAAAGTTTAACGCTTCATAACTCGGTGAATTTTGGTCGTAAAAGAAAGTTTTTTTTTATTTGAGATGAAATTGTATCAGGATGAATTTCCTAAATATAATTGATAGGACCGGGGCCGTATAAAATTTATATTTCGTATTTCTTTCAGAAATGTATTTATTGATTTAAACTGTTTCTAAGATAATAGATTTTAAAATTTAAAACATTTTTGCAATTGGAAGTATATCTCTGTGACTAATGGTTGAGGAAATAGTCATTGGGCAGCTATAGCACTGGACACCCTGTATATGCTTATTTGATATTTGCTTATATTTAAAAATATTTATCTATATTTGATAATTGTGCCTGAAAAGTATGCATTTGAAAAGTATGCATGACATAAAATCATCATATTTTATTTAAAAATATACGATGCATTTTCTATTTACACATGTTTAAAAACTTTTACACTTTTAATTCATGTTCATGTTTATTATACATTTATGCTGTTGAAAACATAATTACATAAAATGATTTTTTACTTTTGTCATTTTAGTTATTGTTATGGTGTTGTTATTTTAGTGTTTATGCTTTAATTTCCATAAAATACATATTTATACATTTTTCTAAATATTTACAATTATCAAAAACATTTTATAGCGGCAAAATGTGAAGTGAATTTTCAAATGCCTAAAAATAAAGTATACCTTGCAGCAAATCCCAAAATTCCTTCAGCAAATCCTCTATTTTTTTAAATACAGAAGTTTCCTTTAAATGTGTGAAATTAAATATTTGTTTATCAATACTTAAGTCATATTTGAATATTTAATATTTTAGTATACAGTATTTAAATTATGAGATATGTATGAATGGGTATTAAAAGTGTAAATTAACCGATGCAGTTCTTCCAAGAAAGGAGTCATCATATAGTCTCGCAATATAAAAAATTGCTGTATAATTACAGCATATGTACAGTACGAAGTATTGCCCATTTTGCATCACATGCAATATAACATATATTTACAAAACATCTCCTGCATTCTGAGATCGATCCAACGAAATCCTGTTAATTGTTCATGCACTGGAAAATTCCCACGCTGCCTTAATTGCATTTATAGCATGTTTGGTGTGTTCAGTCATATGCAATTAATTCAAGTTGTAGTAAAATCATTATTTTTCAATGATTGTTTTTTAGTTCAATATTATTTTTTCAAGATGTTAAAAGATCAAAACCTTGAAAAAGTGTAAAACTTTTTGGTAACAGACGCATAATTTTTTCTCTGATTGAAATAGTTTTAGCGCAGCAGAACCCAATGAAGTTCGTATAAATTATATTTGGAAAAATGGGAAACATGATATTTCGTTACCGCTCCCCCTCAATTAGTATCTGGCAATGCTACTGAGTATTTTACCTCTCTGTTCATGCTAAATTAGCTATTTTGCTTTTTGATTCCGAAGCGGATGATGCTGTTTATCACTTAAATGCTGTATTTAACGCATATTTATTTTTAGACTTCTTTATTTAGCTGTATGAACGTTGCGAAGTAGCCTCCAACTAATCAGTTCTCTCCATCTATATGAATCCGAGTTTAGACATCGCGTTAATAAATGTTCTTTTACACTGATTTTATTTTATTTTTCTAATATGTGCATTTCCAAGATTCGTTTGATGACGATAATATGAATTCTACGATTTTATGGTCAAAGAAATATAACGTTCGAACTCTAGATCTTTTAGATATGATTTTAGTCATTCTTATATGCGTTGGCAAGAATATTCTTTGATTATGAAATTAATAGAAACTATAATGGAGTCATCGACTTTGAATATTTTGTCAAATTTACCTATATTAGAACTAATTAGTTCACTTAACAATGAATTTGCATTTAATATTGCCATTTACCAATCAATAATACCTCATATACCTTAACAATTCCTTCAGTAAAACTGAATGCATACGCTATTGTAATGGCTTAGTTTATATTAAAGTTTTTCTTCGTTTCCTCTTCAGGCGTAATAAGAAAGAATGATGTATAAACTTTTAACTGAAGGAGTTGATATGTATGCAAATGACTGCATTAAATTAAAAATATACCCTAAGAAAATGCTTGCAATACTTATTTTAAAAATTTTAATATGTTACGCATATATTTACTCGTGCTTTTTTTTCTTAGCATTATTTTAATTTCCCTTCCAAAGAAGTTTATTTCAATTTCACGTCTTTTATTTCGCGAAATTTAATATCCAAAGCCATGAAATATTTATTCGATCATATACTAGATATAAAGAAATCAATACACTTTTCGTTCGAAAATTTGCATTTAATTAAAGTTTCTACTCGCTTATTCATGTAATTGAGATCATACAATTATGTGTGATAAAAGCTTTGTCGACAGATGTGAACGAAGTTTAGAAGTTATTAAGCAAATAATTTATCGTCATTTATATAAAAGCTATCCATCATGCCATACATGCACGATAAAGTGTTACGTGATAAACTGTAATGTATAAGAGACCTATGATAGATAGGATATTAAGATAGTATCTGTGATTTTTAATATGGTATTACAGGTTTAGAAATGGGTCAAAGTTAACATTTCTTACTGAAATGTAACTTTTACGCTCTTTAATTTAATTTAAGATTTAAGGAAAATATATTTTTCCATGGAAATAATATTTTCACGTATCTCCTTTCAGAAATATATATATATATATATATATCATTTTATTTGTGATTATCTGCGTTGCTTAAGTTTTCCTTACTATCACAGAGTTTCCATAATAAAGCCAAAGGAAAAATCAAAATATTATCTTTGAAACAAACTTTAAACTTAACAATACAATACGATGACTAGAAAATGTGAATGAATTTTCAAAACATATATATAATTTTCGTTCGTTTTAAACCTTTCAATTTTTATATTGCGAAATACAAAAATTGACATGCCATTAAACATTCTTTGTTTTCTGCAGTACCTAATACATATATCCAATAATACTCCATAAATTATAATTTTATGAAAATATCCGTTGATAATTTAAATTTTTTTAAACAAACGATGTCTTCATTTTTTAACACTTTACAACATAGTTGAAAAGTGTTTATGACTTTGTTCATTCTGTCTGTCTGTCTGTCTGTCTGTCCGTTAGCACGATAACTGCCGTAAAAATAACTCTATCAAAATGAAATTTTAGTATGTTGTTCAGACGGTCTGTGGGACCTATGGGAATATAAATAAAAAATATCACCCAATTAGTTTTTTATTGATCCCTGGTCGAAAAAATGAAATACATTGAACCCTACGGGACCTAATTTTTCAAACATTTTTTAAGCAAATTTAAAATTCGCAATTTGCTTCGAAATTTTTAGGGAATATTCACATTATCCCATAAAATATATAAAAACAATTTCAGTAAAATATGTTACGTAGTTTTTTAATTAAAATTATTTAATATAGGAAGAAAAACAAATTCAATTAAATTCTTACTTTTGGGACATTCTCCAGAAAGAAAAGAGAGATATATTATATAATAAATATCTTTCCAAGAGTTTAGTTATTTTGTATATGAGAGGGGCTTCACATTTTAAAATAAATTTGGTATATAACAATTTTTCAATTTATTTTTTAATTTTATATAACTCTTCATAATATACTTATTTGATGGCACTTTTAATGCACTTTCGTAAGTCCTGGAGAGTTAAAATTTGGTACACAACTTAAATTTGTTGAACATTTTATTCTACAAAAATTTGCTGGATCTTTAAATATAGATCCTACATTTTTTTCGAATTGGCCTGCAAATAATCCCCGTTCACTTCTATAAATCATTGTTGTAATATTGTTAAAAATTATGATGTGGGCAGCACATGTCTTTCCCTGCAGACTCATATTCATGCTCTCTTTATTTCTTCAATAATAATTTGAGTTTATCTGCACAAAATAACAGCCATAAGTATTTTAAATGACATTGAATTTACACGTTAAACTTAAATTTGATTCTCATTTGATAGCTGAATTTATTGTCAAAAGTGGCGTAGCGAAAACGCGAAAAAACTAGAATATCTCAATAACGGCTAGTCCTAGAGTAATGGGGTTAGTCTTATTCTTTTTGTTGTCAAAAATTACGTATAAATTAGGAATTTAATTGATATAATTGAGCACACGTAGTCTTTTATTTTTATATTTAACGATTTTTGCGGGACATTTCTCAAAAATAGCCCGTTCCTTTTTCCCGAATCTTACTAGAATAACCTACAAATTATTTATATACCAAATTTTGTTAAATTTGGTATATAAATCACTTGCAGGTTATTCAAATATTATACACCAAATTTTGTTAAATTTGTTCAATTATTTTTTAGCTAGAGTGGATAAAGGCAATTTCTTCCGGCCATTTCGCAAAGAAGGCAGATTCTTTTATTTCGAATCGTACTATAATCTAATGAACATCAGGGTTTCCTACAAAAACATACCTACCAAATTTTATGAAATTCTGCCCATTAGTTTTTCAATTAGAGTGGATATAATATCCTCACAAACACACAGAAACATACACAGATATACCCTTACACACACAGACGTCTTCCTAAAAATAATTTTTTCTTGTTCTACAAGTCCCAAAATGTGTAGATCTTTCGAAAATTCGAGTTCCGTTCTTCGGCACGATTCCAATACTTTGAATACACACACACACACACACATATATTATCTCTCTCCGGCCACACAATTTGTTACCATAAACCCCTGGGTTGGTCGTGTGGTCTGGGCCTTCAACACATATATTATCTGTGTATTTGTGTACTATCTGTGTATCTAAATTCCGTGCCTACGCAATTACAATAGTTATGATTTTAAATGATTCCCAAACTTTTATTATTTCTTAAACGAAGCCTAATTTTAACTTACGCAGAATGCAAATATCTCAAGCGATTGTAAGGTGAGTTACATAAAAATTGCTGAATTTTTTTCACACAAAATTATTTAGGTCTGGAGTCTGGAATACAAGTTATATGAATGAAATATTCATTGATTTTGCATAGAGAATCAGGTGATTTATATTTCGATACAGTTTTAAATATTTAAGTATAATAAATTACTGTAGTACTGTGATAATGTAAAAGATATCACCACTGAATGTATCACATTTTAGAAATTTTTAAATTAAATTGCATTTCAGTTGGAAAGTGTTTCATAATCAATGCTTATGCATGATTGATCTTTCTTGTTGTATTTTACAATGATGTGTGGAACACACGAATTTTGACTGTAGCGCCTTTAATTGGCACTATAGTGCGTTTTTCTGAGGTTTTCTAAAGATTTTCTTAGAAAATTTAAAATACGTATTCCTAATCTTTTAATTTGCTTTCATTTATTTGTGGAATGATTTCCCCTTCAAATCACAAATGCAAATCAAGTTCCTGCTATTGATGTGTTGTAAACTGAAGGGAGAGGAATCGTTACACATCTGTTGAGCCAATGCAAACCGATCTTTAGTTATTATTTTATATAACATCCCTGTTTTAACTACCAGGTAACGGTGAGCGCATTTTCTAGTATATATGTTTTGAATATTCTCTAGTATATTATTCTGAATATTATTCCAGTATATACTGACATTTTTGAGATACGGCTAAGTGGTATAACTTAAACTTACCAACTCTTAGAAGAGTTCAAATTACTCTCCTTCAACATCAATACACTTTTGCAGGCGATTTTTCCAAAGTTTAAATGCTTCAGGCTATCTATTTCTTGGAATCGAAGAAAAATATGTTTTTATAGCCTCATCAATCTTATCTTCGGAATTAAAACGACGCCCGCGTATTTTTTTTTTAGATTAAAAAATAGCCAAAAGTCACACATAGCAAGATCAGAAGAATAGGGTGGATGTTCTATCACTTTGATGTTTTTCTGTTCAGGAAATTCAACTGCCAATCTTGCTGAATGGGAAGATGCATTGTCATGGTGCAGCATGAGTCCATTAACATTCACTTCTTGAAGAATTCCTGGAAGACACTTAGTGGTGTACCACTTAGCTGTAACTGTATTCTGTCACTTTAGTTTTATGGCTTTGACCTGACTTGTACTTCTAAAGAACTTTTTTCATTGCTCGTTGTCTTTTCATCATTGTTGGATTGGGGGCATCTTCAAAGGCCCATACTTTATTTTCTTGACGTGTTGGAACGTCAGGTAAAGGTAAGTAATTTTCATCATCAAATATGAGTTTAGAAATAATGCGGTGTCCACCATCATTAAGTAATTTTAGGGTTTTTTACTGATTCTGACACGGTCGGCTTTTTGGTGTTCTGTTAAATTATTGGGGATCTGCTTACAAACTAATTTTTATTTTCACTGCAATACATGAAAATGTATAGGGAAAGTATTGGAATCATGCCGAAAATCGCAATTCGAGTTTTCGATGGATCTACGTGTTTCGAGACCTCTTCTAGAATAAGGAAAAACTATTTTTAGCGTGACGTCTGTGTATGTGTCTGTCTGTCTGTGTTCATTCTAACTCAAAAACTAATGAACCGAATTTCATAAAATTTGGCAGGTAAGTCACTTGGGTGCGACCCTGGTGCTGATTAGTTTTTCTTAGGATTCGGAATAAAAGAGTCCGCCTTTTTTTGCGAAAACGCCCGCAAAAATTGCCTGTATGCACTCTAGCTGGAAAACTAATGGACGGAATTCATAAAATTCGGTTGATGAGTCGCTTGTTGGTCACCCTGGTGCTGATTAGATTTTGGTACAATTTTTTCTAGTGTATATCGTCTGCCTCTGTCTCAAAAATATCAGTGCGACGTGACTCTCGTTTATATATATATATATATATAAATACAGGGTTGTTATAATTAAAGTTCGCCTATTCAGACGGCTCTAGAGCCGGTTCTATGGCTCCAATCGGAACAACATTTAACTAGTAGGTAGTATAAGTGATGCGCTCTGCGAAAATCGAAAAAAAAAATTAGTTACAATTATCGTCAGTAGGTGGCGCTGTGCCAATAGCTAAGGCGATTGTTGCAATTTGTTTGTAATATAAATAAAGACAAATGTATTGCATAGTTGGTGAAATGACAATTGGCTAATGCAGTAAGATCTAGAACCAGATCTATGGCTACAAACAATACAGAAAAAAGGAGATAATTTCATGTGATGCAATCTGCGCCCAGAAAAATAAAACATGTCGCTCGCCAGCGACGAATAACAGCATTACGCATGCTCAATGAACGCTCCATTATTTTCAATCACGCATTGCATTCTCAGAACTGTGTTTTCTACTGCAGAGCGTAAAGTATCCTGTGGGATTGACCCGATGTGACGCCTAATACTGTTCTTCAGATCAGAGATCGTCTGACATTTGTCTTTAGACACAGAGTCTTTCCAACATCCCCACAGCCAAAAATCGCATGGTGTGAGATCAGGCGATCGTGGTGGCCAGATTGTTGTAAAATAACGACTTATCACACGGTCTTGTGTGAAATGGCGTTGTAAGAAAGTCTGAACTGTTCGAGTAATGTGAGGTGGTGCACCGTCTTGCATAAATACGGTATTTTGAAGGCAGCCTCGCTGTTCCAACTCGGGAATCACAAAACGTGACAACATATTGAGATATCTTGTCCCATTTACGGAACATGTAATGGGTCCTGTGGGTGTTGATTCCTCATAAAAATATGGCCCTATCATAAACGTAGCTGTAAAACCGCACCACACTGTCACTTTAGGTGCATGCAATGGAATTTCTTGAACAACGTTAGGATTCTCTTTCGCCCAAATCCGACAGTTGTGTGTGTTGTTCACTTGTCCGTTTACATAAAAATGCGCTTCATCGCCCCACATAATATTCCAGAACCAAGAGTCATCCACATTCATTCGTGCAAGAAATTGTAGTGCAAATGTTAGCCGAGTTCCTATATCACCCTGTATTAGCTGTTGCACCCTCTGAATCTTGTATGGATAGTAGCGCAAAATGTTACGCATCGCTTTTCTCACCTTGGAAATCGACATGTCGACTTCTTTTGCAATAGCTGGCAAACTTGCATTACCATATGGTAAATGGTTTGATAAAATTACGGCAGCAGTAGCAATATCTTCAACGCTAGAACTGTCCACTTGTTTTCGTCCTCTGCCAGGAATAATGTCGAGTCTTCCTGTTGCCTCAAATTTGTAAATAATTTTGTGAACGCCACGATCAGACATTGGCCCACATCTAACATGTTTCTGTTTCCGAAATTCTCGAAGAGCTGCAGCTGCGTTGCTGTTCTGTTGATAAAATAACTTTACGAGAAGAGCTTTTTCTTTCAATGTAATCATTTTCCACAAAGCGTCAGATTCTAAAGCTTTTCAGAAACAATAAACTCGTCCAGTATCAAAGGAATCACAGACACGCTTTGTTAGCTTGTTTTAAATCGTAAGTTGATTTGAAGCGTATTTCAGTGTTTCGAAGTTGCGACATCACTGCCGTATCGTCGAAGATTTGAATAAACAAGTGATCTTCTTCAAGCGTTTGTTGAAATTTTGTACACTTTTGTGTGTTTCGTCTGGATTGACCGAAATTGTTAGAATTAATCTGCACAATTTTACTTTTACCAACTGTGACAAAAAATTTCCTTCATTTTTTTTACAACGAAACTTGCGGAAATCACCTTAGATGTTGCAGCAGCGCCACCTACTGACGACAATTGTAACTAATTTTTTTTTCGATTTCCGCAGAGCGCATCACTTGTACTACATGCTAGTTAAATGTTGTTTCGTTTGGAGCTATAGAACGGGCTCTAGAGCCTTCTGAATAGGCGAACTTTAATTATAACAACCCTGTATATATATATATATATATATATATATATATATATATATATATATATATATATATATATATATATATGTATATATATATATATATGTGTGTGTGTGTGTGTGTGTTATATGTTATATATGTGTGTATTCTATAATTTTCATCATAATTCAGTCTTAAATTTATAAATTTCAAGACATAAATTTTTCACTTCATATTTAAATATTCAACCGCGCCCTGAACTACATTTAAAGGTTTATCGCATGTTCAGTATTGGGTTAAAATGCTAACATCACTTAGGCAATCAATTCGTTTTCCTTACTTTCACAGAACAAAATGTTATTAAAGATTACACAACTCACATATTAAATTTAATGCTTATTTTTTGAAATACGCAGACAACCCCAATACACTGATTTGGACGAAATCCAAATAAAAATTTAAAATGAAATATTAAAGGGATATGATTTATTACCTTATTACTATCTCGAATTGCGTTGATCTCACAATTACGATATTTTTCGTATTTTTAGAAGAGCTTCAGAACATGTAGTTTTATAATAAAATAGAAATATTCGAACACATTTCCAATTATTCTAGAGAATGCAATATAAAGTTTGCAAGACTATGAAACTAAAGCATATGTCTGAGAACGGTAAATTCCCTGCTTTAAAAGTATTTATCTTAAGATAAGTGATTTGTTCTAAAAGATAGGTGATTCCTCAGTTTGAACTGAAATTTCACTTATATTGTAAAACAGAAATGTATTTTAAGTGTATAAAGCTTAAGTAAACAAGAAATATGTTTGCGTCAATTTATTTAGAGAGAAGCTTTTAAAATTGAAATGGAAAATTCTGTATACTTTTCGTAATGTATATATGTAAGTCCGCTGATGTTGAGTGTTTATATCTTTAAGTTTTGTTGTGAAATTTATCTTTATTTCAAAATACCCATTAAAAAATACTTTATTTAAAAATATATATGAAACATTAGAACGAATCAACCAGCGTTGTCCGAGTCCTAAGTAAGTGCCCGATACTTAAAAAATACAGATCCAGATAACACCATACTCAATTTCCAAATCACCTGTTTAGAACTGAAATCATTCTAACGTGCGAATAAAATCACCCAATCACGAAATTAGAATCACAATTGCCCATATCTTCCGCAAACGATAACAGTAATTTTTATATAACCAATACTTAATTTTGATCTCTTATGTAAAAGCCACAGGATCTAAATGGCTCCTACACTCCCAAGATGTATGATCACTGTCCATTGCGTTTCTTATCTCCGTAAAACAGTAAACAAAATGAAAGATTCAAAATTTTCTCCGTAAGTTTTTCCCAAATAAGAAGAACCCACTTATTGCATAAAAACCCCCGCTTCGTGGCCAGCTTCATGGCAGGATTGACCTTGTTTATTCCCATGGAAGTTCTCAAAATTGTGGCATATAGCATGTTTATTGCTATCAATGCAAATATTGACTATTCCTTGCTGACAGGCTAATTATGCGTGAAAACGATTCATTTATCTGAAATGGCGGTGGATTCAGAAGTTGAGAAACATTCAGTTAGTGAAATATGAATTAAGTGGGAATATAATGAATGCCATGTCAGCTTCACAAACGTGGCGAAAAAGAAGTAAAAATATCCGCCATGCAAACTTTGTTAAAGAAAGAGAAATCAAGAATATGTATTACCTGCGATGTATTTAATTTAAAAACATTTACTGTTATGATACCTACATTTTTTATTTTGCCAATTAAGCTGAAAAATCTTTGCATGTGCAATCGAAGGCGAAATTAAACAAACTTACCTATATTAGAACTAATTAGTACACTTAACAATGAACTTGCATTTAATATTGCCATTTACCAATCAGTAATACCTCATATATGCCTTCACAATTCTTTCAGTAAAACTGAATGCATACGCTATTGTAATGGCTTAGTTTATTTTAAAGTTTTTCTTCGTTTCCTGTTCAGGCGTAATAAGAAAGAATGAAGTATAAACTTTTAACTGAAGGAGTTAATATGTATGCAAATGACTGCATTAAATTAAAAATATATCCTAAGAAAATGCTTGCAATACTTATTTTAAAAATTTTAATATGTTACGCATATTCTCACTCATGCTTCTTTTTCAGAGCATTATTTTAATTCCCTTCCAAAACCGTTTATTTTAATTTCACGTCTTTTATTTCACGAAATTTAATATCCAAAACCATGAAATATTTTTGCGGTCATATACTAGATATAAAGAAATCAATACGTTTTTCGTTCGAAAATTTGCATTTAATTAAAGTTTCTACTCGCTTATTCATGTAGTTGAGATCACACAATTATATGCGATTAAAGCTTTGTCGACAGATGTGAACGAAGTTTAGAAGTTATTAAGCAAATAATTTATCGTCATTTATGTAAAAGCTATCCATCATGCTATACATGCACGATGAAGTGTTACGTGATAAACTGTAATGTATAAGAGACCTATAATAGATAGGATATTAAGATAGTATCTGTGATTTTGAACATGGTATTACAGGTTTAGAAATAGGTCAAAGTTAACATTTCTTACTGAAATGTAACTTTTACGCTTTTTAATTTAATTTAAGATTTAAGGAAAATATATTTTTTCATGGAAATAATATTTTCACATGTCTCCTTTCTGAAATGATATATATATATGTATATTTCATTTTATTTGTGATTATATGCATTGCTTAAATTTTCCTTACTATCACAGAGTTTCCATAATGAAACCATCGGAAAAATCAAGATATTCACTTTCAAACAAACTTTAAACATATTCAATACGATGAATAGGAAATTTGAATGAATTTTGAAAACATATATATAATTTTCGTTCGTTTTGAATCTTTCGATTTTTATATTACGAAATACAAAAATTGCCATGCCATTCAACGTTCTGTGTTTTCTGCAGCATCTAAATATGTATATATCATAATACTCCATAAATTATAATTCTATGAAAATATCCGTTGATAATACATAATTTTTTTAAACAAACAGCGTCTTCTTTTTTTGTATTTTACAATGATTTGTGAACCATACGAATTTTGATTACTATCCCTTTTATTGGCCCTATAGTGCGTTTTGCGGAGGTTTTCTTAAGATTATCCTTGAAAATTTCAAATACGTATTCCTAATATTTTTAATTTAGTATTAAATTATCATTATGAGTATTGTGTCAAGTTTTTCTGAAATTGGAGGAAAATTCCCTGAGATAGAAGTGAATTTCGAATTGAAAGTAACATTTTGCGATTTAAAATATTTTCTTTTATTTGTGTAGCGAGAATGATTTCCCCTTTAAATCACAAGTGCAAATCAAGTTCTCGCAGGTAACGTGTTGTGAACTGAAGGAGAAGGTATCGTTACATATCTGTTGCGCCAATTCAGACAGATGTGTAGTTATTATTTTGTATAAACACCCTGTTTTAACTACCAGATAACGTTGGGCGCATTTTCTAGTATATATGGTTTTGAATATTCTCTACTGTATTATTCTGAATATTTTTCCAGTACATACTGACATTTTTGAGATACGGCTAAGTGGTATAACTTAAACTTACCAAATCTTAGGAGTGTTGAAAGTACTCCCCTCCAACATCAATGCACTTTTGCAGGCGCATTTTCCAAAGTTTAAATGCTTCAAGCTATCTATTTCGAGGAATCGATGAAAAATATGCCTTTATAGCCTCATCAATCTTATCTTCGGAATGAAAACGTCGCCTGCGTATTTTTTTTAGATTATAAATAGCCAGAAGTCACACATAACAAGATCAGGAGAATAGGGTGGATGTTCTATCACTTTGATGTTTTTTTGTTCAGGAAATTCAACTGTCATTCTTGCTGAATGATAATATGCATTGCCATGGTGAAGCCTGAGTCCCCTAACATTCACTTCTTGAAAAATTTCTGGAAGACACTTAGTGGTGTACTTAGCTATAACTGTCTTCTGTCCCTTTAGTTTTATGACTTTGTCCTGACTTGTACTTCTAAAGAACTTTTTTCATTGCTCGTTGTCTTTTCATCATTGTTGGTTTGGGGGCATCTTCAAAGGCCCATACTTTACTTTCTTGACGTATTGGAATGTCAGATAAAGGTATGTACTTTTCATCATCAAATATGAGTTTAGAAATAATGCGGTGTCCACCATCATTAAGTAATTTTAGGGATTTTTACTGATTCTGACACGGTCGGCTTTTTGGTGTTCTGTTAAATTATTGGTGATCTGCCGACAAACAAATTTTTACTTTCTCTGCAATACATGAAAATGTATAGGGAAAGTATTGGAATCATGCCGAAAATCGCAACTCGAGTTTTCGACGGATCTACACGTTTTGAGACCTCTTCCAGAATAAGGAAAAACTATTTTCAGCGTGACGTCTGTGTATGTGTCTGTCTGCCTGTGCCCATTCTAACTCAAAAACTAATGAACCGAATTTCATAAAATATGGCAGGTAAGTCACTTGGTTGCGACCCTGGTGCTGATTGGTTTTTCGTACGATTCGGAATAAAACAGTCCGCCCTTTTTGCGAAAACGCCAGCAAAAATTGCCTGTATACACTCTAGCTGGAAAACTAATGCACGGAATTCATAAAATTAGGTACATCAGTCTCTTGTGGGTCACCCTGGTGCTGATTAGATTTTGGTATGATTTTTTCTAGTGTATGTCGTTTTGCCTCTGTCTAAAAAATATCAGTGCGACGTGACTCTCGTTTATATATATATATATATATATATATGCGTGTGTGTGTGTGTGTGTGTGTTATATGTTATATATGTGTGTATCCTGTAATTTTCAAATTCTCATCATAATTTAGTCTTAAATTTATAAATTTTAAACCCTGATCTACATTTAAAGATTTTTCGCATGTAAAGTATTGAGTTAAAATACTAACATCACTTGGGCAATAAATTCGTTTTCCCCACTTTCCGAGAACAAAATATTATTAAACATTGCACAACTCACATATTAAATTTAATGCTCATTTTTTTAAATACCCAGACAACCCCAATATACTGATTTGAACGAAATACAAATAAAAGCTTTAAATGAAATATAAAAGGGATATGATTTATTACCTTATTACTATCTAGAATTCCGTTGCTCTCACAATTACTATATTTTTCGTGTTTTTAGAAGAGCTTCAGAACATGTAGTTTTATAATAAAATAGAAATATTCGAACACATTTCCAAGTATTTTAGAGAATGCAATACAAAGTTTGCAAGACTATGAAACTGAAGCATATGTCTGAGAACGGTAAATTCACTGCTTTAAAAGTATTTATCTTAAGATAAGTGATTTGCTCTAAAAGATAGGGGATTCCTCAGTTTGAATTAAAATTTCACTTATATTGTAAAACAGAAATGTATTTTAAGTGTATAAAGCTTAAGTTATCAAGAAATATGTTTGCGTCAATTTATTTAGAGAGAAACTTTTAAAATTGAAATGGAAAATTTTATATGCTTTTCGAAATGTATATATGTAAGTCCGTTGATGTTGAATGTTTATATCTTAAGTTTTGTTGTGAAATTTATCTTTATTTCAAAATAGCTCATCCGGAGCTATAATTTAACATGGGCAAATTCCGGAGCTATACCTCCCCATGTTAAACATAGCTCAGGATAGAGAGGGGTGGAGCTTCATCTTGCCACGTGATGTTTCTATGAATGGAGATTTTTATCAGTCAGATCAGAAGGATGTTATTAATCAGTAAGTTTAAAGTCTTATTAATAAAAAATTAAATTTAAAGTCTTATAATGTTAATGTAACTGTTGTAATGTCAGTCATAAAGTTTTTTTTTCGCAGTATAAATCTAATCTATGCTTACAAATTTCATTTCGTTTCCATATCTTGAGCATTCAATGTGTGTATATATACATATATTTCAATCATTCCAGATTTTGATCCATAAACATCTTTATCATGTTAGAGTGCCTTTAATTAAATTGGATTCTGTCAGTATACATGTAAAAAGTAATGTATCTTAATATAATTCTGCATGATTCTACTTGATCATAGACAGTTTCTTGCTATGTATGTAAATGAATTCACTTTCTCTAAAGAATAAATCTTCATTTTCATTGATTAATATAAATATTTTTTTTAAATTGTAGTCCCACCACCACCCGATGTATACAATACACCGCTACAATTTTTAATTTAGCATGCCTTTATCATTTAAATTTGATAATGGCCATAAGCTAAACTCTTAATTCCCTCATTTAAAATATATTGTGTATCATCATAGGGTGATAACCCCATTTTAATTTGCTTCACAGTATAAATCTTCTGATCTTTACTAGCAATTTTAATTTGCTCAACTCTATTACATTTACGTCTTGTTAAGCAGTTGTAGTAATCTTGATGATGAATGAATCTTTTCACAGCATTCTTATTGACAACTTTAGCAGTTTTCTTTTCCATGAACGATGTTTTTAAACTGTACATCTTTGATCTTAACCCTACAAACTCTTGAGCAGGAGTACCATTCAACTCATCTTTCATTTTTCCAATCATTTTTTTATTTCTGTTGGAATGAAGTGGATGATCACATGGATAATCCTAAAAGTCGAAAAAATCTTGATGACTTTCAAAATCTTAATAAATAACTTCTGTTTCAACTTCATAACACAGAGAATCCGTGTCTGTGAAAAGTAATTCAGCTCGACTTCCATACACCTTTCTAATGAATTTATAATGAAACTCATACATGAGTGTTTTACTCAAATCTAGTACTGAAAAACCAGCATAGATAGGTCTATTCAATTTTAAATTTGTCTTATGCATATGAACTGCAACCAGATCTTCATTAAACACTTTGAAAGAGTGAAAGGCTGGTGATGCAAGACATTTTTTTAATCTCTTCTCAGTCTGTACTAGTTTAACATCCATTCTTTTTCTCAAATTTTCAATCGTCTTACCAAAAACCGCGTTGTTCATAAGTTTGAACAGATCTTTTTCAAAAGAATGCTTTGCCAGCATTCTCTTCTCGGTGTTAAATTGCACATAAGGCTTCAACCAGGGCTCTTGCTTGAAAGTTAATACTCGATGGATTTTCACAAGTTTCATCCCCAGCTTCATATACTGCTTTAAATTTCTATAATGCAGAACATATTTAATCTTGTGATTCAAATTGGGTGTTAATTTGATCTGATCCTTGCATATTTTTAAATCCATTTCTTTAGACAAATTCCGACTAGACTCCGAAATCAGAGACGAGGTGATATGAACCCTTTCAGGCGCTAGAGGATAGTCATTATGTTCATCATGCAAATCATGAGGATAGTCTATATCCACTTCGATAATATACCCCACAGACGAGTCATCTTCTACTACAAGTGGATCAAAATTCAGGATTTCTTCAGAATCAAGCCATCTAAAATCCGATACAAGGAGTGCTTGGCTTAGTGCCCATCCATACAAATTATTAGCATCTAGGTACATTATATACTTGCTAGGTTTTGCAGAATCCTAATGTTCCAAATACTTATTATTAGCCTGGCTTAGACGTTTACTAATAACACTAATACTACCTCTAATACCTTCTTCTAAAAATAGGTACATATCAGGATTTGTTATCAGTTCTAATGATACACCGCTAGTTTTTAGGGCTGCATTCCAAGCAAGAGATGGTAATGTTAGACAGTGAGCAGCATCTATTCCATAATAATTCAGTGTCAAATCACGAAAATTTTCAAAAATGTCCGCTAGCAGAAGAATATCAGTTTTTATGTACAAGTCATGATATTCCCCCATATTCTTAATCTTTAAGGATGACCAGACATGTTGGGCATAAGCATAGGCTTCATCAGAGACCTCCTCCTGATTTAAATCATCGAAGAAGGCCTCTTTAGAGGGTAGACTCGTTTCTTCGAACTTCTTAGCACAATCTATATAAGAATAGGGGTAAACACCCTTTCTAGTAAGCAAATTTACATGATTATTTGTAGAATGCTCTTTGATGATACGAAACTGATCGGATTCCAAACTAGAGCTTAGTTTCTCAATAGAGGCAGGTAAAAATTGGAAGGAGTCTATAAACTGCAGACTTCCAACACGGAATGTTATATAATTCTGCATATTACTAGAAATACACTCAATTCTCTTTTCTTTACCATAAAATTAAAAAATATATGTTAAACACTAGAACGAATCAACCAGCGTTGTCCGAGTCCTAAGTAAGTGTCCAATACTTAAAAAATACAGACCCAGATAACACCATACTCAATTTCCAAATCAGCTGTTTAGAACTCAAATCATTCTAACGTACAAATAAAATCACCCAATCACAAAATGAGAATCATAATTGCCCATACCTTCCACAAACAATAACCGTCATTTTTATATTGCCAATACTTAATTTTGATCGCTTATGTAAACGCCATAATATGGATAGGATTTAAATGGCTCATACACTCCCAAGATGTATGATCACTGTCCATTGCGTTTCTTATCTCCGTAAAACAGAAAATAAAATGAAAGATTCAAAACTTTCTCCGTAAGAAGAACCCACCCATTGTACTAAACAACCCGTTTAGAGGCGAGTTTCATGGTAGGATTGACATTTGCTTATTTCCCATGAAAGTTCTCAAAATTGTGGCATGTAACATGTTTATTTCTATCAATGCAAATACGGACTATTCCGTGCTGACAGGCTAATTATGCGTGAAAACTATTCATTTATCTGAAATGACGGTGGATTCAGAAATTGAGAAACATTCAGTTAGTGATATAAATTAAGTGGGAATATAATGAATGCCATGCCAGCTTCACAAACGTGGCGAAAAAAAAATAAAAGTATCCGCCATGCAAACTTTGTTAAAGAAAGAGAAATCAAGAATATTTATTACCTGCGATGCATTTAATTTAAAAACATGTATTGTTATGATACCGACATTTTTTATTTTGCTAATTAAGCTGAATTAATCTTTGCATGCGCAATCGAAGGCGAAATTAAACAAAGTAGCAAAATATTTTATTTTCCTAGACCTCGCTTAATAGAGCATTTTTAAAGCGAGGATTGCAATTTTATTGCAGACAATAGTATGCATGGATTGATTTAGCTTTTTTATCCACTCATCAATATGGAATATGCAATATCTACAAAAGATACCAGTAAACTTATAACATGCCAACATTTTTATTAGAAACTGGTCCATCGATGCTGTTACATGCAATGAGGATGTGATCATAATAAATTATTTTTAAAACGTAGCAAAACAGATAATTTGTTTGATTTTATAGTAAAATAACACCTTCATCAAAGCATCAGGCATAATTTAAAATAATATATAAAAATAATATTAAGTTAAATAAAGGTCTTCCCAAAAAAGGAAATATGTTTATTTTCATCTTGTTTTGGGAATATGTATTTATGACCACAGGATGAGGAATTGCATATCTTGTATAATTATCTAACTACCTGAAACTATTTAATTTACTTGTATAAAAATAACATATTTTTTCCTTTTGATGAGAAATAAATAAAATATGCAAAACAAAATAAACACAAACTATCGGATGGAATTATATTCCATATTCTCTTTTACACGTAAAATGTTATTAACATATTTCACAAATAAACTATACCAAATGTCCAATATGTAGATGAAATTAAGATATATATCTACATTAGAAAATGGAAACGGGAGAAGAAATTGAAACTAATTGCCGATATCATTTTGAAAGGTATTATTAATCTAGATTAGGATACCTGGACGTTATACAAAGTATTTGCTTATTGCCATTACGGAAATTATTTATATACTAAAATATTAGCAGATACATTTAGATATTTCCGGATTAATTTGATGTTTTTTTTTGTATCCTACTTTGCAATCAAATTTCACAGTAAAAATGGAAAAATAAATGATAATAAATTCGTTTTTAACATTTTTCGTTTCCAAAAGTACATTAGAGTGCAGCAAAAAATACAGGAAAAAAATGTTTTCTCCGAAATTTGAATTGGCAAAAGGTGCAAAATGTGAGAATTGGAATAAAAATACATTGTATAAAATATGATTAAGAATATTAATAATAAACCCAATCTCCAGTACTATATATAACACTGAAAGTTCGCGCGTTGTTGCAGATTGAATAATATACTAAAATAAATTTGCCAATGAAGAATATCAAATTAATTGTGAATTAACTTGCTCTACACTTATCTTACTTCTATTGATTATAAATGACTTGCGGAAACTATATTTCAACCACACTGACTTTATTACACAATATACAATGTCGAGAAAATTAAGTTGAAGTAAAATATCAGATATGCTTAAATATCTTGTATAAAATATTTTCAGTCTGTGTTATGTTTTGTGGCAAAACAAACGAATCCATTTGAACTTAGGAGTATAGAACGTCCATATAATATTACTTATTCTAGAAAGTTATTGAATAAATGCCATTAAAAGAGTCAAGTCGTTAAAAATGAAGTTAATTAAAAATTATAATTTCAAATTGATTTTATACACCAAATCAATTTATAATTTATTTTATGGGATAAAACGAGATTATTGATTTGCAAAGAAAATATATATCATAGATTGAAGTTGTTTTGAGTAAGAATAAAAGTATGTTAATTTTACACTGCCACATAATAATCATAGAAGAAATTTAAAACTATACGCTGCTTTACATAAGCACACAATTTTTAAATATCCTTATTTGTTATATTGAATATTTAATTTTTTAATTGTAGTTTATAAATTACAGTTGTATAAAACACGTATCAAATATTACCATGCAGTTAAGAGAGATATGTTTTTCATGAAAGTTTTAAAATGGGAAACTCAACTCATTCACTTTAAATGTTTCAAAACGTACAAGGAAACCAGCATACAAATTCAAATTTTGAATTTGAATTTCTTGAAAATTTTTCAAATATTTCTCAGTCAAACTCCCCTATTAGCAATAATTGTCTTATCTTTACTTTTGCTTACAAATCTCTGATTCAAATTTCAAAATCGTTTGTATTTCATCCCTTTCATTTTACCATTTTTCTACCAATTTCGAGATTTCTTGGAATTTCCCTTATTTGCTATTATTTTATACAAGTTTTCATATTTGTTAAGCATTTGTTAACGACATTAGCTCTAATAGCCTCCAAAACTATAGCCTTTTGCAAATTTAGAAGCCTTTTAGTTAATATTTTAACACTTTTAAACAAAGTTAATAAGTGTTTAAGACTTTGGTCATTCTATCTGTCTATCTATCGGTACATTCGCAAAATAATTGCAGTAAAAATAAAAAACATGAACGGTCTGTGGGACATATGGGAATGGAAATAAATAATAAAAATTAATTTTGGATTTAACCCCTGTTGGAAAAAGGAAATATATTGAACAATATGGAACTTAATGTTTCAAGTGAAGTTAAAATTCGAAAATTTTAGAAAATATTCAAATTCTCACATAAAATGTGTAGAAAATTTTTCAGCAAAATATGTAGATATTTAAATAAAAGTTGAAATAATATTTGCACCCATGATATATAAAGAGATCGCATGACACATTACAAAATAAAATACGGCATCCATTTTTTACCCACTGTGAAAAAATCGCTTAAATTTATAGTTAGTGTGGCATCCGTCATAAACCAGCTTTAGTTTTGCGTATTATTTATGTATCTAAATTCTGCGCCAACGCAATTACAGTATATTTTATGTTGTAATGATCATTAAACTTACACATTATTTATACAAATATGTCTAATTTTAACTTATGCAGAATGTAAATAAATCAAGCTATTACAGTTGAGTTTCATAAAAATTGCTGACTTCTTTATTTTCCTTATATACATATAATGTATAAGGAAAGTATTATGACAGGGTCGAAAATTCGAATTCGAGTTTTCGACGGGAGAGCACGTTTCAAGCATGCAAAACATTTAAATAAGATAAAATATGTTTTATTTAATGATAGAAAAAAGTCATGTGCTGCCAGTTGCCACATCATCCTTATACAATCATGTTAAAAACTAATTTATGTTAGACCCTGTACATTTTACATTGACAAGAATATGAACTTATTTCTTTCATTTTCTATTCAGTTAAATAACATTTGAAAAAAGAATGCCACTTAATAAATTTGCTTTAAAATAGATGATTTTATGTTATTTTGTTAATTTGGGATTGGAATCCATGTCTATTTTCCTAGCATTATTTTTACAGCATAAGACGGTACCAATATTTTAAAATTACAGCTGTATAAAAAATATTCGTGGAAATAAAAAATAAGGTTTAGGTTGCCTACCGAAATAAATCTGATGTGGGCAGCACAGGACTTTCCTTGCAGACTCATTCAAGTACTCCTTATTTCTTCAATAATTCATTATATTGAGTTTAATTGCACAAAATAACGTCCATAATTATTTTAAATGACACTAAATTTACACTTTTAATTCAAGTTTCGTTCTCAGTTGGTAACTGGACATTTTTTTAACGATGGTGTAGCGAAAATGTGAAAAAATAAAATATATCTCGAGAACGGCTAGCCCCAGTGTAATGGGGTTGGTCTTATTATTTTCATCGTTAAAACTTACTTGTAAAACAGGCATTTGGTTGATATATATGAACATACATAGTTTTTATTTTAGATTTTAACGATTTTTCGAGTCATTTTGCAATAAAAGGCAGGTAATTTTTCTTCCGAATCGTACCAAAATTTAATCAACACAAGGGTAACCTACAAATGAATTAATTATCTACCAAATTTTGTAAAATTTGATATATTAGTTTTTCAGCTAGAGTGGATGCAGGAAATTTTTGCGGGCCATTTCGCAAAAAAGAATTGTTTTATCCCAACTTTTACCTAAAACTAATCAGCATCAGGGTCACACACAAGTGACTTACCTACCAAATTGTATGATATTCGGTCCACTAGTTTTTGAGTTAGAGTGGATACATAAATTGCATAGTTAAACAAACAGACAGACAAACACACACGCACAAACGTCAAGCTAAAAATATTTTTTTCGTGTTCTAGAGGTCCTAAAACGAGTAGATCCGTCGAAAATTCGAGTTGCGATTTTCGACATAATTCCAATACTTTCCCTATACATTACTATGTATTGCAGGGAAAGTGAAATGACTATTTTTAATCCTAATACGCTACATTAATTTTAAGAGTCGAAAATATAAAATGGCTTTCTAATTTTTTTTTCTTCTGAAAGATAACATTCAAACTGATTATTTAGTGCGGAAATAGTTTTTAACAGTGCTCTTAAAGTTCTTCACACATCATTTGTGGTATACACATGTAAAGATATTATTTTTACGTCGATGAAAGCATTTGGATGACAGCCAATACATATTAGCTTATTTTCACACTACAGATATAATGCAGTTCAAAGTGGATAAATGGTTCTCTGATTCCCAATCTTTACATTGATTTTTAAAATTGTAAATGTAGGATGTACTTTAGAAACCTCTTTTTCTGTGGTTCTATAGTCTATGTGACCTGATCATATTTTCACACACTTCATATTTTTAGGTTTATCTGTATTATACTCAGCATGAAATTACTAAAAAAATTCAATTTAGGAGTATCAAATGTTATTATTTAAAAATATTCTTGAATGTATATATTAATCCGAGAGGAAATGGGTCAGGGTAAGGATGTTACGAACCCTGCTGTCCTCCCCCTCCCATCTGGATTCCGGTCTGAATTGGGTGGTATTAGGCTAAAATCAATCTTTGGTCTTAAGGGCCTAATTCTAAACATTCTCTGGACCAGTTCCAGTTGTCCCATGCAAGTGAGATTAGTAATAGCAATAACAAGATGCAATGCATATGACATATTTGTGTTAATATATGAAATTTTCATCTCTTTAAACAGGAATACAGGAACGGTGTTTGTTCAAAACATACATTTCGGAAAGATTTATTATTTAAGTAGCGGGTGATTATTTAATTCATGTATAAACAATGGCCACTTATTTAATTCATTTATATATAGTTATTTATATTTTACATTGTAATTGTGTAATACAATTTTGACATTTAAGAAAAACATTCTATGATTTCAGATGCAAATATTAAATTAAGATTTCAATTTAAACCATTAATTAGAAAACATTTAAACCATTTCGTGAGTTGATACAAAGAAACTTTTACATCTTTGGAAAATTAATAATAACACTCTAAACTTGTTCCTGTTAACAAATGGTTTTTATAGGATGTGTAACGCCTCTAGCAGTCTTATCTGAAATTTGTGCATGAGTGAAATTCAAAACAAATCTATACGATTTTAACATGTTATAAAAGATCATTAATAATTTAAAAATATTTTCACTTTAAATGTGAATAAACTTAATATAATAATTTATAATCTATTTCAATAATTTAATGCGTAGTATGAGACCATTTAGCAGCATTTAGATAATTTTTTGTCAAATAAAGAACTTAGACAAGCGACGCCACGTTCGACAGTCTTGGTCGGGAGGAGTTCATGGCTCTGAATCCAAGATATCAAAAATTACGACATCGACTTTGGGGATAACAGATGCTTCCTGCAAGTATTGCATAATGTCCATAGGCTGCATAGGCGTTAATCAACATGCATCCCAGAATCTCACAAAGGTATGGCCAATGAGAGTATGGGGAATGCATAGGCCAATGAAAGCCAGGGAAGGCGTGTTTCCTGCAACAAAAAAGGATAGGATTGCCTAGAAAAGAAAGTGAGATAACGTAAGACATCAGATCATCAGAAGAGAAAGAACGTCGTAAGAGATGTGAGTTGGATTTCACGAATGTGTTCGCTATAAAATTAGGCTACATGAGTAGGCTACTTGAGTATTAGAAATTTTTTTTGTAATTATATATATCAAATCAAATGTAGTGTTAATTGAACATTTATTTTAAAGATAAAATTGTATACTTAATGATCGATGTGTTGTACATTTTTTGCAAAGGTAAGATAGCTCGCATTTGGAGGTAAATTTGGTGGGTTTTGCAACATAACCAGTGTACTACTTTTGCGTCCCGGCAATATTTGCATGCCACACGTAGTTGTTAAAAAATGAAATATCATATAAAAATAAACTATAATGGATTGCATTTGATTTACATTTGCTTTCAATTGACGCGTAGAATTTTATGGAATTCAATTATTTATTTTATTTTATTAAGACAATACAACTTTTTAACTGATAGTTTTAGCTTTATTGTGTTGAAGACCCAGACCACACGAAAAACCCTAGGGTAAACGGTAGGAGTATGTGTGGCCGGAGCTTTATTGTGTGTATTTTTACTTTCCTTATATATTTAGCTTTATTGTGTTGTTGTTGTTGTTACCCAGACCGTCCGACCTACCAGAAAGGTGTAAGATAACTGTTTGGACGGCCGGGAAGTGCCACCCAATTTAGACCGGAACCCAGTGGGGGAGGCTTCCACAGGGACCGTACCCTCCTTCCCCTACCACCAACCTCTCGAAAGGACTTTCGGACCCACATGTTTAACGTGATCGTACGTCGCGTGAACACGGCGGCAGTTTTGGCAGTGGCTGGAATCGAACCCGGGCCTACCGAGTGCAACTCCAGCGCGTTAACCAATGGGCTACCGCGTATTTTTACTTTCCTTATATACATAATGTATAAGGAAAGTATTGTGACGGGGTCAAAAATTAGAATTCGAGTTTTCGACGGGAGAGCACGTTTCAAGCATCCCTGATCACGAATCGAACATTTTTGAAGTGATGTCTGTGTGTGTGTTGTTGTTGTTGAGACCCAGACCGTCCGACCTATCAGAAAGGTGTAAGGTAACTGTATGGACGGCCGGGAAGTGCCACCCAATTTAGACCGGAACCCAGTGGGGGAGGCATCCACAGGGACCGTACCCTCCTTCCCCTACCACCAACCTCTCGGAAGGACTTACGGATCCACATGTTTAACGTGATCGTACTCCGCATGAACACGGCGGCATTTTGTGGTAGCGTGCAAATCTAGCGCGCAAACCACGGGGATACCGCACCCAAGATGGCCAACAGCACGCGGTGTTCCGAGGTGGTCACCCACCAAGTACTAACCGCGGCCGATGCTGCTGGACTTCGGTGATCTAACGAGAACCGGTGTTTTCAGCACGGTACGGCCGTTGGCCCGTCTGTGTGTGTGTGTGTGTGTGTGTGTGTGTGTGTGTGTGTGTGTCAGGGAGTCTGTGGAGACGATAACTGGCGAACGAATGGACTCGAACGAAATTTTGTACAAAAATCACAATCCGTAAACACTGGAAGCCTATTGTTTTTATACGCAATCGAATGTACAGAACCCCCCCTAAATTTTCGAGTGAAATTTCGAAAAATTCGTCAAAAAATCAAAACCGGTATTAAAATTACAAAAATAGACATTTCTTATGTAATTTCTCATTAGAAACCGATTGACATAAATGTTAGAACGCTAACATTAAAACTTATATAAAATAAAAAAAAAAAACTATTTCCTATTGAGAAACATGTTCACTTTTAATATGTAAAACCATGCGATAAATTTGGTGACAAAATTCCCGTGTATCTAGCTCGTTCCATTCATGAAAAAATATGCTTTGAGTAATACTTTTGTATTTGAAGGCCAATAGTCATTTATCTGCTGTAAGAATAACTTATTTCTCCGGCCATAACGCTTGGCGAGATTTTTAATTGCTGCCGAATTAACAAAAATCTCGCCAAATTGATAAAAATGACGTTAAATCAATGAAATTGAGGACTAATTGAAGAAAATTCAATATCTTGGAAAGAATATAAGTACCTACTATAAGAATAACATTTATTTTAACTGTAAAAGTAGTAATTTCATTGCATTATATAAGGAAAGTCATGTGTTGCCCTCATCAGATTTTTTGCCTGGAAAATGTTAATTTTTTGCATATACATATTTTTCGTTAAAACACGAAGATCGATTCCTTTCTGAAAGAAGATCAATTTTTCTTTTACATTTCTTATCAGAGATATAGAATACAAGGAGAAATGTGAAACCAAAGTTTTCTCGTAAATATATATATATAATATATATATATATATATATATATATATATATATATATATATATATATATATATATATATATATATATATATATATATATATATATATATATATATATATATATATATATATATATATATATATATATTAGAAAAATATCTAAAAATAAGATATACAAGAAACACAGTCATAACACTTCATAACATTAAGGCGCATTGCCATTCAAGAAATGCACGTCTCGGCGCTGCAAATTATGTCCCATTGGAAATAAGGTACAAATCCAGAGTACAAACCCTGGACACAAAACATTTTGTAAAGTGTACCAATGCATATATTGTATTACTTGTTTGACCTGTAACATGAGTTATATTGGACAAACCGGCAATCCCCTTAACATCCGTATAGACTTGCACCGAAGTCAGATCAAGCGAGTATGTGAAAATTCTTCTGGTATTAACAACTTTGTGTTGCAACATTTTTCAAAACATGATTTTGAAAGGATATCTATTTCCATCCTAGACATTGTTCCTGATATTAAAGAACGCTTATGGTGGGAAAACACACATATAAAGCAATTTAGCACACTTTTCCCATTTGGATTGAATACCATTAACTTTGATAATATTCATAATATGGAGTTCTATACTAAACTGAATAATGCTCCAATAAAATATGCTAATAATAGAAAAACTACACGTTGGCAACGAGGAGGAAGAGGTAAAAATAAAAATAATAACCATACAGCAAGAAATTATAAGAAAACTTTGATGAATTTGAACACCTTTATCGAAGAAATTAAAAAGTACAATCAAGTTAGAACGGCATGGATCAAAAACAGAATTTACGGTATAAGGAAAGTTCATATACAACGTCTATGGAGGGAATGGAAAGATCGTCCTATAATCCCGAATCCAAATTGTTATACAGCATGTACCAATATTGCAGTATTTTATAATTTTCTAAAATTACGTGCACTAATATTGAAAGTCAATTTGAACGAAAGCCCTATTGTATCAAAGAAAAGGGAATTTATGATTACTACCTTTTACAATAAAACCTATAATGTTATACCATTTAAATCTATTTTAAAACATTGTGATGAATTATTGCCTATACGCAATATTAATATCAATATTACTTACAGATATCTTAAAACTAACGGCAGAAAATATTTCAACATATAATAATATTGGCAAAAATTTAAACCATTTCTCTGACTTGAAGTGTAACTGTGTTGAAGAGTTAAACACTTATAAAGAAATTGATGCCACGCACGGACACGTAATAACAGGAAAACTGGAAATGTATAATAATAATGACATCAAATTGCTGTTAAAACAGGGAACTAAATTCCGTGATCAAAAGCATTTAGGAAGTGCCTTTGCTTTTGCAAAAGACGTGGATGATTTCATATACAAAATGGCGGTGAAATACAGCCACCCCATTCAAACTTTCCACAAATGGAGATGCGAAGTTATAAAAGGATTCGAAAGGCATTATCATCCAGATTCCTATAACACCTTTCATAACAACAAAGTACCAGAGATGGAGTCCTTGAGAGATAGATTTGCAATCACTTACATGGATAAAGTGCGATCGAATTACGTATTTGTCTGCAAAAAATACTATGTAGACACTTTACGCAAATGTTACGAAAATGAAAGTATGTATGAAGAGATCAATACCACCGATAAAGCCATGGAAAACCGTATCACAGCACTTTATAAACGTATAGGACATGATTTGAAATCTGTAAGATTTCCTTATCTTGTACTAATCCCAAAAATGCATAAAAATCCGATCAAATTTAGACCTGTGACAGTTGGATGCGGATCGTACCTTACTATAGCTAATATAACCTTACTAAAGACTGGGTGACTCCATTACTAAAAGATATCAAACAGGAAGGGACCTGTATGGTGTCAAATTCTTTTGAACTTATTGACAAATTAAGCAAAATAAAGGATAAAATGTTTTTCAGATGCTTTGATTTTAAAGACCTTTTTAATCATGTAAATTTAAAAGATTTATCCGAAATTTTATTGGAGCTTCATGAGCATCACAATCTCCACTCTACCATCTCCCTCTACCAATATAAAATGCTGATAAATATTGTTTTGTTTGAAAACATACTGCACAACGGTATAGGTTTTTATCGTCAGGTGCAAGGCATCCCAATGGGGGGGGGGGGGTTGCTCTTCGGTACTTGCAGATATTTACCTGAACAAGTATGAACAAGGCACATATTTAGTCAATGAAATGCCATACTACCGCTTTGTTGACGATGTGATTATTGGATATAAAAATCAACAAGATCATTTTGAGTTTGGGTTTTACCCTAAGTGCCTGGAACTTTTGGAAACTAAATATACAAATCCAGGAACTGTTGATTTTCTGGATATCAGTATTTACTACAATGAGAAAAACAAGATATGTTTTAAAGTATATGACAAGAGGGATAATTTTGATTTCAACATTAATTACATTATAGATTGGAAATCTAATTTGAGCAGTGGTATTTTCAGGAATGTTATAATAAATCATCTAAATCGATATAGACGTCTCAACACTGAAAAAGAAGAACAGCAACACAGCGTCAATAAATTACTCAGGAAAGCAGCAAAAAGCAATTACCCACATCGTTATCTAAGGCACTATGTAGACTTGATATTTGACAGAAAGACAAACAGTTTTATTTGATGATAGCAGGTCGGTGAGATATGGTTGTGCGGCATGGCTTGTGGACTTCAAGAATTCTGTTGAGTAAATAGGTTAGGTTTATTCCAATCTTAAGCCCCCTTTTTTGCTTCATGGTCTATATACTTCGGGATGTTTCATAGATTTCAACGGACGGAGGAGTGCTTCAGGAAGACAGAGGCACCGGGAGTGTTTCTAGAGTAAAAGTGCTTTAACCGGGAACGGGGGGTCACTATCCCCCCCGGCCTTTTTTCTGTCGTTCCTGTAAACACTCTCCTTTCTTTCCCCCTTTCCTTTGTACCTCCTCCCCTTTTTCAATTTGATGATGTATTTACTATTATATATATATATATATATATATATATATATATATATATATATATATATATATATATATAAAGTTATGAGAACAAAAACTGTCCTTATTTCAACATAGTAATAGTTTCTGAAGTGCCCATTTTCCGACTGGGTTTCTAGCCACGAATCTTTCTTTGTCAGTTCCATTAGGCTACTGGGGCAATATTCTTATATTTTATATCTATTGGATGTGAAACCTAAATTTTCTTACTTTCGATTTCAAATCAAAGTGGAACTTACTATCCTAATGATGTCCCCATTCCCCATTTTCCTTATACTGTGTAGTACTTTGCGCATGCTAGCTGTCGTGGATTGTAAATGGCAGACTTAAATATAGGGTCCTCAAACAAATTGAAACATTTTCTGCTTCGAATAGCAATGATCATGTTTCAAATACAAGAAGAGTGTTATTCAGAAAAGTAAAACAGTTTATACGACACTGTGTCTCAACCGGAATATGAACCCCGCATTCTTGCTGGCCAGAAGACGCATTTTCTATTAAGCTACTGGGGCATTATTTTTATCTTCCATATATATATACAGTATTGTGGCAATTAATTGAGAAATGTCATTTTTTTCGTTTTATCACACGTAAGCTTAGGAAGAAGCACTCCAAATTAGCTCAGAGTTCAAATTGCAGTTATTATCAAAGTAGCAGGTGTTCGTATGCACCTGGTAAGTAGCAAGTATTCGAATTCCTCCGCCAGGTGGCAGGTGTTCCGCAGTGGTAGTTTCTCAGTTGTTGCGGGGCTCATTAGCGTCATGGATATCAGCGCGGAAACACGTGCTAAAGTGATTGCGCTTAGAGAACACACTTCTAAGACGTTCGAGGAAATAGGTAAAATATGTGGAGTGAGTACAGCAAGTGTCGGGAGGATCTGGAAGCGGTTTCAGGAAACAGGAAATGCTGGAACCAACGTTCTGGACGATGCGGCCGAAAAAGATCAACTTCGACTCGTGACGACAAAACTTTACATCGAATGAGTGTTAAAAATCCTCGATTAATCAGTTTTGACCTGTCTAAGTCCATGGTGGCAGCTGGTGTTGATATTGCACCTTCAACAGTGCGATAGAGGCTGTTAGAACGCGGACGGAGAGCACGTCAACCGTACAAGAAGCAGTTTCTGACGCTTCGCATGAAGAAAAAAAGGTTGGAATGGGCACGGAAATACAAAACATGGACTGAGAAGGACTGGGAGAAAGTTCTCTTTCCTGACGAAACACATTTTGTGGTTCAGGGATTTAGATCTATGTTCGTGAGAAGGAGCCAAGGAGAACCTCTCAATCAGCACCACATCAATCAAGCATCCGCCCAAAAATATGTTTTGGTGTTGTTTCAACGTTTTGGGGACAGAATCTCTTGTTTCCGTAGAGGGAATGATGAACAGTGCCAGTTACGAAGTTATATTGACCCGAAAAGTGCTTCCAACCATGGCTAAACTGTGGCCGAACGGAGATTGCGTTTTCCAACAAGACAGCGCGCCATGTCACACTTCGAAGCGAATCAAAAATTTCTGCTCAAAAAAAAATATTACCGTACTGGATTGGCCCGGGAATTCACCAGACTTGAATCCCATAGAAAATTTGTGGGCTATTGTCAAAAAACGGCTTCACAAATTTGACTGTTCGACGATGGACAAGCTAATTTCGGCCGTTATTGACATATGGTTCAGAGACGTTGAAATTAAAACTACATGTGCTAGTCTAGTACATTCCATGCCGAAACGTGTCTGTGATGTTATAAAGTCTCGGGGAGGTCATATCACTTATTAGTTTTAAATGTATCCATAGAAAACTTGAAAAAAACTGAATTTTATAAAAAAAACTGCATTTCTCAATTAATTGCCACAATATTGTATATATATATATATATATATATATATATATATATATATATATATATAATTGGCATCTTCGTCTTTAACAATTTATTCAGTCTTATTCACCATAAATGAATTGAATACATGAACTGAAATTGAATAATTATTGATAGTTACATTAATTAGAGTAAGCAAGAATACTGTTTCAGAGGCGTAAAAATTTGACGTTCCATTCATAGATCAATTACTCTCAACTTCCATTCGAAATACCCACTGAAATGGCTATATACAGTTATTTGATCCATGCCGTACCATAATAATTGTTCGGATTAAAATGAAAAAGTATATTTATAAATATTTTGCAGAAAAATCATGTTTTAAATACAAGAAAGGATTTTAGAGGTTTTAATTTGTTTTAGCATATGGAAATAGTACACTCCAATAAACACATAAATCGATTATGAAAGTACTGGGTGGTTATTTCAATTTCAACGCTTATACAAAGCATTTATGCAAAATAATTTTTCTCGTAAAAAGTTATTTTGTCACCAATTCAGCTGTTTTAGTATTATATAGAATTTTTAACGCATATAAATGTTTTTTTTTCAATCCGCTCTTTAGGGCGCAATGCACAAAACATTTAAGGAATCAAAAATAATATTTTTCTGTTTGATCTGTGCAGATTAATCAGATAGTAAATTTACGGTAATATTTCGACCCATCCTTAGAAGGTCTTTATTTCTCTTCTTATAAGACGTACAAAACTTAAAAAGGCCATATATATATATATACCGTATATATATATATATACGGTAATACTGTTGTTGTTTCTGCTAGTTGAAATCAGACGTGATGCCAATTTAGTTTATTTAATATGATATACTAGGAAATGTACCCGACGTTGCCCGAGAGTTAAAGCAGATAATTTTATAATTTAAAGCACGAAGCTTAAAGACCGTTCCTTTTCCAAATCAGTTTTATTCTCCGTCTGTTTCAATCTAAATCCCCTCGAAATGAGAAACCAGTAAAAGCGAATTCCACGCAACCTCTCCGCAAATATGAAAAGAAAAAAAAATAATCAAATACATAAGTAAATAAATAAAAATAAAATAAATGTACAGGTATGAAGGCGTGTCTTAAAATTGTTGCTTCAGAATTCTTTCTCTGGGATAAAGCTTTAAGATCATGCGCAGGTCGACTACAACCAACCGCGTGGAAGGAAGATGATACGCACGGCGTTGGCAATTTTAACAGGTTAGTTCACTTAAAAATGACAGAAAAATAAATTACGCATTAAATAAAAGAATAAAATTTTAGACTACAACATTTTAGATATATACGGTTCTATTAGACAAACAATATAATTGTGCTGGTTTTAATTTTCACATGCGGCGAAATAAAATCATATTACCTAAACAATGCAAATTTTTATTTTTTTCGATTTATACTTAAAGCAATAAATCTCAAGAAATGGCACTAAGAATGCGGTTAAAATATCGATAGAATGAACATTTTTCGTTCTTCGATATTTTCAATAATGTAAAGATGGCACCTCTGTCATACTATTATTGTTCATTAAGGAACCGATTTTTGTGAAAATCGTGAAGATCGCTCAAAATCATGCTAAAAATTAAAATAACTAAAAAATTACCTCAAAGGTTTAAAAACTAATACCGAGATGCACCCATGTGCGCTGAATAGTACTGTGTACCAAATTTCATGGCCATAATATGCTTAAATTCCCCGCTGCGGACTGTACAGGTTGATAGACACACAAACTTTTTACTTCATTATGTTAAATGAGATAATATAGTACAACAACTATTTGCTAATTATTTGTGTGACACCTTATAAGTTATAATTTATTATATTTCTACTACATTAAATAAAACTTTTGTCATTTTAATTCATTGGTTGTGTGGAAAATGTCGCCTGAAATTGAAGCATATAGTCTTATATATTATTATATATTTGCATAAATTCTTGTACAAATAATAAACCGCCCATATAAAACTGCGGCCGCTAATTGTAATTATAAAATATACATTTAAAGAATAATCTAATTAATAATTTATCAAAAATATTTTATATTGAAATTCGGTTTAAAAATTAAGCATTCTTTATAAAGGAAATATAGAAGACTATTTTTTCTTTTATAATTTGTAGAAATATAACTCGGTCTTTAAATCTTAAAATACGGATAAGTTATAAATGGAATTTTGGGAAAAGAATAAAGTAAATCTATTTTATATTTTGGCAGTAAGTCTCTTGATCCTATACTTACTTTAACTTTATTGTTCCTAAATCTCCTTTTTCTGATTAGAGGATCGATAAATTCCAACGGAGTATTTTCTTGGTATATTTTTTTCTAGAGAGAAAGTACATTTATTTTTAGCAAGTCCTTAAATATCATACGCATTTTATGTACCAGTTGAAGTGTCGGGGTTAGTTTATTGCTTACGAAAGACTAGGGAAATGGACCCTGATATAAATAATAAAAAAAAATTAACTGAAGTATGTCTCAATCTGGCTTTCTTATACAAGATTTAATTTGTTTTCTCAACCTTTACAGTAAAACATTTGTAAAATTGGTGTCGTGGGTCCAAATGATTACAACTATAGGGTGATACCCTTCACTTTTAAATGTATGACAAAATCTTTCGTTTGATATCATATTTGTCAATCTACATCCTGGAGGGTAACTTGCTCCCCAAAGGGAGTTAAAGACGCCACGAATAAAAATTGTTTTACAGCTCTTTGTCGGAAGAATGATTGACACTCTTAAGTCTCGTGATTATTGTTAAAAATCCAAACCTTTTTATGCATGATTATGATAAATTTTGTCCTTTACTGCCATGGTAAAAAAAATATAAATATATATATATTTTCCGAACGAACTTTCAAAAATTCCATATTATTCAAGATTTTTGTATAACAAAAGTCTGATATAAAATGTTGTGAAAATCCATTAATATGTGTAGCTGCTACAGTGTACATAAGAAATCGACCACATACATCAGATATATGGACATCACTCCAAAAGTAGTCAAAACGTGTTCAGGAGATCTTAAAACATATATCGGCATAAAAATCTCAAATTCGAAATTTTTCGTGAAAACAATACTTTTTCTCTATGTTACATAGTATGAGAAAGTATATATTAGTAGCTTAATTCAAATAAATATAAAAATTTGAAAGTTCATATAATGGGGTTATTAAAGTTATAATTTGTGTTAACTTGGTGTGTAGTAGATATGAGAAATAAGAATACATTACATATTATACAAAATTGGTTGCACCCATATGTTACCAATGTTTCTTGTCTGTTAGAGAGTAAAACACCGATATCGGGCTGACCAATGTTGGCTTTTAACACTGAGTTTTTCAGATGGCTCCTTCAATATTAGAAGCCGTCACACTATTTTATATTTTTGGATTACAGACAACTTTTCTTACATAATAAATGAAGATTTTTATCTTTTTACTTGTTTCTTGGTCAAGTAGCGGAAACTCTAAGCACGGCCTGTATTTCAAGTAAGGTCCAAAGACACCTCGAAATGATTTTTTTTTAAATGTAAATTCATTTTCTAGTTTTATTTTTTATCTTGACGCGCAATTTTGTGTGATTTTCACATAAATCGGTAAATTAACGATCACGAAACTTTTAAAACAATTTTTTAAATTATTCTAAATATGCCTCATTTATGTAATTTAATTTTTATTATTGCGCTTCAGCAAATTGGAGATTCCCGCGACGCTACTGATTATAAAATAAATTACTTTATTTCTGATTTTTCTAAACAAAATTAAGTGGATTTATCAAAGTTGCTACATTAAGCTACAATGCTCACCCAAATGAAGTATTCCCTTGTTGAGAGGGTCACAGCTGTTGCTACGGGTTGCTCCGATTATTACATGAGGTATTAAATGAGGAAATGCATTCTCGGAAGTTGTTGTGTCACAAAGGGGATTTCCTTTTACTTCCTCATACGTATTATTGAGAAGTATTGTTTAGTGAGTATCGTAGTAAGTATTGTTTTCACGAAATTAATTTCGATTATATATTATCGGATTTGCCCAAAACTTTATATCCGGTTTTGTTAAAGAAAAATCTAGAACTAGATATCTTTTATTTTAATTTGAGCGAACAATTCGAAGTTTCATATTTTTGTAACATGGCAGCATAGGACAAGATTTCACGCAATCGTGCATAAAAAGTATTATTTGTGGCTCAAAAATCCCGAGATTTAATAGTTTCAATCATTATTGTGAAAAATAGCCGATATACAATTTTTATGTTCGGGATGCCATTAGCCCCCCCGTGTGGGAGTTATCCACCAGGGGTATATTGTCAAGTATGGTATCAATCAAAATTTTTTGGCAAGCACTTTAACACAAGTCAACACTTTGTAATTTAATCAATGGGATCAACGAACGCCACCGACTTTTCAAAATTTTACTAGTAAAATTTGAAAACAAAAACAAAAACATAAGCTACTTAAAACTTGATTATGGTATGATAAAATTGAGTTGAATCACACTGCCGTTAATTTTGCTTTTGTTCTAAGCATGTGTATTATTAAAGCGTTCTTTGTCTTTCGAGAATGTGCTGTGTGTTTTGATGTAATTTAATTGGAAGTTTCCATCTTATGCCCCGTGTAACGCCAGGTATTCGTGCTAATCATATATATAATACATTCTTATTTCTTTGGGGTGCTTTATAGAGGTTGACGTCATTTTTGACATGACTGTGTGAGTCTCAAAAGCCTCGGCGATCCATAGGGTAAGACCCCCTGAGGTAAACTATATTTGAGTATTTTATTTATCAATATGACATGGAATTTTAAAATTTAATTATTAAACAAATGCTTGAACTAGAAAAATAACAAATTCATTTTCTCATAATATTCGTGTCTTCTTATACATATATTTAACTATAATGTTACGTCTCTTAAAATAATGAAACAATACGATTAATTTAAATATTTCAGTTGCATTAAAAATTAATAAACTCTAGTACCAAACTTTATTTTGATTAGACATCATAGTTTATACATTTATGTCACCAATTGCATCATAAACTATTTTACACAATATAATATTATCATTATGAAACAAAGTCATCGGGTATCTTTGAAAGGCATATTGAGTGCTATCTTCTGCAAATCATTTTATATGCAAATTGAAATTTACAAAATGACATATATGGTTTTCGTTTCACGATGCATTTCATGAAAGTTCTAATGATGTGAGATAAGAGAATTTCCAGTTTCAGGAACAATAATTGTTTAGGGGATAGGCATAGAAAATATTAGATATTTCTCGTTTGCGAGAATTTGTTATTGAATGTCGTGCGTATAAATGACGTATTTGTAATGGTGTTAAATTGATTCGCTGAAATTTTAAATAGCTTATGTTCACATAATTTGCTTATGTGGTTCTGAAATGATGTGCCGAGTTTTACAATGCATTGTAAATGCGTAGCTTTAATATAGTGTTTTACAGTATTCATTAGTTTCTTGCTGATACGTTTAATCAATATTTGAAATTATACAATTTTATTTTATATTCGTTCGGACTGAATATAATTTTGACTACTAAATTATTTTATTCATACCAATGTGTGTTGGTTTACGCTGTACTATCTGTGGAACAGGTTGATATAGCTTGATTATGATTTTGTACTATCGAAATAATGCTGTTTATTTTTATTCTAAAACATACAATTTCGCTTTAACATGGTTTAGGAACAATGTAATAAATTGTTGAAAAATGTTTACAAACTCTATCAGGTGATAGCTCCGTAATGTTGATTTTCGGTTAAAATTTATTTGCAATAATGGAAAATGCCTGACTTACATTTGAGCAGCAAAAATTTGAACTTATTTTGAATATCGGAAAATGTTACAAAAGTTCATAGATGAAGAAGTGAGTACTTTATTGAACTCCCAACATGTCTCCTATTTTCACACATTCGTGGTTAAGTTTGATGCAGATGACACTGTGTAAAATGTGCAAAGTTAACGAACTTGAAGACCAAAGCCAACGACCTCGTACACGCTCAAGGGTTTGTGATTTAGTAAGGTATTTACATGTAAAATGTGTTTGAACAAGTTAAAAATTTTCGACTTTAAAATCAATAAACGACTTGGTTAATATATTTAAACATTATATATAATACATTTAAATACAAATTAACACTTTTCCGCTATTTCAATATTGTGAATATGGTATTTATTATTGTGATACCAGATGTGAGACAATATTTATTGAGACAGTTTTATGTTTGTATTTTTGATGTCTGTAATGTTAAACAATTGCATTAGACTTAAAGACGCCAGTTTTACAGCATCCTGACTTGAGAAGTCAAAGAGGGCATAAACCTAGGAGGATAAAATGATGCCACAAGATTGGTTAAAAATGTTAACCAATTATGGAAGATGTCTGGTCGCGTTGCCCTGCCGTCGACCAATAGGAGCGTAAGAAGCGTTATAGACCTCAGGAAAAAGAGGCGGCAACCGAAAAGTTCTATAGATGATATACACAACTTCTACGTGAGACCACCTGGGAACACCGCGTGCTGTTGGCACATTTCGGACGCGGTAGTCCGGTGGTTTGAGCGCCGGATTTGCACGCTGCCACAACTGCCGCCGTGTTCATGCGGAGTACGATCACGTTAAACATGTGAGTCCGTAAGTCCTTCTAAGAGGTTGGTGGTAGGGGAAGGAGGGTACGGTCCCTGTGGATGCCTCCCCCACTGGGTTGCAGTCTAAATTGGGTGGCACTTCCCGGCCGTCCAAACGGTTACCTTACACCTTTTAGGTAGGTCGGACGGTCTGGGTCTCAACAACAACAACAACAACTTCTACGTGAGAACGTGAGGTGCCAACATTATTTCACAGAAATGTCCTGATATACACTTCAACGAACGTTTCCCATAGAGTTTTGCAACGAAATGTCCAGATATATACTTGAACGTCAAATGCCAGATATACTTCAACGAAATGTCCTGAGAGTATAACTTCAACGACAGAGATGCAGAGATGATGAGGATTAATTCAGTTGTATCCTAACAGTAGTTTGCCGTCATAATGGAGGCAAAGGTGGCTGTGCCAATGCACAGAGACGAAATTGGAGGTATGTGTTCCTATCAATAATTATAACAGGCCATACAGTTTAGGTATTTTTAACTTATCTGGTCTCACATATCCAATCTCCTCCGCAATTAATAATATGATAATTGTTGTAATTAATTTATTAATTAGCCAAATGTTGTTAATAAATTATGTTATTTTTAAAGTTAAAAAATGGTGCAATTAATTGAGTAGCATTATGTTAATAAATATCCTATTCCAGGACTCGCACTGAAGAAGGTGGGTTTTATTAGCGACACAACGCAATGTGTTTTAATGGGTTTCACGATGTACGATATACGACCATGTTTTAAGATCAACGGCTATGTTTAAGATAATTTAATTTAAGATATGCGCTGCATTCTTTTGTTTTATGCACCACAATTATCGCTACAGTTAACTTGCAACTGAAAAAACGTAACTTAACCATGAACCGATAATTTGTGGCCTTATTTTTATACACCCCATACATGTATGATATTTACTTTTATTGCTTCCACTTAATACCATTTTAATGTGGCATGTACTTAGTGGTCATAATCACCCCCAAAATTAAACTGGTGGGAGATTCTTTGTAGAAAACCGACCCTAAAACGTATTTGTATTTTTGGAAGTCGCATTGTGGAGTAGACATAGTTCCGTTATTTCACATCCGGTAAAGCAGATTCTCGATGAAACTCGACGTAGTTGACTAAGCAGACGCCAATCAACTCTGGAAAATGCAGCACAAGCCGCGTATATACATTTGTAGGACATGACCGCGTCAAGCAATCAGGCCTTTAATACGCATGTTTTCTAATCCAGTCATGTTTATCGTTATCGCCGATTATCTTCACTAACGGATGTGAAGTAACAGAACTGTCTGTGTGCGTTTCTCAGGAAAGTGACGTAAAATCGAAACACGAAAATCATGTTGTTGCTTTTATACGAGAAATTGTCACGGATGATTATGGCTATCTTATATTTGAGTAAACACTGTTTCAAAACGGTTATATAATTAGCCCGAATTTTCTATACATATAGTATTAAAGTTGTTTTAATTTATATATGATATTAATTTGCACGGAACTTTAGCTTATTTTACACGCAACTAACCTACTGCATAAATCAAGGATTAAGCAAAATGCATCTAAAAGTGTTACCCTGAATTAAATATTTTATAGAAACTAATATTTTTTAATCAGAAAATATTGTTACGAACTCTTGAAATGCTGTGAAGTACCTTTCACCCCTTTTACTTTCGTTTGTTTCGAAGACCAGATGGAGAAAACACCCATCCGGGCATTATTTCTCTAGAAGTGGGACCAGATTTTTCACATACCGAAGTTCGATGAAGGATTACAGATTTAGCGATTTATTGCCAATTTGACGACTTTCTGCTAAGTTTCGAGAAACACCCCGAATTGACCAATATTCTACGAAATATGAGAGAATTCCAGAAGTTTTCATAGAGATTCTATAAAATGAGACATTACTCCGTTGGAGAGCAATTGACAAGTTACGAGCTGTATTGAACATTGACTTACGTTCGTTTTGAGAACGTTGACGTTTTGAGAACAGTTGAGTTATTTTGTGAAATTAGTGGAGCATTTAAGTGCTGTTTTAATGTATATTATTTCTATTTATGCTGATCTTCAGAGTAAACGTGTTAGTTACCCAGGAATTTAGACTCATTCTGGTATCCTAAGTGCACATCCACGATTACAAAGGATACGCAGTGACAATATATACATTTCCTTCAATCGTATAGTAATAGACATTAAATACAGCCTTGTTCGTTTACTAAGTTTGTGATGAAAAGCAATTATGTTGTTTTTACGAATATTGCTTTGATGTTTGAATTTAATAAAACATTTTACTTTCATTATATACTACATGAAAGCACTATTAACTGAATTTACTTTTTTAATTTGGACAGCTATTTGAACTTCACTCATTTAAAGGTACATAAATAAAAATATTAAATTTATTCTTGTTTGTTAACTGAAAATATGATTAAATGCAAGTTTTCAATTTAATGCAGCACTCAGTTTTATTTACAAAATAAAGCAAAAAAACAAAGTAAAATAATCCATAATTTGTTTTTCTTCTAAAAGCCTAATCCCGAAACTTTTTAAAAACTAGTTGCAGAATATACTTATAGAAAAGTAACTTAAGAGGAAGAGAAACTATTTATTTTTAGTAGTAAATCTTCATATCAATTGCAATGGGGATGGCTTACATCATGTCAAAGTAAGATTTAGTTTAAGCTTTTAAAGTAAATTCTATTTCTGAGTAACCTTTAAAGTAACCGCTATTAATCAAGTTATTTTGTAGCTGCATGGGAAGCTTTCTGTAGAAATATGTTGTCTTTACTGTAAAATCGTAGATTTTACTTTAGATTGGAGCCATGAGAATTTGTGAAATTTATTAAATTTGAGTTTACTCAACAAAAAATAAATATTAACATGAAACGTATATACATTAAGAGAAGTAAATAATGTTGCGTAATATGTATTCACAGACAACGTTTTAGTGTTAAGGCTAAAAAATTATATTTTAAGCATTGAGTAAGCATAAAATAAAAAGTAATGTTCCTAGCTATTCTGTCAGATAAATATATACAACTGTCCTATAGGAAGTAAAATTTTTCTTTCCCCGTATCATTTATATATTTTTAACCGTGATTCGTATTATATAAATAATATAAAAATATGTATTTTAGGTTGATTCCTTTAGCTGTTGGATTAGAATATTTCGACAAACTACCACTTTGTTATGCATACTAGGCTTACTTTGACAGGGATATACGGTTTACAGTAGATGCCATTATGAGAACACATACTTACATACGCACATACACATGGGTCTCCACCTATACCTTATATTTAAAATTGGTTCCCATGGTTCTGAAAACATTCAGAAAACGGAACATTATATCACAAATGCTATTTTTATGTCGCTTTTTGATTCCGAAGCGGATGATACAGTTTATAAATTAAATACTGTATTTAACTCATATTTTTAAGACTTCCTTATTTATCTGTATGAACGTTGAGAAGTAACATCCCACTAATCAGCCTTCTCTATCTATATGAATCCAAATTTCGAAATAGCGTTTATAATTTTTTTCTTTTACACTGACTTTATTTTATTTTTCCAATATTTGCATTTCCCAGATTCATTTGAAGAGGATTGTATGAATTCTACGAATGTCTGATAAAAAAAAGACAGCATTCAAACAATTTGTATGATTTCAGTCATTGTTATATGTGCTGGGATGAAAAATCTTTAATTGTGTAAGTAAATGGAACTCTAATGGATCCATTGACTTTAAATAATTAACTTGTTAAAGTTACTTATATTAGAACTTATTAGTATACTGACTTTATTGTATTTCCGCAATATTTGCATTCCAAGATTCATTTGATGACGATTGTATACATTCTAAAAATATCTGGTAAATGAAAACCAGCATTCGAACTTTAGATATTTGAAGTATGATTTTTCAGTGATTATTATATATGTTGGCAGGAATATTCCTTGATGACGAAAGTGAGAGGAACTCTAATGGGACTATCGAATTTAAATAATATAACTTGTCAAAGTTACCTATATTAGAACTAATTAGTACACTTTACCTTACTCTTTCATCCAATGTGCTATTTACTCCTTAGTAATTTTTCATATGTATTAATAGTTCTTTCAGTAAAATTAAGTGCATACGCTATTGTAATGGCTTTGTTTATTTTAAAGTTTTTCTTCGTTTCGTTTTCAGACGTAATAAGGAAGAATGATGCATAAACTTTTAACTGAAAGAGTTAATATGTATGCAAATGACTGCATTAAATTGAAAATATAACCTAAGAAAATGCTTGCAATACTTCTTTTATAAATTTTAATATGGAACTCATATGCTTAGTCATGTTTCTTTTTCTTGGCATTATTTTAATTTTCTTTCCAAAAGAGTTTATTTTAATTTCACGTCTTTCATTTCATGAAATTTAATATCCAAAGAGAGGAAACATTTATGCATGCATATATCAGATATAAAGAAATCAATACGTTTTTCTTTCGAAAATATACATTTAATTAAATTTTCTACTCGCTTATTCATGTAATTGAGATCACACAATTAAGTGTGATAAAAGCTTTGCCGACAGATGTGAACGGAGTTTGGAAGTTATTAAGCAACTAATTTATCTTAATTTATGTAAAAGCTACATAAATTTATAAATACATCATGCTATACATGTAAGATGAAGTATTACGTGATAAACTTTAAAGTACAAGAGACCTATGATAGATAGGATAATAAGATAGTATCTGTGATTTTTATTATGGTATTGTAGGTTTAGAAATGGGTAAAAATTAAAATTTCTGACAGAAATGTAAATTTTACACTCTTTAATTTAGTTTAATATTTATGGAAAACCATATTTTTCCATGGAAATATTATTATCACATTTCCCCTTTCTGTAATATATATATATATATATATATATATATATATATATATATATATATATATATATATATATATATATATACACATATATATAAATATATATATATATATATTAAAAATATATATATATATATATATATATATATATATATATATATATATATATACGTCATTCAACTTTGGAAAAAGCAGCACAAGGCATGTATACAAATTCGTAGGACATGGCCGCGTTAAACAATCAGGCCTGCAATACGTATATTTGCTAATCCAGTCATGCTGCTTATCGTTACCGCCGATCATCTTCATTAATGGATGTGAAGTAACAAAATTGTCTGTATGTGTTTCTTATAAATGTGATGTAAAATCGAATCACAAATAACACGTTGTTGATTTTATACGAGAAATTGTCACGGGTGATTATGGCTGTCTTATATTTGAGTAAACACTGTTTCAAAACGGTTATATAATTAGCCCAAATTTTCTATGCATATTATAAGTTTCAAGTTATACATGATATTAATTTGCACGGAACTTTAGATTATTTAAACGCAACTAACCTCTTGCGTAAATCGAGGATTAAGTACAATGTATCTAAATGTGGTACTCTGAATTAAGTATTTCATAGAAACTAATCATTTTTAATCAGAAAATATTGCTACGAACTTGTAAAATGCTGTGGACTGTCTTATCCCCCGTTTGCTTTCGTCTGCTTTGAAGGCAGTTGGAAACACCGTCTAGGCAATACTTTTCTAGATGTGGGACCAGGTTTTTAACATGCCGGTGTTTGATGAAGAATTGCAGATTTAGCAATTTATTGCCAATTTGGCTACTTTCTGCTAAGATTCGAGAAACACCTCGAATTGACCAATATTTTACGAGCTATGAGAGAAATCCAGAAGATTCCTTAGAGGGTCTATAAAATGACTAATCACTTCGTTTTACTAATCACTAGTGACTAATCACTTCGTCGGAGTCTATAAAATGTGTCATTACTCCGTTGGAGAGCAATTGGCAAGATACGAGCTGTATTGAACTTTCACTAACATCAATGTTTTGAGAATAGTTGAGTTATTTTATGAAATTAGTGGAACATTTAAGTGCTGTTTTACTGTATATTGTTCCTGTTTAAGAGGGTCTTCTGAATAAGTGTGTTAGTTATCCAGGAATTTAGACTCATTCTGGTATCCTCAGCACAAACCCACGATTGCAAAGGATACGCCGTAACAATATATACATTTCCTTCAATCATATAGTAAGAGTCATGTTAAGCACAGCCTTGTTCGTTTACTAAATTCGTGATGAAAAGCAATAATGTTGTTTTTAAGAATATTGCTTTGAAGTTTGAATTTAATACAACATTTGTCTTTCTCTATATACTACGTGATAGCACTATTAATTTAATTTACTTTTTTAATTAGGACAGCTATTTGGATTTCACTCATTTAAATGTACATAAATAATCATATTAAATTCATTCTTGTTTGTTAACTGAAAATGTGATTAAATGCAAGTTTTCATTTTAATACAGCACTCGGTTTTTTTACGAAAGAAAAAAAAAAGCAAAAAAACAAAGTAAAACAATCCATAATTAGTTTTTCGTCTAAAAGCCTAATCCCGAAACTTTTTAAAAACTAGTTGCAGAATATACTTATAGAAAAGTAACTTAAGAGAAAGAGAAACTGTATATTTTTTAGTAGCAAATCCTCATATCAGTTGCAATGGGGATGGCTTACATCATGTCAAAGTAAGATTTAGTTTAAGCTTTTAAAGTAAATCCTTTTTCTGAGTAACCTATAAAATAACCGCTATTAATCAAGTTATTTGGTAGCTGCATGGGAAGCTTTCGGTAGAAATATGTTGTATTTACTATAAAATCGTAGATTTTTCTTTAGATTAGAACCGTAAGAATTTGTGAAAATTACTAAACATTAGTTTATTCAACAGAATATATATATATTAACATATAACGTAAATACATTGAAATAAGTAAATAATGTTGTGTAATATAAATTTACGGCAGCGTTTTAATGTTAATGCTAAAAAATATTTTTTATGCATTGAGTAAGCATAAAATAAAAAGTAATGCTTCTAGCTATACTGTCAGATAAAGATATACGACTGTATTACAGGAAGTACAATTTTTGTTCCCCTGTATCATTTATATATTTTTAACCATTCCTCGTATTATATAAATAATATAAAAATATGTATTGTATTTTGATCCTTTTAGCTGTTGGATTAGAATATTTCGGCATTTACCACTTTTTTATGCATACAAGGCCTACTTTGACAGGGAGATACGGTTTGCAAGTAGATGCCATTATGAGCACACATACTTACATACGCACATACACATGGGTCTCCACCTGAACTTTATATTTAAAATTCGTTCCTATGGATCTGATGGCATCCAGAAAACGGAGCATTATATCGCAAATGCTGTTTGTATGTTGCGTTTTGATTCCGAAGTGGATGATACTGTTTATCAATTAAATGTTGTATTTAACTCATAGTTTTTTAGACTCATCCTTATTTAGCTGCATGTACATTGAGAAGTAACCTCCAGCTAATCAGACTTCTCCATATATATGAATCCAAATTTCGAAATTGCGTTTATAAAGTTTTCTTTTATACTGACTTTATTTTATTTTTCCAATACCTGCATTTCCAAGATTCGTTTGACGAGGATTGTATGAATTCTACGAATTTCTGGTAAAATAAAAGGAAATAATTCGAACTCTTGGTATGATGTCAGTCATTGTTATACGCGCTTTCATGAAAATTCTTTAATTATGTAAATAAATAGAACTCCAATGGATCTATTGAATTTAAATAATTTAACTTGTTAAAGTTACTTATAATAGAAATTATTACTATACTGACTTTATTGTATTTCCTCAATATTTACAATCCAAGATTCATTTGATGAAGATTGTATACATTCTAAAAGTGTCTGGTTGAAGAAAAGCAACATTCGAACTTTAAATATTTTAAGTATGACTTTTCAGGATTATTATATGTGTTGGCAGGAATATTCTTTGATGACGAAAGTGAGAGGAACTTTAATGGGACCAACGAATTTAAATAATTTAACTTGCAAAAGTTAACTATATTAGGACTAATTAGTAAACTTTACAATGCTCTTTCATCCAATGTGCTATTTACCCTTTAGTAATTTCTTATATGTCTTTACAATTCTTTCAGTAAAATTGAGTGCATACGCTATTGTAATGGCTTTGTTTATTTTAAAGCTTTTCTTCGTTTCGTTTTCAGGCGTAATAAGGAAGAATGATGCATAAACTGTTAACTGAAGGAGTTAATATGTATGCAAATGACTGCATTAAATTAAAAATATATCCTAAGAAAATGCTTGCAATACTTATTTTACAAATTTTAATATGTTACGCATATTCTTACTCATGCTTCTTTTTGTTAGAATTATTTTAATTTCCCTTCCAAAATAGTTTATTTTATTTCGTGAAATTTAATATCCAAAGAGAGGAAACATTTATGCGTGCATATATTAGATATAAACAAATCAATACCTTTTTCTTTCTAAAATATGCATTTAATTAAATTTTATACTCGCTTATTCATGTAATTGAGATCACACAATTAAGTGTGATAAAAGCTTTGCCGACAGATGTGGCCGGAGTTTGGAAGCTACTAAACAACTAATTTATCTTAATTTATGTAAAAGCTATTCATCATGCTATACATGTAAGATGGAGTATTACGTGATAAACTATAAAGTATAAGAGACATATGATAGATAGGATAATGAGATAGCATCTGTGATTTTTAATATGGTATTGCAGGTTTAGAAATGGATAAAAGTTAAAATTTCTGACAGAAATGTAAATTTTACACTCTTTAACTTAGTTTAATATTTATGGAAAAACATATTTTTCCATGAAAATACTATTATCACACTTCTTCTTTCTGGAATATATATATATATATATATATATATATATATATATATATATATATATATATATGCATACATATATATATATGCGCGTATAACATATATATATATGCATATATACATATATATATATATATATATATGTATATGTATATATATATATATATATATATATATATATATATATATATTTATATATATATATATATGTATATGTATATGTATATATATATGTATATATATATATATATATACATATATATATGCATATATATATATATATATATGTATATGCATATATATATATATATATATACATGTATATATATATATATATATATATATATATATATATATATATATATATATATATATATATATATATATATATATATATATATATATATATATATAAGTATATATATATATATATATATATATATAAGTACCCAAATAGGACAAGTAACCGTGTACTCGTAAAATTTCTAGAAGAGTGACGGAAGTCAAGGATCTCACTATAATGAAGCCTACAACCTTACAATTTTATCGTATGTACGATAAACGTAGCACCTTGAAATTCGATATTAAATATTTGACGTCATGGATAACTTGTTTACACCGAAACATATACAGAAATCTGATTATAAATCAAATGAAACGACATAAGTTGTTGAATTTTACTAACAACGATAGATACATTTGTGATTGCAGTTTTCTGAAAGAGGCTATCAAGGAGGGTTATCCACCCGCTTTTCTGATTAGATTGGTTTCCAATTATAATGGTTTAACTGCAGCCGTGATTAGAAAGATATATTTTGGAATAATAACAACATATGACTTTTCAGATATCGCCTAGTGGAGGTATTGTAATACGCAGAAGGTGAGGCGGTTAGTGCGAAATTGAGGATCATAAATCAGATATGGCTACCTATATTAATACCTATGTTTAGCCATATAGGCACAGCTCTATATGGCTAAGCATAGATATTCTATGACTGGAGCTATTTCTTGTAGACACATTTCAAGCGATATCCAGATTGCATTTTCATGATTATAAGGGTTTTCTGAAAAATCGGACGATCTTTTAATATTCACTTTAGCGTAAAAGTAAAGGAGATTATACGTGAAAGTGGTATAACATCGATAAGTTACCTGTTGTTCCATGGGAAGATGTATTGCGAAGAGTCTGGACTATAGCGTATTTATGAGTTTATGTATTTATATGATGATAATATTGTCAATAGGTCTTGTATCCAATATTTAAAAATTACCTCTCTGACTTGGATGTCATTAGTCTTGAATATATTGTTTTTAAAGTATTAAATAACCAGGAGTGAAGTAATTTCATACATTAGTATATATATGGCGATAATGTTGCCAATAGGTCTTGTATCCAATTTTTAAAATTAACCACTCTAACTTGGATTTCAAACATTAGTTTTAAATATATAGTTTTTAAAGGATTAAATTACCACGAGTGAATTAATTTCATGCATTAGTATTTATATGGCGGTAATGTTGATAATAAGTCTTGCATCCAATTTTTAAAATAACCACTCAGACTTGGATTTCATTAGTCTTGAATATATTGATTTTGAAGTATCAAATAACCACGAGTGAAATAACTTCATACATTACTATTTATAAGGCGATAGTGTTGCCAATAGGTCTTGTATCCAAATTTTTAAATATAACCACTCTGACTTGGATTTCAAACATTAGTTTTGAATATATTGATATTAAGGTATTAAATAACCACGAGTGAAGTAATTTCATACATTAGTTTTTTAATTTAATTGTTATATTTTTATAGTGTGCTTTTTGGTTTGCTTTAGCGTAGAATAGTAAACTTTTAAAGATTTACATGTTATTGAAAGTGTATATGTATGTATGTAATTTTTACGGTTTTATAAGAGTCATGAAGAAAATAGTGTAGGGAGTATCGGCTACCGGGAGCGTTTGCCATGGCGGGAAAAAGCTTTAACTGGAGTGTTGGGGGTCGCAACTCCCCCCGGCCGTTACTTCCGTCACTCTTCTAGAAATTTTACGAGTACATTGTTACTTGTCCTATTTGGGAATTTATATAGGTATACACATGTAAAATTACAGCATAGCGCTTTACAAGTTGTATTATACATTATTTTTTGCTTTTAGAGTTTTAATAAATTCATTAAAAATTGTAGCAATTTTTCAAGTTTTATATATATATATATATATATATATATATATATACATAATATATATTTTCTAAATATATAATTTTCAAAAAATACTTTTTCACTTCATATTTAACTATTTAACCGCACCCTCATCTACATTTAAGAATTTATCACATGAGTAATATTGAGTTAAAATGCTAACTTCACTTGGTCAATAAATTTGTTTTTCCCACTTTCCCAGAACAAGAAGTTATTAAAGATTATATAACTCACATACTACATTTAATGTTTATATATTGAAGTACGCAGGCAACCCCAATTCACTGCTTTGGAAGCAATCCAAATAAATGTTTTAAATGAAATATAAAAAAGATATGATGTATTACCCTATTACTCTCTCGAATTCCGATGCTCTCCTTGCTACCTTGCGTGTTTCTAGAATAGCTGTAGAACATTTAATTTTATAATAAAATAGAAAGATTTGAATACATTTCCAATTATGTTAGAGAATGCAATATAAAATTACAAGAATATGAAACTAAAGCATATATCTGAGAACGGTAAATTCTCTGCTTTAAAAGAATGTATCTTAAGATAAGTGACTCCTTCTAGAAGATATGTGATTCCTCAGTTTGATCTTGAAAATTAAATTATACTGTAAAATAGAAATACATTTTAAGTTTATAATAAAACTATAAAATCAAAGACGAAACATCATAGATAAAAGGTCATTTAATGCAATCATCCCAAAAGGCGCTTTCGGGCATTATTTTTCCATTCATCAATGGCTATACGAAACAGTAAACCCGGAATGCTTATATGTAGACCAGATCAGCAGACAAATTTGCATAAATAAACACAGAATAATGGTAGTGCAAGCAGGCTATTAAAATCAATCAATTACAAATACAAATTTAGGGGTTATACTCAAGAGCTTTAATTTAAACTATTGGTAAATATTTTACAAAGAAAAGACACATTTCAAAAATGCAGCCAAGCACAATTTACAATAAAATGATGTCACAGATAACTGTGAAGAGGTCTGGCATGCAGAGTCGAGAAGGAGACGCCAGTCATAACTTAAAATTTGATCAGGATCGAAATTACAAATGGAATCACGGTAGATATAATTAAATAAGGATTCATAAAGAAGGACATTACCAGGGTTATTACAAAAAATTAAAAGGAAGGTTTTTTTCAAAGACGGACTGAAAGTTATTTTAAACAACACATTGGGCAAGAGCCGTAGAAAGTTTACCATTCCTGACGTCACGAGCGTATTCCGCTAACCGGATACCAAAAGTACGTTTAGTGCTACCGATGTAAAATGTATAGTCATTATCAGGAGTTAACAGGAGTACAACATATACCTTGACATGATTTTTAAAGTTATCAATATCTCCTAATTTATCGGTGCGAATATGATTGAATAAGGTAGTTATATTAGAATGAGCGGATTTGAAACAAAATTCATGGTAAAATTGAATAAGGGGACGGAAAATCTTAGGTCAGTCAGGAAAACTGGATTTATACGGCATACGTTCAATAACTCATAAGTTCAATTATAAGATGTACTCGTTCAATAAGATGTCTCATGGCAAATATTAAAGATAAAGTTAATTTCATTATTTAAAGTTGAAATAGAAGAGCAAACATTGAATGCACGATTAAAATAAGCATTAAAAGAAGCTCTTTTAGAGGATATAGGATGAGAAGATTAAGTAGGGATGCACGAGTTAGTAAAAGTGGGTATACGAAAAACAGAATTTTGAAAACCAAAGGAGGTGTGTTTAACAAGACCATCCAGAAAAGATAAAGAAAAATTGGACTCATGCCCAACGGTAAAATTAATCAAGGAGAAAAAATAATAAATTTTATGCAAAATATTTTTGAGAATTTTTGAATCGTGTCTTTTCCTTGTAAAATATTTACCAGTTGTTTAAATTAAATCTCTTGGGTATAAACCCTACATTTGTATTTGTAATTGATTGATTTTAATAGCATGATTGTACTACCACTATTTTGTGTTTATTTATGCAAATTTATCTATTGAGTTGGTCTTCATACATGTATAAGCATTCCGCGTTAGCCACTGATGAAGGGTAGAGTAATGCCCGAAAGCGCTCGAGATTTTTAAGGCTATTTACATCTTGTAGGATGATTTTATTACATGACCTTTTATCTATGATATTGTGTCGTAGGTTTTATAACTGAATTTAGAATAGATGTGATACCACATTTATTATAATAAAGCTTATGCACTGAAAGGTATTTCAGGAAATACGTTTGAGTCAATTTATTTAGAGAGAAACTTTTAAAACTTTCAAGCATCCCTGATCACGAATCGAACATTTTTGAGATGATGTCTGTTTGTGTGTGTGTGTGAAAGTATGTGTGTGTGTGTATGTCAGTTTATTACCAGAACACAATCTAATGTTCAGAATCCTCCTAAATTTTCAAGTGACATTTTGAAAAAATCATCAAAAAATCAAAACCTTTAATAAAGTTACTCAAATAGACATTTATTATGAAATTTTTCCTTAGAAAACGATTGACATAAATTTTACAACACTTGTATGAACCGTTCTCGAGATATTGCACATTCTTCAAAAAAATTTATCAAACATCTGAGAAATTTAAAATAATATTAACTGTTCAAAAACATGTTCACTTTGCATATGTAATATCATGCAATAAAATTGGTGACATCATTCTCATGCATCTAGCTCGTTCCATTCATGAGAAAAGATACTTCGAGTAAAACTTTTGTATTTGAACGTCAATAGTCATATCGCATAACACCAATATATATCTGCTATAAGATAACGCTTGACGAGATTTTGGCAACGAATTTGGTGGAATATCGCCAACTTGGCGACTATTTTAAATGTTGCCAAATTAACGATAATCTTGGCAAATGGATTAAGATGATGCTAAATCATTGAAAATGATGACTAATTGACGAAAATTCAATATCATGGAAAGAATATATGTATCTACTATAAGAATAACTTCTTATTTTTTACTGTAAATGTAGTAAATTCATTGCATTATACAATATATATGTATAAAGACATTCATGTGCTGTCCACATCAGAATTTTACTTTCCTTATATACATATAATGTATAAGGAAAGCATTGCAACGGGGACGAAAATTCGAATTCGAATTTTCGATGGAAGAGCACGTTTCTAGCATCCCTGACCACGAATCGAACATTTTTGAGGTGATGTTTGTGTGTGTGTGTGTGTGTGTGTGTGTGTGTCATTGAGTCTGTGAAGACGATATCTCACGAACGGAGTGTTTCGAATGAAATTTGGTACAGAAATTACAATCCGTGAATACTGGAAGCTTTTTGTTTTTAAACACAATCGATTGCAAAGAACCCCCCCCCAAATTTTCGAGTAAAATATTGAAAAATCATCAAAAAATCAAAACCTTTAATAAAGTTACGAAAATAGACATTTTTATGTAATTTTTCCTTAGAAAATCATTGGCATAAACTTTAGAACGCTAGCGTAAACCGTTCTTAAGATATTGCACATTTTCCAAATAAATTTATCAAAAAATCCCTTAAATTATAAAAAAATATTAACTGTTGAGAAACATGTTCACTTTTCATATGTAATATCATGCGATAAATTTGGTGACATCATTCACGTGGATCTAGCTGGTTCCACTCATGAGAAAATATACTTTGAGTAATACTATTGTATTTGAGCGCCAATAGTCATTTATCTGCTATAAGAATAACTTATTTCTCCGTCCATTACGCTTGGCGAGATTTTATCGAATTTGGTGGAATGTCGCCAACTTAGCGACTTTTAAATGCTGCCAAATTAACGAAGAATTTAGCCATATGGATAAAAATGACACTAAATCAAATAAAATGACGACTAATTGAAGAAAATTCAATATCTTGGAAAGAATATAAGTATCTACTATAAGAATAGCCTATTATTTTTTTACTGTAAAAGTATTAAATCCATTGCATTTTACAAGGGAAGTCATTTGCTGCCCACATCAGATTTTTTTACTTTGCCAATTAAATTGAATAAATCTTTACAAGAGCAAGCGAAGGCGAAATTTACCAACTAATAAAATAATTGAGCACTTTTAAAGCGAGGATTGAAATTTTATTGCAGATAATACCATGCATGGATCGGTTTCGCTTTTATATCCACTCACCAATATACAATATACGATATTTGCAATATTAGTCAGTCAACGTAGAATATGCCACAAATTTTATTGGAAACAGGTCCATGGATGTCGTTATATGCAACGAGAATGTGATTATAATAAATTATTTTTACAATATAGCAAAATAAAAAATATGCTTGATTTTATACTAAAATAACACCATCAAAATCTGAGGCGTAATTTAAAATAATAAATAAAAATAATATTATTTCAAATAAAGATCTTCCCAAAAAGGAAATATGTTTAATTTCATCTTGTTTTGGGAATATATGTATTTATAAACAATTATGTGGAATTTTATACCGTGTATAATTATCTAACTGCATAAACTGTTTAATTTACTTATACAAAAATAACATATTTTTTTCCTTTTCATAAGATAAAAATAAAACATACAAACCAAAATAGGCACAACTTACCTGATGAAATTATATTCCATTTTCCCTGTAACACGTAAAATGTTACTAATATATACAAAGTATATTAAATGCCCAATACCTGTATATAGATGAAATTAAGATATATATGTACATTAGGAAATGGAAATGGGAGAGGAAATTGAAAATAATTGTCAATATCATATTTAAAGGTATTATTAGTTTAGATTAGGATACCTGGACGTTATGCAAGGCATTTGCTTATCGCCATTACGGAAATTATTCATATACTAGAATATTCGCAGATGCATTTAGATATTTTTGCATTAATCTGATGTAATTTTTTTTGCTTCCTACTTTACGACCAAATTCCACAGTAAAAAAGAAAAAGAAATGATAATAAATTATATTTTGCCATTTTACGTTTCCAAATGTACATTAGCGTACAACAAAAAATATAGGGGAAAAAATGTTTTCTCCGTAATTTTATTTGGCAGAAGGGGCAAAATGGGAGAATTAGAATAAAAAGACATTGTATAAAATATTAATAAGAATATTAATAATAAAAATGGTCTCTAATACTGTACATTTTCTAAAAGTTTGCGTATTGTAATAAATTGAAAACATAAACTGAAATAAAGTTGCCAATGAGAATCGCAAGTTAAATGTGAATTAACTTGCTCTGCACTTATCTTATTTCTGTTCATTAAAAACGACTTGTGTAAACTATATTTCCACCATAATGACTTCATTATGCAATATAGTATGTTGACAAAATTAAGTTGAATTAAAATATTAGATACACTTAAATATCTTAAGATATAAATAAAACATTTATATCTTAAGATATAAATGAAAAATATTTTTGTTTTTGTAAGGTTTTGTGGTAAAACAAACGAGACCACGTGATCTTAGGAATATGAAACGTTCATATAATATTACTTATTCTAGAAAGTTAATGAATAAATGCCATTAAAAGAGTTAAGTCGTTAAAAATGAAGTTAATTAAAATTATAATTTCAAATTGATTTTAGTGTGGTATCCCTTTATATTTTAATTTATATTTAGTCTCGTATCCCTTATGAAATATATCTTCATTTTGGATATTATCTGTGTTTCTAAATTATGTCCAAATGCAATAACAGTATTTTTTATTTTAACCTAGAAGCATACCCGTTCTACGTAAGGAGTATATAATATAAAAAAACTTAAAATTCACAATCATGTGAAAATTCTTATACCATACAAAACGACATTTTTAATCAACATATTCTGTTAAAATATTTAATTTAATGCTCCTAAAAAGAAGTCTACGATCTCTGTTCTCGCTATACAAAATTATCTTCACTGGCAGATCTGAAGAATAAAATATCCTGGCCTCTTTTGTCAAATTTACAAAAAATATGGATTTGAATCAATAGATGCAAAATAAAAGCGTTGCAATTGTATGGGACCCATACTACTTTTATACGCGAATATTAGAAGATATAACTTGTATTAGTAGATTACATATATAAATTGAAAATATCAAAAAACCCGTAATCTTTAAATCTGAAAGCAGTCATTTATTCCAATATATGCCAAAATGGAAGTGCTAAAATTATATGGGAAGATATGAACGTACTACTTATAATGTCGTAGATTAGAAGATATGTCTCGGTGTTAGTAGAAGCTTACCCGTATTTCAATATGAGTCTCAAAACTATTTGCCAAAATAAAACAAATGACGTAAAAATTTGAAAATATCAATAATCCCCGTAATCATCATACCAGAAGGCCGTAATTGATTCTAATATATACCAATATATATCAAAATATATGTCGATATACTTGCACTACTTATAGTCTCTTAGATACGAATGCATACCAGTGCATGTGTAGAAGACTACCCATACTACATACAATATATGCGTTTCAACAATTTTTGTAAAAAAACAAACAATGACGCTATAAATTGAAACTATCAATAATCCTCGAATCAATAATCCCAGTAAATATCAATGATAATAATGTTTAAACCTGTTAAGACCGTAAATGATATAATTTAGTCAAAAATGCAATATCTGTGTAATTTATTTTATATACATATCTTTCTTATTTAAATCGAAAAATCTACACATACATAAAATTGAAAATCTATCTGTCTGTGTGTATGCCTATCTGTTTGTTTGTTCCATCATAATGGGAAAACGGCTAAACCGAATTTGATGAAATTTTGTGGGTAGCCTTGAAATAGTCCCATTTTGAATGTAGTTCATGTCTCTTGTCTCTACGGCCAGTGGTTCTGGATATATTAGTAAAAAACGAAATTTTCGTTTGTATCAGCATTGCAGAAGAACGGCTGAACCAAATTTATGGAAATTTTGTGGGTAGCCTTGAAATAGACCTTAAATTTAGTCCAAGTTTCTAGTTTCTAATACCATGTGTTATCGCGATATTAGTGAAAAACGAAACTTTTCCCTAGGAATTCTATTCTCTAGCCTCCTGGTTTCTCCAAACGAAAAGGTTGGAAATCATTTGATTGAAACATAAAAGTGAATTAAAATTTTATCTCTGAAATTGGTGGTATATTTTTCCGCTAAATAGTCACTTTCTGAAATTATGAATTGTTTGAAAACATGAATTAAATTGGAAAATCTCTCACCATGGTTTATTTTACACAAGCTTTTACTCAACGATGAAAAGTATTAAGAAATCAAAATGGTTAATTAATTTTAACATTTTATGAGTATATATTATCATGTTGCTCGGCAACGCAATTAAATTAAATGTGTTTGTTAATGTTTATTATTATTTTTTCGATTTGAATAATAAATAAATGGATATAAAAATATACTATCTTATAAATGAACGGTTTGATTTTTCTTCTAATTATTTCAATCGAGGACTGCGTACATGACTTTCATTTATTTTGCAAAAAGTTTTCAAGTTTAAATATTGTGTTTAGCTACTAAACTGATATATTGTGTTTAGCCAATAAATTCATTTAGCCGATTGTTTAAATAGAAAAAGTGTAGAACGGGTACATCTTCTAATAAAATTGTAGTGTTTTCATTTAGTATATATAAACGGGATCTGGATGTTTTATTCACATCTACAAATTCAGAGCTACGAATTTGGCTGGATATCACTAAATTGGCAACTTTTCTTTTTTGCCAAATTGACAGAAATATCGCAAATGCCAAAAAATTGTTAAAAACAACGTAAATCAACGAAATTTATTTTGTTTTGTTAGAAGAGCGTATTGAAATTATGTTTCGTTAGCATTTGTCTATCAGTCCAACCTTCCTACACAGTAACACATTTTGCGAATTTTAAAAATGTCACCAAATTGATAAAAATATTTTCAATTCCATAAAAATATCTTGAAAGTGTTAAAATTGAGCTAAAGGAATTACGTTTTGTTAGTGGATAGTATTGTGATGATGTTTCGTCAATTTGTCGTCAAGTGGATGCTGCAGACGATTTTTATTAAATATTTTCCGATTTGAATAATGAAGATATGTATATAAAATAAATGTTATTGCCATTGCATTTTTGTCTGGCTAATATCAGTTATGTTCTTCAGTTTAAATATTATTATTATTGATATTTTCGGGATTATTGATTCAAAGATTATCGATATTTTCAAGTAATTATGCCATTGTTATATTGCGGTAAAACTTGTTGAAACAGGTATATTGTTCGTTGTAAGAGAAATCTTCAAAAAATGCACGGGTATATCTTCTAATCAACGAGAATATAAGTAGTACAGGTATATTGGCATATATTTTGATATAATATAGGCATATATTTTAATATATATTGGCATATATTGGAATCAAGTATGGCCTTCTGGTATGAAGATTATTGATATTTTTTGATATTTTCAATTTATTACGTCATATGTTTTATTTTGGCAAGCATTTTTGAGACTTATATTATAATACGGGTAATCTTCTACTATCACTTTGACATATCTTCTATTCTACGACATTATAAGTAGTACGAGTATATATATATCTTCCCATATAATTTTAGCACATTCACTTTGGCATATATTTTAATCAATTACTGCCTTCAGATTTAAAGATTACGGCTTATTTTCAATTTATACATGCAATCTACTAATACAGGTTATATCTTCTAATATTCGCGTTTAGAAGAAGTACGGGTCCCATGCAATTTTAACGCTTTTATTTTGCATATATTGATTCGGATCCATATTTTTTTATAAATTTGCTTACAAAAGGGGCCAGGATGTTTTATTCTTCAGATCTGCCCGTAAAGATAATTTTGTATAGCAGTAACAGAGATCTTAAACTTCTATTTAGGAGCATTAAATTAAATATTTCAACAGAATATTTTAATTAAATATATCATTTAATATGCTATAGGAAATTGCTCATGCTTGTGAATTTAAAGTTTCTTTATATTATATACTCCGAAAAACGGGTATGCTGCTAGTAAGTAATGTGAATGAAATATTCTTTGATTTTACATAGAAATGCTGATGATTTATTTTGAGGCAGTTTTAAGCATAATAAATTATTGTAGTATAAATAAATTACTGTGAAATATAGTAGTAATAAATTACTGTTCATTATAGTAGTAATAAAAAGTAGTAATAAATTAATGTAAAATATCTCCTCTGAATGTATCACATTTTAGAATTTTTTTAATAAAATTGAATTTCAGTTGGAAAGTGAATACTCTTTCTTGTTTAATTTATAATAATTTATAATAGGATATTTATGTTCGTAATTTTACTCAACGGACATTCGTTTTAAATACATTTTTGGATGTTCAATTTCCTTTTCCCGATTGTTGGTAATTCACATCACCCTACTACTTGTTCTTTTCTTCATAGATTTTACCTATTTTTTTTTCTCTCGCTGTTGGTAATCATCTTTTTCTGCTTTGCCGACAGTTTGTTCTTTAAACGGCATATTCCAATATGACTTTAACGACAAAATGTTGTGCTGCTTGCTTATCCTGACAAATAATGCAAATACTGTCTGCAAAACGGATTGGCACTATCAATTTTGTACCGAATAATGCTTTAAATGAAATTATATTTTATTAAGTACATTGCTTTAATTATGTTTACTAGTTCAAATTATTCATCCCGAGGATTTCAAAGGAGGATCGAAATTAAGTCATTATTCTTAAGATGCCATGATGTATTGGCCACCTTTTTAACCGCAGAATCATGGGATGACCCAATTCATCCTACGTGAGCAAAAATATGAGAAGAAAATTGGACGTACATGTTGAAAGAATAATAAATAAATGCTAACTGTAAACTTTTGCTAAATGATTTGAAACTGGAAAAGAGCCAGATACTGTTATTTTTCAAATGGAAGTCTGTGTTTAACTTTTGTGTCTCACTAAGGAAGCTTGAAGCAATTATAAGCTTCAAATGAGAAAGTTGTAAAACAGAAAGTTTAATTGATGCTAATGCTTGCTGTTAAGGAACTTATTTATTCCTTCTTAAATATAAATACCATTTTCTCATAATTGGATACTATAGTTTTACACCAGTTTCCGTTTCAGTTAAATCTGTTTCATAACGAACTAGAAGAAATAACCAACACTGTTCTTGATAATATTACAATAATATTTATGTGGTACAAATTTTGAAATATGTTGCCTATGCTCCTCTGACATATTTATATTCATCCACTTTGACATTTCATTTGACCTTGCACCATTGTCACATAACATGCTCATTACCTAAACACCATAATTTACTACCTTCTTGAAGAAATTCAGCATAAAATCATTACATATTGCTGACTACTATTTGTTCACAGGACTATATTAGTGTCTACCAATTGATAATAGTTGGAATTAATTTATCCTAAAATATATAAAATATATTATCTTTTACCTATTATTTCTTGTCATCTGTGTTCATAATATTATATGCAGACTCATATTCATGGCAAATATATTTGCTCAATAGCATTAAGAACGTATGTTTTTAATACATATAAAATGACTGTAATGTAAATTCCGAATATAATGTTCTTTGTTTTATCCCGAAAATTAAACAATGGTCCTGAGAACCAGAAGTGCTTATATTTAAAATATCTTCAAAACTTTAAATCGTTTAGCATCGTTGAGAGTTGAAAGTCAAATATCCCAGAGAATAGAAAGTGAATTTCCAAAGTTTAACTTCCGGCATTAAGTTTATTGAACATGGGAAGTTATGCGCTAGAAGTATTTTATGTTTTTTATAGAAGTATTTTATGCTTTTTAGAAGTATTTTAGTCATTTTCCGAATAACACTTTCATATTAGTGAACATAAAGTGAAAAAAAAAAAGCAAATTTTCAAAAATGGTTATATTCCTTTTTTGTCTTTTTTAAGATCACGAAATAAGCTTAAAAATTCTATGCAATTTTACAAGCATTTTATTGAAAAGTGTTTCATACAATTTCTTTTAATTTCCAATGATTCACATGGCCTTGTATCAGAATTTCAAATTTGTGACATCTTAGGTCAATGATTTTTACATTAAATAAAATAAAAAAATACAATATATACGACTGTTCCCAAAACACGAGATGTATTTTATTCATTGATGCATGCATGTTAAAAGTCACACTCCAAGTGACTGTCACTTATTTTGCATCAAAATCTTGACCTGTTCACACTGAAGAAGTAAAGACGTAAAGTGCTCTTGAAACAATCGTGTGGTTTTTAAGTTTCGTTTCAGGAACACTTTATGTTGTTATCTATTTACTTAATGTATTTTATATATTATTTTCTGCAAAATACATTAATTCATCCTTTATAAGCTTCTAATTTATATGTTTTATCTTTTATAAACTATATCTGTTGGTTTTCAGATATTCTTATCTAATGATAATTTGGTTATACATATTTGCAGATATAATCTCCTTTTTCTCTGGTTCATTGAGAAGTATATAAATGTTGTTTTGCTGTATGCATAGTGTTAAGGTAAATAATGTACCAGGTCGATATTTCTATAAACATGAGGAAGGATTAGGTCTTCTTCAAGAAAATATATCTATTACCAACAATTTAGAAACGGATTATATTTAATAAAATAAAAATGACACTTCGTTATTTCTGGAGAAAAAATTGAACAGAACTGTGAATTAAACTTGTGATCTTTGTCTAGAAATTACATTTAGGAAGTTGTGTGAAATTTGTGGGAGCGAAATATTTCATCACCATTCCTCTGTCTTAAAAATCGATTTTTCTATTTCACATCACGTCCCATGACATTTACTATGTATGAAGAAGGCGCTGCTCTCATATTAAAAGGAAAATACATATTTGAAGAAAAGAATATAGTTTTATCAAGATTCCAACTATCGGATATTGAATATATGAAGTCCATACATATCCAAGTATACTAGCATTTCACACACTTAAAAAATATTGTTGTGCTTTCTTCTTGAAAGAGAACTTTAAGAATAATTGAAAAATATAGATATTTTAATTTGAATACTTAATTGATTTGAAAGCCAAAAAATTCCGATCCTATTGCAGTCAATTACAATCATTTTCAACCAAAAAAATTGACCTACTAAATATTATGCACGATAATTTCTTATGAAACTTCATAATCTCACGATTCAGTCACCTCACCGTCACATGCAGAAATAGCATCATACTCCAACTCTATTTCCACATGTGACATCCTGGTTTACGTAGTTCGGGGTTATATTATACGCGCTCTAAGACTTATACACGCGTAAGTCAGGAATGAGTTATACGTAAGATATACACTCGATACATCAATATCAAAAGAAGGCATACACTGGGCCACACACTAAGCTACCATTAGCCTCAGGGTTGGTCGTGTGGTCTGGGTCTTCAACTGACGATATTTCTCCCGGCCACACAAATAGCTACTGTAAGCTTTCGGGTCAGTCGTGTGGTCTGGGTTTTTCGCTGACGATATTTCTGTATGTGACAAACTAGTTTTAATATGCGAGGTCATTTTATTACTATTTCTATTTTATTTTTATTGATGTCTGGGCTTAAATTGAATATGATGATGATATAGAACAGCCAGCAAGCAAAATACACGTTTCAGGATCTACACTGTTAATTCAAATGGATTAAATGACAATAAATTTCTCTGACACTTTCATCTTATACAATAAAAGTAGGTGGCAAGACATTTTATAATACTAATAGTTGGATATAGTTCGATATACTCCAAAATATGACAGTTGAATGAATGGAATCATATATTTTATACTTTTAATTGTGACAATGATTCCATATATTTAATCAGGGTGTTTGATAAACGAGTATAAATGATATACGTATAAATGGTTCTTTACTGTATACAGGGTGATTAAAAAGAGATGAACCACATTTTACGAGGTGGTAGTACACACCAAACAAAGCTCCGGCCGTCCAAATAGAAACTCAAGTCCTCAGGACGAGTCGGACGGTCTGGGTCTTCAACACCAAACAAAGCCAGCCAACGGCCCTACCGTGCTGAAAAAGCCGGTTCTCGTTAGATCACCGAAGTCAAGCAGCACCGAGCGCTGTTATTACTTGGGTGGGTGACCACCTGGGAACACCGCGTGCTGTTGGCACATTTCGGGCGCGGTAGCCCGTTGGTTTGCGCGTTGGATTTGCACGCTGCCACAACTGCCGCCGTGTTCATGCGGAGTACGACCACGATAAACATGTGGGTCCGTAAGTCCTTCCGAGAGGTTCGTGGTAGGGGAAGAAGGGTACGGTCCCTGTGGATGTCTCCCCCACTGGGTTCCGGTCTAAATTGGGTGGCACTTCTCGGCCGTCTAAACGGTTACCTTACACCTTTCTGGTAGGTCGGACGGTCTGGGACTCAACAACAGCAACAACACCAAACAAAGCCGGCCGTCCAAACAGCTGCTCATGTTCTAGAGCGAGTTGGACTGTCTGGGTCTTCCACACCAAACCAATCAATTTTCGGCTTTGTTTACCGGGTCGGAAATGAAACGTAAAGCGGCCAGTGGGCTCTTAATAGTGAAACCGATAATGTGAGGCGAAAACACAAAAATGACTTAGAAGTTATAAAATGATATTTTATAGACTATAATTACAGTAATAGCTCAAAAGAGCGACCGCCAACCTGAATTCACGTCGCACAGCGGCGATGGAGAGATTTGCGAACTCTCTCGAATGGACCAGGCACGTCGTGCACTTCGGCGGTAACGGTCGGAATTTTTCGACGAGTTCCTCTTCAGATTAAAGGGAATATCATAGACGAGCCTCTTGAGATATGCCCACAGAAAAAAAGTCAAGACACGGCAGTTAGGACAATCGGCTTCTTAAGTGTTGGAGCTGCGAATAACTGCTGCAAACTAATGGGGTGTTTTTAAAATTTAAATAAGGGTTCTTCTTTTAACCCAGATGAAATCTGCATATGTGATTTTCTTCTTCAATCAGAAAATAACGAGCAGAATGAAGCTTTTATGTTTGCGGAGCTGCCTCTTCACAACGAGTAAGCGTCCTGTAACGTCTTTACATTTCATTTCCGACCCGTTAAACTATAACGAAAAATGATTGGTGTGTACTACCACCTCTTAAAATTTGGCCCATCTTTTTGAATCACCCTATATAATTATATATTTGATATATCCCGGATTTTTTAAATGCATTTTACTTGGCAGAATATACAATATAAGTAAATTTTCACAAATTCTGTTTTCAAAAAGTTCAATCAAATATTTATTTACATGTATAAATTTACAAATTGCCAAAAAAGAACCATTTGAGCATAATCTGCACTAATGTTTATGTTTTTAAATGCCTTGTGGCTATTAATTTTCAACTAGCAAGAATGTTAAATTCTTTAAAACTTATAGCATACTTATGTAATTTGTTTATTCAGCTATTTTGGGAGAAAATCAATCTAAAATGAAGCTGGTCTTTTAGGAAGTTGAAATTATATTACGAATTGGAACATGTGTAATGTCATTTCATTAGTGCCGCTAAAATGAGTTAAGTAATTGAATGGGGATTATGCCGTTTAGTTTCTGAAAATAGTGAATTTAATTAAAAAAATAAATTTAAGTTTCAAAACTTTTATTGAATTAGTCATATTGCTCTATTGAAACCTAGAGTCTTTCATTTAATACCATCTCCTCAGGTATTTGATTAATAACACATCAACATTTAAAATCATATAATGTTAATTACCATTATTGGAAATTTTTGATGATCTTTATGAAACATTTTCTCGATATGTTTAAACTTTAAAATTACAAAAAAATGAATTCGGTTATACTATTTGTCAAAAACGCAATTTACATAGAATGCAATATATTTAAAATTACAGTTCATTGATAATATACAATTAAAATTTATTTTCAGTTTGGGTAGTACCGTCGATGAAGTATGATTTGTTAAAAATGTAATTTCATACACTATTAAATGATACATGTTTTCGTATGTCGTTATTAACTGATGATTGTAACTTTAAAATAGTTAAAATGTTCTCATTTATCTCTATAAATTTTGCAATTTTCATGATTTTAATGTTTATAACAAATATAATTTACTGGGCTGGCGCCTGACATAAAAATAGTTTTCTTTCATGATTTTGTAGTGAATATTGTAGGGTAACTTCTATAAAAAATCCACTAGAATATCGTGGGAATTCACAAATATATCGACGATATAGTGTTCAATTTTCCTCTGATTCTCTGAAAGTACGAGGATGATAAGGAGTTTTCCACAATTTGACATTTTAAATCGTAAATTTTACAAATTCATCGAACACCTCCGTTCTGAAAATGAACTAGTCCAATTTTATGCAAACAATGAACAAAGGTATCGGGACACCCCTGTAGGTGGTAGATTCTGCCAGTGATATCAAATAATTTCTAGCTCTCAAAGAAGCATAAAATAATTTAGACGAGTTAGCAAATTGAATTTCAAGGCTAGAAAAGTAAAATGGGAGGAAAAAGCAAGCTAAATGAATTTGAACGTGGTGAAGTGATTGGTTGTCACCGCTGTGGAAAATGTGTTAAGATTTCTATCATGTTGCGAGTGGTCCGTTCCAACGTAAATGGTGTTATCGTGAAGTGGAAATATACAAGCACTACAACTGTGCATGCACGACCTGGTCGACTACTAGAAGGCGACCGCAGAGTGCTGAAGAGAGTTGTGAAAGTGAACCGCATGTAATCTGCGGAAATAGTTTGTTCTGAATTTTAGGAAACCTCTGGTAGTAACGTCAGTTCAGTGATAGTTCGTCGAGAGCTGCGAAGTCTTGGTTTTCATGGGCGAGTAGCTGCATATAAACCAAGCATTAGCTCAACCAAGGCCAAGCTTCTCTTACAATGGTGCAAAGCGCGCAAAAAATGGAGCCTTCAGCAATGGCGTCAAGTATTATGGAGCGACGAATCATGGTACACTCTCTGGCAAACCGATGGTTGAGTTTGGGTGTGGGGAATGCTATGTGGACTCCTTTTACGTGACTGTATTGTGCCGCAAGTTGTGTTTTGTGGTGGAATTATAATTGTTTGGGGCAATTTCTCATGGTTCGAACTTGACTGTCTTATTCCTGTGAAGGGGACTCTGAAGACGAAAGGATTTCTCGACATTTTGGACAATTCCCTGCTGCCCGCACTGTGGCAACAGTTTGGAGTAGATCCATTCTTATTTCAACAAGATCTTGCTCCTGTCCATAAAGCACGGACTGTGCAGAGCTGGTTTTTTAACATGGATGTTAAGGATTTGGACTAATACGTCAGAGCTCAGACCTCAATCCCATAGAATACCTATGGGATGAATTGGAACGTCGACTGCAAGCTAGGCCTAAACATCCCACATCGGCGGCAGAGCTGACTAGTATTCTTTTAAAAGAATTCCGTGTAATTCCTGCTGCAACATTCCAGAAACTAGTGGATAGTCTCTCTGATAGAGTGGCACCGTCATTGCAGCAAAAGATTGCCCCACTTCATACTAAGTTGTGACTTTTCTGAAGGAGAAGTAAAACATAAAGGTGTCCAGATAGTTTTGATCAGATCGGGTATATGTATTTAGTATATTAGTTAACTGTATTTACTCCAGTTTCCTATGATTTACGATTTAAAATGTTAATTTGTGGAAAAGCCCTTATCATCTAGGTACTTTCAGAGAGTCAGGGAAAAACTGACCATTATATCGTAGATATCTTTTGAATTTTCACGATATTTCAGTGGATTTTTTTATAGAAGTTACCCTACAGTATTCACTACAAAATCATGAAAGAAAATTATTGCTATGTTTCGTTATATCTCATCATATATTCAATTCTTTAATTTTCAATTGAATTATAATGTTCTTTTTGGACCTTGACAAAAGTTCTCTAAGTTTCGTGAAATTTAATTGAAACCTATAGATATTGTAAGCAAAAAATATGTAACAAAATTTGTTTCTTTTTAAATTAGCGTTTATATCTTCATGAATATAAGTTTTTGTTTTACGAAAATGCTTAATACACATTGAACAAAGCTAGTTAACTATTTTGTGAATATTGCAAATCATTTTCAGCTTTTTATGGTAAGGGTGATCAAATATATTTTTCCCCATTTCTCAATTTCTTGCCGGTCCCCTAAATGCACAAGTCACCGAAACTTTACTGAAAAATGTGCTTTCAAGCATGTTCCTCACATCGCCAAAGCTACAGGACACTTCGTCATGTATTTGTTCAGAAATTCGAAAAACATTCTAACATCCAAAGTGTCCGGATACTTTTGATCATATAGTGTATAATAATCCACGATAACTCATATTTTTTTTTAATCATTGCATTTATAGGATGGAAGGTAATTGTTTTCAGTTCTTATCTATCGAAATATAGATAATAATGTACTCATTCTGCATATGGTCAAATTAACTGGCATGGTTAATAATTCGCCTATCGACCTGATTCGACTAATGAAATATTTTATGAATGACCTTATAACTTGCGTTCATATTCAAGTAATAACAGCTGAGAAACCAACAATGTAAAGAACCAGATTTGAACTAGAGTTCCGAAACAGCAGCGAGCGAGATATGTCTAATCAATATTTTTCAATTCCTTTGTTGGACTTACCGATCGAGGAACGAAGTGGTGTTTTGTAACGCAAGAACTCACTGGATAATCAATTTAAGTGAATGTGGTAATTCTGAAAATTTAGATATTAACAAGGGTGAGTTGAGAGTAAGGCTATTGGGTCGATCGGGCAATAAAATTGTGTGATTTCCTGTACTTTTAAACAATATACCTGACTTCGCACAAGAGTGCGAGAAGATTTTTTAAAGAAATTAACACTCCTGCAATAGTTATATGACAACGATGAAACTGTCTCTTATAATAATAAAATTGCCCTAAAGGGGGTTTATTTAAACTTTATATTTTTATAATTATAATTAAATGAAATTGCTTTATAAATTGTTCTTGCTATTTTTGTTACGAAATACTGCTTTATAGATTTCTTTTCCTTGGGGTAGGTATGTTTTATATCGTTAAGCACATTAATTGCACAGGAGTGCAAGATGATTTTTTAAAGGACTTAATACTCCTGCAATAGTTATATGACAACGACGAAACTGTCTCTTATAATAATAAAATTGCCCTAAAGGGGGTTTATTTAAACTTTATATTTTTATAATTATAATTAAATGAAATTGTTTTATAAATTGATCTTACTATTTTTGTTCCGAAATACTGCTTTATAGATTTCTTTTCCTTGGGGTAGGTATGTTATATCGTTAAGCACATAAGAATATACATAAATAACTTTTTCATGCGTATCCATTATACATTTTGATGACTGATTATAATTTTCAAATTAAATATCAACGTAGTAAGATATTCTTTTTTCTCCTTCACTCTGGATTTCATTTATATAACTACCTAAGTAAGCTGAATCTCAAATACACAAAATCGTTTTCATAAAGTGCGAACGACCTCCTATATCTGTCTTTTCCAGTGATAGAGATATATCATACAAATTACCAATATCAGTCTCAATCATCAATTTACAATTTAATTACACTTGTTTTAAGAGTTAAACGAAGCCTAATGACAGTTATTCTAAAAGCTTGTCTATATAATCATCAATCCTTGAAATACTTATTACATTTTGGAACATTTGTGGGCATTTACACGTTAGAAAATGCAATTAGGAGTCTGGTATGAGCTGTCATTTTAAATGCAGAAAGCCTCAAAATAATCAGAGTTATTAATTGAAATTCAAGAGTCTTCGTATCCTTACTCGTTAATGCAAATTGTCATTGCAGATATTGTTATAAATGTACATTTTAATAACAGCAGTTTACATTAATTGCATGTTCTACACATCAATATACACACATCACTATTAAAATCACTATCACTTTTAGTATATACATCTATATTTCTCACGCAGACTGCATAGTCTTTTATTTAATATTAACATATTTTTAGCGGCACTGATATGATTGTTATGGGCATTAGTGAATTTCGTTATAATTTAACACAAGGTAAGAAAGTGACTGCTTTCAATATTATCTTTTAAATGTGGTCCTTTTGATTTTATCGGAAAAGCATTTGTTAAAGTGCATTGGGGAGTAAAATTGCATGTAACCAGATATATTTAATGGCAAGAACAGTTAGAAATTTTAGAGGGGCATACTCCTCAAGAAGATGTTGCATGTTCTTGAATTCCTATCCATTGCTATTCATTATTTTATTCTTTTAATTTTAGGGTAATCTCTGGACCGCTCCCTTTACATATATCAGGGAAGAAGTGTTTACTTACTCCTATTTAATCATTGTGCCATGCACATTTTATATCCTAATGACCTTCTATTGTTACTTCATTTCTGAATTCTTAAGGTATTTTAAAAAACTGTTTTTTTGTTATACAGTTATCTCTGGTATTTCGGATCCGTGGAATGTGCAGAAATTTCGCAAAAGCTGTTTTGCGATAACTCAATCCTAATTCTTCTTTTTAGACCATCTGATATACACGACAGTGTAAGTTATGTATTTGTATGACAGGGAAGTGTCACCCCATTTAGACATGAACAAAGAAGGGGCGGTATAAAATGGACCATACCCTACTTTCCCCACCACTATCCTCTCGGGAGGACTTACGGACCCACATATTTTACGTGCTCGTACTCTGTGTGAACACGGTGACAGTTTAGGAAGAGCCAGAAATCAAACTTGTGAAGTTCGTCTACAATCCGCGCACCCTAACCACTGGGCTGCCCTATTCCAAATCCAATCTTTAAGCAATTACAAGCATTAAAATGTGTTCAGAAACATCATCTTAAATAACTTAATAAGAGGTCAAAAATTAAATTCAAATTCAATAGATAGGGATAATAATATCAGGATTTATTTCCCAGGAGCAATAAAATAAGGATATCACCTAATATTTTAATGTAAAGTTGCAAGTAGTTTTTTTAACATAACCATAACTGAAAGTAAATACAATTATCTCAAAACACAGTAATATAGAAGTAAAACTGAGTGAAAAACACCTCTTTCAGCATATTTAGTTCCCAGACGGTACGTGTTTATATCGTGCTAGTCTTTAAGCAGTTTAACGTAGTGTCTAATTATAGTATATATTTCTTATACTGAGTAAGTCTTATATTTCTTATTGTGAGGTCTTGTATTTTGATGTTAGTTTTACGATTTTATATCATTAATGGGAAATGTACCAACTCCCGGGAGTATTGCCGCTGCGTAGAGCAAGTTTAACTGGGGAGTGTGGGGACCCCCTCCTCCCCCCAGCCAATTTGTGGTACCTTACTCTTCAATTTGTATTGTATATATATATATATATATATATATATATATATATATATATATATATATCGTGAATTGTTTGACGGATTCGGTGATTCGGTTCAAGAATTATTAGAATGAACGTTCTTTGATCTGTCCGATAGTGTTAACGATATGTAATAATATTTTTGTTCGCTAAGTCGCTAAGGAACGAATGTGTATGAAATGCTAAAACATAAAATAATTATAAATATAAATAAAACAAATATCGACGACGCGCATCTTCCTGGGATATTGATATTATCTCGGTTTAAAAAATAAAGCGTCCATGGTTCAAATCCCGTGAAGGATTGAATTCTTCACAATTTTTCAATTGATAAAATCGGTAGATGGGAAAGATTAAATATTCATCAGATTGTTTATTTGCTATTCATTATTTAAATTTTCCAAAGCCATTTTACGAATAATTCAGCTGATTAACGGTATACTTTAAATTTATCTCACGACATTTCTTTATCATCTGTACATCAATAACTTTTTTTGAACTCAATTCCGCAACAATTTCGAATTTATTTGTAACGTACACTATAAATCAAAGCATTATTTTTTTCTATTTAAATGTTTGCGAATCCCACAACAAGAATTATTTAAAGCTACAAAAAAAGCTGTGCTTTTAAATTATAATGTGATACAAAATAAAGAGATAATTCAAAATTCATGTCATGAAAAATTATGCTATTTAGTTAAATTTATGTTTCTCTTTAAACATTTTTGTGAAAACACATTTGGATCTAACCCAAACCATTAATAATACGCCATTATTTTTTTACAGATTAGAGTTAAAATATGCTAATGGTTGTTACAGTCTTGATTTCTTAAATGTTACGTCTTGATGACATTTCTCTGGTAATGGCTCATAAGAGAAGCAAAAAGAACCCCAAAATATATAATGCATAAAAGTACAAAACAAAAATAAAAAGGATTATAAATGTTGTATTGAATTACATAATCTGTTTTTATACCGAATATATAAGATGATTGATAAGAATAAATAGCATGAACCATATTGTAATATAAACTACATCCCTATCAAAATGCAAATAATTTTCCAACGCCAATTAAACTTGCACTAGCAGCATCATTACTGTATGAAATTTTAATTAAATCACTTGAAAATAGTAAAATAATCTGAAAATAAAAACCACTAATAAATCCGTAAACTGAAAAACAGTGAAATAATTTTTTTATACAGCGTTAGTAACAGTATCAACCGTTTAAACAACGCAGCAGCCATTTTTCACGATAACATGAAAATGGCAAAATAGTCATGACTGACGAAAATAACGGAATAACATAAAGTAATGACAAGAATTAAAATTTATAGATGAGAATCTTTTGCGAAAATAATCTATCTGCTGAGTTTTGCTTTCTATATGGTCTAGGAGCCAAGGACAAGCCCACAAAATATGAAGTTCGTAAATGACAAAAGTACGTAGCGTAATGACTTGACAATTTGATAGTTGAAAGTGTTCTGCTAGTTGAAAGCAGCGTTTCAAAATTTTACGTGTTCTGCAACGCGAAAACAAGTCCATCAAATATAACTTATTAAAAGGTATAAGTACATAATGCAATGACCGGAAAATGTAATAAATGATATTGTTAAGGGAGGTGCAATTATCTGCTGAGTTTCAACTCTCTGCGTCCTCTGAAAGCTAAGAACAAGACTGCTAAATATATCTAAGGAAGGGGCAGAATATGTTATGTTAATAAGAAGTGTTCGAGAAAATTCGAAATTATCTTTTTATCCTGGGGGTGGTGGTTATTTCATTAATGTGAAATGGGTGTTGATGTCATTACTAATCTGTTATATAAAGTTTTAACACAGTTTTAACAGTGTAAATAACATTTGAATAATATTATTATTAATAATCATTTTGTGTATTTTCTGACGGTTAAAGAACGATTGATTATGTAAATGAAATACACACACACGCTCCTCCATTAGCCTTAGGGTTGGTCGTGTGGTCTGGGTCTTCAACACACACACGCTCTCTATAATTTGAAATGAACGGAATGCTATATTTTGAGATTTAAGAAGAAATATAAATATTTATACATGTACATATATATATATATATATATATATATTTATATATATATATATATATATATATATATATATATATATATATATATATATATATATACATATATATATATATATATATATATATATATAATACAAAAGTAATCAGATGAAGAAAACGTAAGCATACAAAAGTATGAAAAAAGGCTTAACGTAGATGACGCAATGCTGCACAAGTACGTAAAGCAGTTATATAGCAAATAAAAGTATTAAGGAAAAAAAGGGAATCAAGCCAACGGGAAAGCATAAATGGCCGAGGGGGATTGTGACCCCTCGTTCCCGGTTATAACATGCTATTACACCTAGGTAACACTCTCGGAACCAAATACTTTGCCGAAACTTGACCTCCGAAATGGTGTCGAGCACAAGACACTGACCGTGGAAGTGAGTACAAAACTCAAGAATCGAAGAAAAGTCCGAAGTACAAAGCCGAAGTAAAACACATAATAAAAAAGCCCAAGAGTCGTTAACAAAGGGGAGTGCAATCCATATATAGCATTATACTGCCACTAGGGTGCGCTATTAGCAAGTTCCGTGTAGGTGAATCTCACAGTTACCATTTCCAAAATCGATAACATCATAGGTGTGTACAAGTTTATTCCTTAAAATAAGCGTTTTTTACATCGTTGTATACAGTATTATAATAATGTCTAAGGAAATTTGCGGGATAATGTTTCTTGATCGTCTCTCGCATTATTCTTCTGTCATTTTCAGTTCGATCTTTTTTGAAAGTATGGATTCTTTGATTGCGTATCAGATGATTGACTATAATATTTCGTAATATATTTTTACTCAAATTTGAGTTCCAATCGATAACGTGATTGATGCTGGTCTTGAAAGTATTTCTCTTGTCGTATAAAATGGTATATAAACAATTGTTTTTATCGTAAAGGATACTAATATCCAGGAAATCAACTTGATTTTTATTTTCCATGTGTGCTTCTATGAGATCCAAGTTATCAGGGTAGAAACTGAAGTCAAATTCAGGCATTTGTTCGTATTGGCCCACAAGAATGTCATCCACGAAACGAAAGTATGGTATTTCCTTTAATATGTGAGTGCCTTCCTCGTATTTATTCAGGTAGATGTCAGCAAGGAGTGAAGAACATCCTCCTCCCATTGGAATGCCTTTGACTTGCTGATAATAGTTGGTCCCGTTAAATAGTATATTTTCGAACAGAACAATCCTGATCATGGCTTTATATTTACTTAATATAATATATTCATGTAATTCATAAATCTCTTAAATCTCCAATAAAATAATAAGAAGATCATCAAGGTCAATATTATTAAAAATATCTTTAAAATCGTAACTTCGGAAATTCATACGGTCAGGGAAGAATTTGAGTTTGTTGAGTACTTCATAACTATTATTTACGATAATGGAACATTTATGCTTGATTTTTGTCATGACATGTTTCAGCAGAGCTAATAGCCTTGAATTAGCTATAGTCAGATAAGTCTTGAAACCGACAGTTACGGGACGGAATTATACAGGGGTTTTATGAAGCTTCGGAATCAGGATGAGGTAAGGAAATTTAACTTGTTTTAAATCATAATCAATCTGTTTATATAAGGCCTTGATTTTATTTTCTATAGTACGGCTTGTAAGGTGTAATTTTGTATACATAAGTTCATCTTGATAATGATTACAAAGAACTTCCACGTAATATTTGATGTACGTAAGTGTATAATTAGAAACGACTTTGTCGGTATAAGTTATTACATAATCGTTGCAATATTTATTCAAAATGTCTTCCTTGATCTTGCTTTTATTTTTTTCAGTAAGTTGATTTTTATCAATACGTAAGCCATGATAATGAAAATTGAATAACCCCGTAATATTAAATTTCCATTCTTCAAATGCGTCCAATGGTACACTATATTTCACGGCCATCCTATATATAAAGTCATTAAGATCCTTCTTGAAATTATTCACTACATTTGCAAATTCTTGAATACGGAATTTTGTTCCAAGTTGCAAAATAGACTTCAGGTTGGTATCTTGGATGACATTCATGTCCCCAGTTATGATGTGTCCATGATGACGATCGGTAAACACGCTGTTTTCGCAATCACATTCACTGGATTTGTACTTTTCTATATTTTGCCCAATTTGATTGTAGTTGAAAATTTTTCGACCATTCGTCTTAACAAATCTGTAAGCCAATTTCATTTCGATGTTAGGTATGGGCATAAGGTGAGACATGTCTTTCAAGAATGCTTTAATAGGTATTTGATCATAAGTTTTATTTCTGAATGTCGTAACGAAATATTCTTTTTTTGCCTGCTTTTTTTCCTGCGTAGTCAAGTCAATATCGAGCAATTTTGCTTTTAATTTGAACGTGTCCAGAAGTACCGCATAATTAGTAGTTGCTACATCTTTGTTGACAATGGCTTTTATTTGCTATATATATATATATATATATATATTTATCAAATTTCAAATTATAGCTTTCCATTTCTATCGTTAAGCCTTATTGAATGGGGCTACTCATGCTGTATCATAATACAGAAAGTGTCATAAAAATTCTGTTTTCACAATTGTAGTTTACAGAAATGTTAATAAAACTTTTATACTCACATAAGAAGGGAACAACAATAACAAACTTTTCAATGCTATGAGGGATGTTTTATTGCCTTTCGTTTGCTTGACAGAACCCCGTTTTTCTGACATCCTTACACAATAAATTTTCAAAATACAAATGCAATGTCAAAAACATATGAAGCAGCTGTATTTTCCTGTGAACAAATTATCGATTTTTAAAACTATTTAACGTGTCCATAGTTGAAATACAGATTGAGTCTCGTACAACCATACAAAAGCTATATAGATAATGTGAAAACCAGACAGATATACTGCAAATGAACTTGTTATTTTACATTTTTTTCTCATTACTTGCTTTTGTTTTAACAAATTGAAATGTAATCGAAGAAAGTTTTTATTGCATAAATTAAGAAGTCAAATTATAGATTTGAGCAATTTCATTAGATACATTTTCCATTGCAATAAATCTGAATATCTTAGGATATAGTATCACTAGAAAATCCTCACTTTTGAATATTATAACATTTGTGCTTGACAGGACATTTGCCCTGTCAGGACTCGAACTGCGTATTTTCGTACTGGCCATTTGACGCTTTCCTAATTGGGCTACTGTATCGGAATCTTAAGCATTTATACTCGAAGTGAACTTTCCATTCTTCTCCCTCTATTATCTGCTTGATGTGCATCTCGACTGACCAACTCTTGCTATTTGTTCCTTAAGTTACCCTCATGGCACTATTTCTATCCAAGTTAGTATCAAGTGGGGTGTGTAGTGTCTGTCTTTCCGTCTGTTCTAATAACTTTGAAATTGGCTCCCAAAGTGTCAAAGTCCACTGAATCCATACTAATCAGAATAGACTCACTTTCAAATCTCCAAAATTACTGTACTAATGGGTTCATTTGTTTGGACGCCATTGTAAAAACCTTACTGCTGCAACCGAGACTTAAATTACAGTTATTCGCACAGACCATCAAATATTATTTCAATTGAGCTACTAAGATGGCATTACAAACACTTATCATCGAAGTGAATTTTGTTCATTTTAGAATTACAATACGAATTTCTTTAGGATGGTAGCATGTTATTAGAGACATGCTTTGAATCTCGTATAGAATTCTTTATTCCAATAAGAAAATAGAAAAAAAAATGTATAGATATAAAATGTACAGCAATTTCTATCCTTTTCCATAAAAAATATGGATCCAACTGGGTTGCGGATAAATAGAAAAGAAATCATTTAAGGTCTCGGATTTTCAATTTGTTTAACTTTAGTCAACATTGAATTCTTTGTTAGAACCTTTTGATAATTATCTTTTTGCAATTGAGCTAACATTTTTTCTCTACTTAAATAATATTTAGTTTTATCCGGGCAGTAGTTGTTGACACAACATGTCTTTTGAAACTTATCATCATTTACTAAATACTTTAGCAAAATTTCAATTAGTAAAATATATAGAATTAAAAATATTACATTATTCAAATTTTATTAATTTCTTCACTGCAGAGTGATATATTATAAAACTTTAATATTATGGTATATATATTTGAGCATACGAGATGCAATTGAGCTAACATTTTTTTCTCAACTTAAATAATATTTTGGTTTATCCGGGCAGTAGTTGTTGACACAACATGCCTTTTGAAACTTATTTCACTAAATACTATAGCATAATTTAAATTAATAAAAAATATAGAATTAGCAATATTAGCATTAATAAAATTTTATTAACTTCCTCACTGCAGAGTGATATATTATAAAAAATTAATATTATGGTATATATATTACTATTACATTTATTATTCTAAAAGTACTAAAGGAAATACCATTGTTGAATAACTAGAAGTATGTAAATATTTAACATTGAAGTTATACACTGTTGTAGTTACATGAGTTTTATAGTAAAGTTTCATATAATTATTTCAAAAAGAAATAAAGCTTTAACCAATTTCAAAGGGAAAAACAGCAGTTTTTAACAGCAAAAATAAGAAGTGCGATCTCACTTGAATCAGTTTTTACTATCTGATATGATACCTTGAAGAAGATTAAATGCAGCTCGTGGTATGGTCCCGAGCAGCCCTTAAAGTAGCTCGTGATGATCGTAATATTACAAACAAAAACTTTCCACTCCTCTATTCCATATTGTTCTAAATGATCATGTTTCACTCTTTCTGACAAGACTTTTCTTTTAACACGTTGATAAGCTGAAACATTCTGCATTTTAAATATTTGATTATTCATATGTATCGTGATTCTATTTGTAATTTCGATCCTGTTCAGAAAATTTGTTTTGCAGGCTTCTTATCCTGGGTTCCATATAATTGAAACTCATGTTTAGGGATCTAAACATTTAAAGTTTCGCTAATCCCGTTTTTAACTGCATTGTAGTTTGTATAATAAATATTTGATTTACATAATATAATATGATTATTTTATGGTTTTTCACTTCCTGAAAATTTCCATTTCATCGATAGGCTATTTGTAATAATCAAATTTTGTTTATGGATCGCATGTTTATTAAACTGAAATATCATATCAAATGCCTCTCATAAAGGGCGTTTTATGTCCGAAAGTACCCATGTAAAACTAATGTAATTTACGTACCGTGTGCTGAACAAATGTTTTATTTGAAGTTCTATTAATATGAGAAATTTGTGCATTGCCATGGAATATAGCTGAAATCATTATGTTTTAATTTATGAGGTGATTAAACCAAGCCTTTCTCCTAAGTTCAAAATGTTAATAGTAATTTGAGCGCATTTTTATTATTTAATGTATATGTCCTATACATATATATTACTTTCATTTGTTAAATTATAACCAGTTAAATGCTAATATCAAAACGCCATATATATTTTCACGATCTGTACTGCACACTAAAATTTAGAGAGAATCCCATATGATATAAGGAAAATGCTTGGATTTTTTAAATTAAAATAGAAAAACATAACTATCACACTACATGGACATATTTTTCTCTTGCTCTTTATCTATTGAGTGTGGTACTAATTTTTTATTATCCTTTAGTAAATAAAAGTTCTAATAATTCATTTCTTGTATAATTTGTTAATTATCCATTTAACTCTGAACAAGATATCATCTTATTGGTGGCTGACCGAAGAGGTCTGTTGAAATACCCTAGAAGAAAATTCCAAAAGGACATAGTCTACAGTGCACTTGATTCATCTGTCCACTTTAATTAATTTTTCATACATATTTTAAGTTTCTACCCGCAATTGTTCCATTTCCTTAAGCAAAGTCTTCCAGATTATCGTTATGACGTCCCAGATATTTTTAATTAACCATTGTCTTCTTAGTAAAAGGGTCTATTTTCTATTTTTCAATGTAGGCTGGATGCTTAGTAATCTCGTATAATTATCTGTGCAAAGCGAATTATCTGTGTGAAGCGAATTATCTGTGTAAAGCTGAACAAGTAAACTGAAATTACATGTGCAAAATTGAACAGGGGAACTTGCCAATTATTTGTATAGCGCTGATCATGGAAACCGATAGGAAAAAGAAAAGACACGAACATAATTTATTACTCCGATTTATTTCATTACTTTTGCAGATGTCATCTTCTCGAGTAGCATAGGCTAATAGTCCATTATTTAATGTTTGTGAATTATCTGTGTAAATCTGAACAATTGCAACTGAACTTGCATAGAAACTGAACAATTGCATGTCTAACATTGAACAAGGACCCCGAGAGATGGCAGAGATACAACGACTAGCAGAATACTTTCAGAGTTTCCTCTGTCGGGACAACAATATTGTAGACTTTTTTCATCATTTTATTAAGACAATTTTGTACTTATCATTTTACTAATTTTGCAAATTTCTTTCGTCTTTAAAAGAAGCAGTGGTTCTAAAAATGACTTGAATATAGGCAATACATTTTAAAGTGTCTGTTTTTTTTTAATTTCTGTGTTTATGGATATTGTCAAGAAGCAGGTAGAAATATTTTTTACTGTACTCTCTTGCTGGCTGAAACTAATATAGTATATGAGAGTGTTGTCATCTAGCGTAGCGGAGGGCATTCATGGTATATATTTCTGTAAGGAATGAAAAAAGTGCAAAAATATGTTAATGGCTACAGCTTTGTTAGAATATAGCTGTTATTATGCTTATAATTAATACATTATAATTTGTTAATAACGCACTTTATCTACTTTAAAATTACTTTTTGTTTCAAAAAATAATCAATCAATCAATCATCATCTATCAATTTAATCAGAATTTGAGGGACGGTACAACCATTGATCTGAGAGTACAAAGTCCAAATAATTACTTAATGTAGCGAAAAATGGTAATTTGTGAAAACTAGTTAATTAATAAAACTTGATGCTGATTACTTAGCAAATGTTTCAACTTGAGAATTATTTAAGGCACATGTGGGTATTATGGCTATTTCAAGAAAAAAGTTAAAACTACTATTTAATTAAAAACAATTAAATAAAACTATTAACTAATATTATGATTTATGTAGATATATGTTTTAGCATGAATTTAGTTCTTTATTAAATGTGTGTTTTATAAAAGAATATAATTTTTTTATGAAATGGCTGCATTTTCTGGCATAGGAAGTCAATGTGGTTGGTCAATGAGTAAAATAAAAATCATTAAACACTTTTAAGAGCAAAACACATTTAAAAAATCTTTAAAACGTAGAAAATACGAAAATGTTCATTATATGATATGCAAACAGCATACTATTTCCATATTTTATATATAACTAGCCGCCTTCGGCAACCAGCCTATTCGCTACTCTTGAAAATTATAATCGTGGCAAACTCGCAGGCGGCATAACCCCGTGGAGTTAACAAAGCTTGTTTTAGTTTAATAACGTTAAAACTAATAATGAAATTTTAAGATAAAAAATAATATATTCTGAAAACAAAAACATTCATTATTTAAGTTTGTATATATTAAAGGCTTTTTTGTTTTTAATAAAAACACGAAACAAAATTATAAACACCCATAATACCAATTGTCCACTGTTAAAATAAACACTAAACTGAATAGAATAAACACTAACGAAAACCTGTTAAATCAGAACAATATATAGCCCATTTTTAAATCAGAACAATTTTAAAACAATATAAATAAAACACACTATAAACGTATAAATACACTTAATACGTAATGTTATGAAAAGAAAAAGATAAGTCTATGTTCTTTAAAGAACAACAATGAAGTAAAATAAATTCTTATCTTAATATGGATTATTTGGCAGGCACAAGTATCGAATGTTCCATTTGATTTCGCTATGCGTATTTGACGCAACCTCGTCATAACCGTGACGTCATAACCTCGTTAAAACCGTGACGTCAGAACCTCGCCCACCTTCCCTTCACCATAGAAGCACTGTCCGTCTGCGCGCGCTTATGGGTGAAAAATCGATCACTTCTTTCGGGGTTTGGCCGAAAAATTGAATATTATTACTTTCTTAAAATCCGGATCGTGCGGCTACTTTTTCTTATTTCTCGACTAGATTGCGCTTGTAAGAAAGCCTGATCCTTGAGCTTTCTAAACATGTAAATTATTAGTCGAAATTCTCGATTACTTTTCCCAACGCGACGATTTAAAAAACGAAAGTTCGTTTTTTTGAGCCGAAAGTAAATTTTGTTTTAAAATATTTTAAAAGCATTAGAATTTGTCCGTGAGATTTGAAATGGATATATTTTTACTCGCAATTGTCTGCTCTTTCCGGTCGTGTGATTTGTTTTTTCTACGACATCTGGATGATGGAGAGAAAAGGAAAAAAAACGGTCAAAATCGCATAAAACATTAAATAAATAAAAAAAAATTCACATTTTAAAAATTGGTTTTGACGTGTCACCTCCCCCCCCCCCGAGTCCCCGATTACCAAATGTCGTAGCTGTGCGACGCGTGGTCGCTAAGCTTATATTGTATAAGACACACAGATAGACAGACACACAGACATACATTGCCTTTTATTATATAGAAGGTGGTGCTTAAAATGAAATAGCTGAATAAGTTGTGCAAAGACTAAGTAGAGAAAATATACATTTTTGCATAACATTTTTTTTGCGCCTGACGCCATTGCGACTAAAAGTAATAAAACTAAATTATACGTGGTCCTTGCTCACGTATGAATTTCTATAGCATGAAACTTTAACTTACTATAATAATTACAGATTAAAATGTAATAAAGTTGGTGTTAAATCAATGATAAACATAAACTATGACACTTACCTTACAGTACAGTACGTGAAAAAACATGTTTAATGTAAAACTGTATTCAACGTAACTACTTGGTTCGGAATAAACCAATATTCTCAGATAATGAAACGCAAAACCAAAATGGAAAACACTTCCACTGGCTTCCTCTTCTTTCCCATTATGTCTCAGCCACGTGGAAGGACTCAACTTGTTAGTTCCCACAGAAGCTTGAAAATTTTGCGCCTTATAACATGTTTCTTTCTGCAGTTACATATAAAGGTTATTTTATGCGGCCGAGGGCATAATATTCGAAAACGGTGTATGGAATTCTGAAATCTGCAATGATAGGGCCCTCCAAACCCTCAGACAAGCTGGTTTACCCTGTTTTTGATAAGTAGCAGCACATTGAAGATGGGAAAATCGCAGTTTGCTACTTTGCTTACCCCTCCTACTTGAGTAAACATAGTGGTATTAGCTACTTGAGAATGCATAGTTCGACTTGTTTTAAAAACATATACACTATTTTACTGATGACTGTAAATATTCTTGATGTCAGTATAGTTATGGTCAGTTAGCTAAACAGCAGTAACAGAAAAGAAAAAAATCAAATTAGCGAAACTTGTCCCAGAATGTTGGTCGCTGCTCTTTGAGAATCTTTACTAGTGTTGGAAACGCCTCAGTTGGCAAGTTTTGCAACGTGTGTGAATAATTAAAGATCAAAGAATTAAAATGTCCTTAAGTGCAACACATTCGATATATTCGATCCTTTTAAACTCAAATTCTATTTCAAAGTTATTCATTTATAATTTTTGGATTCTTTCAAGCCTAAAGAAATCATAAATAAAGCTTAAGAGTATAGTCTTCAACTTCAGAACATTTATTTTACCATTCCGAAAACGTACAAGAAAATTATGGTAATATTTCTAAAAACATAAAATATTTAAATGAAAAATGCTTAAATTTCATAAGATTACAAACTTTGAAGTTATTTAGTTATATTTTCGAATTAGGTTCCGTTGTTCAAAGTACAGTTTCCGTTTTGTATGGTAATTTACGTGGTTGAATAAAGCATTTCATCTGAATAACGTAACTCGAAAACTCTTAAAATCTAAAGAATAAAACTATAGAAGTATTTAAATTTCACATTTGTTTTTATCTTAAATATTCACGTTTAATAAATATTTATGTGCTTTCCGTTTCAGCAGAAATGGGACACATGTCTGACCTAAAATTATATATGATGCATAAGTAAAAAATAATATTTTATGATATTTACTTATATCTTATAATACATTAATTTTATGATATGTGTATGATACGTACGTACAAATGTTCAAAATTGAAGTAAGAGATAAACAACTAAAAAAATAAAACACCATTGAGAGCATAATGATTCAATTTATATGAATATTTTTGTTTCAATAATCTTTGTTAAATACAACACAATCTTCTATATAATAAAAGGCAATGTCTGTGTGTCTGTGTGTCTGTCTTATACACTATACGTTTCGCGACCGCGCGTCAGAGAGCTACGAAATTTGGCAATCGGAGACCTGGGGGGGAGGGAAGGGGACACGTGAAAACCGATTTTCAAAATTCTAATTATTTTTTTATTTATTTAATGTTTTATGCGATTTCGACCTTTTTTTGCCCTTTTTGCCCTTTTTTCTCCACGATCCAGACGTCGTAGAAAAAAACAACTCACACCATCGGAAAGAGCAGACAATTGTGAGTAAAAATATATCAATTTCAAATCTCCATTTCGATTTCTAATATTTTTTAAAGATTTTAAAACAAAAGTCACTTTTGGCTCAAAAAAACGATTTTTGGTTTTTAAATTCTCGCATAGTAAAAAGTACTCATAATTTCGACTAATAATTTACATTTTTAGAAAGCTGAAATATCTGGCATTCTTACAAGTCTAATCTGGTCCAGAAATAATGAAAATTGCCTTCAGGATCGCAATTTTAAAGACGTCATGATTTTAAATTTCTCGGCGTTCCGTTCGTTTCTCCCCCGCTGAAGCAGGGAAGGTGGTGGGTGGGGACGTCAAGGTGGAGGTGACGTCACGGTTCTGAATAGAGCTAGCTCCTTTGCTCTATATAAATTATTACATTTATATTTTAAATGATGGGACGATCTGGATTTTTTAAATGTATATTTTAACTTTTGGATATTTTAAATGGATATTTTAATTTTATGGATATTTTAAATGATGGAACAATGAAACAATGGAATGAGGATGATGGAATTAAGCATATGGTCATTTTAAATTGCAAATTAGCGCGCGGGAAGTTAGCGGTAGGCCCGGGTTCGATTCCCGCCACTGCCAAAACTGCCGCCGTGTTTACGTGGAATACGATCACGTTAAATATGTGGGTCCGTAAGTCCTTCCGAGAGGTTGGTGGTAGGGGAAGGAGGATACGGCCCCTGTGGATGCCTCCCCCACTGGGTTCCCGTCTAAATTGGGTGAATATGTAGAAAGTTATGGAGATTGTCGCGGAGGGCGCGGCAGCCCAGTGGTTAGCGCGCGGGAATTGCACTCAGTAGGCCCGGGTTCGATTCCCGCCACTGCCAAAACTTACGCCACGTTCACGCAGAGTACGATCACGTTAAACATGTGGGTTCGTGAGTCCTTCCGAGAGGTTGGTGGTAGGGGAAGGAGGGTACGGTCTAAATTGGGTGAATAAAAAGAAAGTTATGGAGATTGTCGCGGAGGGCGAAGTAGCCCAGTGGTTAGCGCGCGGGAATTGCACGCGGTAGGCCCGGGTTCGATTTCCGCCACTGACATGGAGTACGATCACGTTAAACATATGGGTCCGTATGTTTTTCCGAGAGGTTGGTGGTAGGGGAAGGAGGGTACGTTCCCTGTGGATGCCTCCCCCACTGGGTTCCGGTCTAAATTGGGTGGCACATCCTGGCCGTCCAACCAGTTACCAGGCCCGGGTTCGATTCCCAAAATTGCCGCCGTGTTTACGCGGAGTACGAGCACGTTAAACATGTGGGTCCGTGAGTCCTTCCGAGAAGTTGGTGGTAGGGGAAGGAGGGTATGGTCTAAATTGGATGAATAAAAAGAAAGTTATGGAGATTGTCGCGTAGGGCAAAGTAGCCCAATGGTTAGCGCGCGGAAATTGCACTCGGTAGGGCCGGGTTCGATTCCCAAAATTGCCGCCGTGTTTACGCGGAGTACGATCACGTTAAACATGTGGGTCTGTAAGTCCTTCCGAGAGGTTGGTGGTAGGGGAAGAAGGGTACGGTCCCTGTGGATGCTTCTCCCACTTGGTTCCGGTCTAAATTGGGTGAATAAAAAGAAAGTTATGAAGAATATCGCGGAGGGTGAAGTACCCCAGTGGTTAGTGCGCGGGATTTGCACTTGGTAGGCCCGGGTTCGATTCCCAAAATTGCCGAATAAAAATAAAGTTATGGAGATTGTCGCGGATGGCACGGTAGCCCAGTGGTCAGCGCGCGGGAATTTCACTCGGTAGGCCCGGGTTCGATTCCCGCCATTGCCAAAACTGCAGCCGTGTTCACGCGGAGTACGATCACGTTAAACGTGTGGGACTGCAAGTCCTTCCGAGAGGTTTGTGGTAGGGGAAGGAGGGTACGGTCTCTTTGGATGCCTCCCCCATTGGGTTCCGGTCTAAATTGTGTGGCACTTCCTGGCCTTCCAAGCAGTTACCTTACACCTTTCTGGTAGGTCGCGCCAACGAGTTTGCCACGGTCAGAATTTTCAAGGGTAGCGAACAGGCTGGTCGCCAAAGGCGGCTAGTTTTAAATATAGCAGACGTTGGAACTATAAAAGCGAAAAGGCTAATCTTACCCGCGATCAAATAAGAAGTAACAAAATTTCGTATAACAACATTCAGAAAGGATACAAACAACCAATACCGTGAAGAAAGTAGGCGTAAGTAAGTATCCTATATTTTGTTTCTGGAGTAATTTAGGCGAGATGTCCCTTAATTATCCAGACATCGTGGAATTTTCGCATGATGACATTCGCATGATGGAATTTTCCCATGAACACATAAACATACAGAGAAACCGACATAGCTCGCTACCAGCTCTGGAATTGTCTTTCTCGTATTCATAGCATACACTAGAAGGATGCACCATTTGCTATGTTTGTTTATCCATATTTGGCCACCAGACTACGATTCTAGCTTTAGATTTCATTGCACGCATTCCTTGCTGTACCAAATTTAGTAATTGTAATGATTCACGGTCTTCCGTAGGTTAATATACTATATGTTCCCATAACAAACAATTTTGTTAACACCTAATGTCATCTATCCGCCGCAAATAGAGTTCACTCCTGAGATAGTCTGTGATTTCGCCAACCCATTCTAATACTTGTTTTGTAACTGGCTTTGCCTTATTCAAGATTACAACTCTTTTAGCCGTCGCAACTGAACCATCATACTTTTTGCTGTTTCACTATCTACTATATTACATTTTGTCTTTGTATACTTTTTTATTAATATATGTTTTGTTTAGTGTGTTGTTACCTTTTGTTTCCCCTTTTACTTGTTCTAAGTATTTTAAAAAAAATAATGTGTTTATATAATATTTTATGTATAATCTTGTTTGATTGCCATTTTTCATGTTTTAAGCTTTCTTTTTCAAAATGTCACTTCATTTTAGTATATTTAAAACTTTTTCATCATCTTGTTTCTTTTATTATCTGATTCTATGGCCATTATTCTTGTTTTAGGCATTTTCTTCTCAAATTTCTTTCCTTCCTTTTTTTGTTTATTTCTTTAGTTCCTATTCTCTATTGCTACTTGTTTAAATTTACATCGCTGTTCAATTAAACTTCAAAAATGTATTATTAGGTTCCATTTTCTTTAAATCGCATTTCAAATTGTAACGATAAATTGGATGTACAATAATTCTAGAGCTGGGGGGAAAAACCACTTAAGTCAAAAACAAGGAAGTCGAGATATTAACGATTGAAAATAATGACATTTTCAAGACGTTTTTTTTAAATTTTTGGTTTGGTTTCCAAAACACACATTCAATTTTTATGGTATTTATTATACTTTTATAAGCTAAATAAGCATGCATTGTATTGTAATTTTGAAAAATAAATTTTTAAGTAAATACTGACTAAGTAGTTATTCCCGAAGCAAGTTTATGGCAAATATGTTGACATAAGTTATTATTCCTGACTTAAGTCTTTATTCTTTAAACACAATTATGACGTGTTTACAAATACAGACATAAGTAATTGTTTACTAAAAAATCGATAATAATGCAGCATGTAACTGTGCATTCTATTTCCAAATTGTTATTATTTTTTAATATTTTCTTAGGACTACTTTAAATAAGTATTTTGTGAAAAAGTATGAAAAACGTCGAAATTCTGTTTCAACTGATTTTTCAGAAAATTGTTTAAATGTAAAATTAAAAATTAATGCACCTTTTTTGTAAACTAATTAGCTAATTTAAAATGTATATAAATATAAACATATAAAACTCAAACATGTAAAACTGAAACTCAAACATCGTTTATAATTCATCCGGAACAATTTCAATCAGATCGGAATCAATGTCTGGTTCATTAGAAGTTGGAAGTATGGGATAGGATTGGTCCATTTGGCGACATTTTCGGAAATTTAGCAACATTTAAAAAATCGCCAAGTTGGCGACATTCCGCCAAATTTGTCACCAAAATCTCACCAAGCGTTATGGACGCAGAAATAAGTTATTCTTATAGCAGATAGATGACTATTGGCGTTCAAATACAAAAGTATTACTCAAAGTATCTTTTCTCATGAATGGAATGAGCTAGATCCACGAGAATCACCAAATTTATTGGATGAAATTACATATGAACATGATATCGCATGATATTACATATGTCATCAAATTTATCGCATGATATTACATAGGTCATCAAATTTATCGCATGATATTACAAATGAAAAGTGAACATGTTTCTCAACAGTTACTATTTTTTTAATTTATGGGATTTTATTCATAAATTTATTTCAAGAATTCTATCTCAAGAACGGTTCATGTTAGCGTTCTAAAACTTATGTCAACCGTTTCTAAAGGAAAAATTATATAAGATATGTCTATTTGAGTAACTTTATAAAGAGTTTTGATATTTTGATATTGTTTTCCAAAATTTCACTCGAAAATTTAGGGGGGGGGGGGGGGGTTCTGAACATTCGATTTTATTTTAAAGCAATAGTCTTCCAGTATTTACGGATTGTAATTTTTGTACAAAATTTCACTCGAATCTCTCCATTCATTCGTGATATATCGTCTCAAAAGGCTCACTGACACACACTCTCATACTTTCACACACACAGACATCACCTGAAAAATGTTCGATTCGTGATCAGGAATACTTAAAACGTGCTCTTCTATCAAAAACTCTAATTCGAATTTTCGACCTCGTCACAATACTTTCCTTATGCATTATCGTGTATAAGGGAAGTAAAAAACAAATTTATCCCTCTTCCAAGCAGACTAATCAAACTACTACGATGTCTGGGTTTAATTGCATCAACGGTTTCAGAGGTAGCTAAGAATAGCTGATTTAACCAACGAGGTAGAATATATGGAGAGAGTGCGGTCCAATCTGTTCCATGTTAGAAACGTGGTCAAACATAAAGCAGGTGCTAGTGGTTGAGGAGGAGAAGGCCACTCATGCTTTGGCGATTTATCGCCTAAACTGTGTCGTGTACCTTCTGTTTTCTTTTTTAACTTCTATTAAAGTTGAGGATGAATGGGAAGTTGTTACACGTATTATATATACATGATTTAAAAAAATATGTATGCAGAAAAATACGAAATAAGATTAGAATATTTTTATTACCAAAAAGTTTTATTACTAAAGAAAAATTTTGTCAATGAAGTCAATTTCATAAAACAAATTGAACTGCTAAACAATTGCAAATAAAATATAATAGGAAATAGATTACAAGTATACAAATTGAAGAATATGTATAATATATTTAAAAACAATTATAAAGTATATGAAAAAATTATGTGCATGCTCGCTTAAAATGTGGAATTCTCCACTTTTATCCAGATAAATTTTATCTTTGAAAGTTATGTTAGCAGTATCCATATCTGCTTGGAGGCGTAATACGATTGAGTCATTTTTACATCTAATTTATTTTAATGTATTGTATGCGTACCGTCAAATATAAAACAATGTAATATTTGCAATAATAAAATATTTAACTTTATTTGCATTTTTTTTGACATTTCAGAATAAAATACAAAATCATGTCTAAATTCATAAATAGGGGCTCAGATATTGAAATAGCCACGATTCTTAAATTGACAAAACGTGTTCGGAAGTGTTTTTGCTTGTTTAATCGACATAGAATCTGGAAATTGTTTAAAACTGTTTTTCTATAAAGTATAGGAAATAAATACGATTATAATATATTACGGAAAAAAATAAAAAAATTGCATTTAATTATAATAGTTTCAGAGATTTGACTGCTAATAATTCGTTTGAAAAATTCTTTAAATAAATATTATGAAATTTACATCCAGAATTAAAAAGACCGTAAGCACAATTGCAGTGCGCTAACTCAATGTGGCATAAAAATAAATGTTGTACAATTATATTAAATATTAAAAACTTATAGCAGAAATTGAAGATCAATCTATCCAAAATTATTTCTAAAAATTTTAAAAACAACTGAAGCATTAGGACCAAAATTATAATTAAAGCTATGTGCAGAATTTTAAATTTTAATGACCTTTAAATAGAGTTAATTTTGTATTAATACTTCTGCATTTGTTTTGTTGAAGTTTCTCAATATGAAGTTTCGCAGTGTGACACAGCCTTATTTTAAAAAATTCAAAGAGTACGGATTTTATTAACAGAACTTTGTGGTTTTGTATTGGGTCGTGGTTTAAAATGTGATCATTTAAATTTGAGAAAAGATATGGATCCATCTGCATCATTGAATAAGTTATAAGTGTGTGCATAATGTTGCGTTTGTGTAATTTTCCAGCAGCTTCAATTATACGAAAAGACTTTTCTGCAACTTTGCAAAGTTTATGTATATCATCACCAGGCGATATTAATCCATCTTTGTTTTTATTAACACTTTACAACAAAGTTGAAAAGTGTTTATGACTTTGTTCATTCTGTCTGTCTGTCTGTCTGTCTGTCTGTCTGTTAGCACGATAACTGCCGTAAAAATGACTTAATCAAAATGAAATTTTAGTATGTTGTTCAGAAAGTCTATAGGACCTATGGGAATATAAATGAATAATATCACCCAATTAGTTTTGGATTGAACCCGGGTTGAAAAAATGGAATACATTGAGCCCTATGGGACCTAATTTTTCAAGCATTTTTTAAGCGGATTTAAAATTCACAAATTGCTTCGAAAATTTTAGGCAATATTCAAATTGTTCCATAAAATATATAAAAAAAAATTCAGCGAAATATATTCAGTAGTTTTTTAAATAAAAATTAAAATAATAATAACACCTCTTATATGAAGCGATCACGTGTCCATGATATGAAACGATCACATGACCCACTTCAAAATGATATATGGCATCCATCTTGTCTCAAAATCGTGATTTTTAAAGTTCTTTCTAATTCATATTGAGTGTTGTATCCATCCTAAAACTACTTTATTTTGGCCTAAATTCTGTGCATCTACATACTTTAACAACGCAATGACAATATATTTCAGTTTAAATGCTCATACAAATTTGATTATTTCTACTATTAAGCCTATTTTTCACCTATGTAAAATGTAAACAGCAAAATATGTAGAATGAGTTGTATTAGAATCGCTGTAATTCTTTAACACAAAATCATTTAGTCCATGGAGTCTGCATGGCTGATATGAATAAAATATTCATTGATTTTAGAAAGAGAAGGACGATAATTTTCGATGAAGTTTTACGCATAGAGTTTTACTTACTTGTAGCTCCATGGTATTAATTTTTAAATAATATAAATTATTATAGTATTGTGATGAATGACATGAATGGGGGAATTATTTATGAATGAAATGTTGCTTTTATAGAGAGAGCCAGGCGTGTTATTTTTTCTATGACGTCATTTGAATGGATTTCAGTTGTTTTCGATGAAGTTTTAAAATGTAATAAATTATCGTAGTATTATGATAATTCTAAAATTATTACCGAGGAATGTATCACATTTTAGAGATGTTTAAACCAGGCAATTTATATTTTAATGCCGTCATTTGAATGAAGTTAATTTTTTTCGATGAAGGTTTAAGGTTTCAAATATAATAAATTAATGTAGTATTGTGATAAGTTTTAAAATATTACCGAGGAATGTATTGCATTTTCGACATGTTTAAATAAAATTGCATTGAAGTTGGAAAGTGTTTCATAATCAATGCTTTAAGCATGATTGATCTTTCTTGTTTTAATTAAATTGGAAAAAGAAGAGTTCACTGTTAATGCCAAAATACATTGTGAGCACTTGAATGATTTGGTTAATTTTTTTATGATGAATCCTGAAATGTAGCCTACAACATCAGTAATAAAAAGGCTCAAATTGCTTAGGTCCATTATATTATTTTCTATGTCTCTAATATTTTGTTCTACCGTTTCATCATAAAAAGTAATATATTCATTTAAAGTATTAGTGTATTTGTTTATAGATGATGAGACATTCAGGATATTAGTTTCATCTAAAGGCAAGCAGCTTGAATTAAGGGAGGATGTAATCTGGTGATGAGAGAGTAATCTAACGTATGCTGATTTAAATTGTATGGCTGTAGGGTTATTGTTGTGTCCGCCTTTGCTTCGTACTGCACTAAAAACGTTTCAATGTGATCTTGGGAAAGTTTGTACGTGGGTAAAAAAATTAGAAGCTGAGAATCAATTAAAATGTTATATAGTAATTTTGTGCTATTGATACATGTTATTAAACCTAAAAATCCCGTTTTTCTGTACTCTGTAAAATAAAAGGGCAATTTAAAGTTTTAAAAACAACTGAAGCATTAGGATCAAAATTATAATTAAAGCTATGTGCAGAATTAAGTTTTAATGACTTTTAAATAGAGTTATTTTTTTATTAAATGCTTCTGCATTTGTAATGTAAAGTATGTAAGTAAAAATGTATGATGTAAGTAAAAATATTTATATTGGTAGAGCTGTTTCTAGATCAAGAATCCTATTACTTAAATTATGATGAGAAGAATGTGAGGTTCTTTTAGAGTTAAGATTGCTCATTTAATAGATTGCTAACGCATGATCAAGAAGTCGGTGATTCAAATACTTCTTTGGGCAAGGCATATTTCTTTCTCGAGAACTAAACAAGAGTTGTTGTTGTTGAGACCCAGACCGTCCGACCTACCAGAAAGGTGTAACTGCTTGGACGGCCGGAAAGAGCCACTCAATTTAGACCAGAACCCAGTGGGGAAGCATCCACAGGGACCGTACCCTCCTTCCCCTACCACCAACCTCTCGGAAGGACCTACTGACCCACATATTTAACGTGATCGTACTCCGCGTGAACACGGCGACAGTTTTAGCAGCAGAGGGAATCGAACCCAGGCCTACCGAGAGCAATTCCCGCGTGCTAACCACTGGGCTATCGCGCCAAACTAAACAAGAGTGTAATACCAAAATACTTCTTGAAAACACTGGGAGTTTGGTGATACATCCTTTGATTTTTAATTTGTGAACGGGGGAAATATATCTTTTTAATCGAGATGTTTATATGAAATTAATTTTAACCAGCATCGGCACCTATAAAATTTATCCGGAGGGATTCAAGGATAAGATTAACATCATTGACTCGTTTGATGTCCGCCTTTGTGATTTTGGAGTGTCCCCTTGTCATCCCCTATGGGCGTCCGTGCTAACTAGTAATACTTATTAAGTACGATTTACTCTGAACTAGAAATGAGATCATGCTCATATATCATTATATAAAATGCACCGAAAAGTTATGATGTAAAATCTAGCTGACATTTTCAATGAATGTAAACTATTATTATATTTTATTATGAACGTAAAATTTTATCATACGAGACGTCTTTACTCTCATTAAAACTCCCATTTTTAACACTTTACAACAAAGTTGAAAAGTGTTTATGACTTTGTTCATTCTGTCTGTCTGTCTGTCTGTCTGTCTGTCTGTCTGTCTGTCTGTCCGTTAGCACGATAACTGCCGTAAAAATGAGTTTATCAAAATGAAATTTTAGTATGTTGTTCAGACGGTCTGTAGGACCTATGGGAATATAAATAAATAATATCACCCAATTAGTTTTTTATTGAACCCGGGTTGAAAAAATGAAATACATTGAACCCTATGGGACCTAATTCTTCAAAAATTTTTTAAGTAAATTTAAAATTCACGAATTGCTTCGAAATTGTTAGGAAATATTCACATTATCCCATAGAATATATAAAAAAAAATTCAGTAAAATATGTTAAGTAGTTTTTTAATTAAAAAAATTATTTAATATAGGGAAAAAAACAAATTCAATTAAATTCTGACTTTGGGATATCTTCCAGAAAGAAAAAAGAGAGATATTATATAATAAATATCTCTCCAATTGTTTAAACGTTTTGCATATGGGAGTGGCTTCATATTTTAAAATAAATTTGGTAGATAACAATTTTTCATTTTTTTTAAATTTTATATAACTCTTCATGATAAATTTAATTGATGGCATTTTAAATGCACTTTCCTACGTCCTAGAGAGTTAAAATTTGGTACACAGCTTAAATTTGTTGAACATTTTATTCGACAAAAATTTGATGGATCTTTAAATATAGATCATATATTTTTTTCGAAATGGCCTGAAAATAATCCCCGTTCACTTCTATAAATCATTGGTGTAATATTGTTAAAAATTTCTGATGTGGACAGCACATGTATTTCTCTGCAGACTCATATTCGTTCTCTTTATTTATTCAATGATAATTTGAGTTTATCTGCACAACATAAGTATTTTAAATGACATTGAATTTACACGTTAAACTTAAATTTGGTTCTCATTTGATAGCTGGACTTATTGTCAAAGGTGGCGTAGCGGAAACGCGAAAAAACTAGAATATCTCAAGAACGGCTAGTCCTAGAGTAATGGGGTTAGTCTTATTCTTTTTGTTGTCAAAAATCACATATAAAATAGGAATTTAATTGATATAATTGAGCACACGTAGTCTTTTATTTTTATATATAACGATTTTTGCTGGCCATTTCGCAAAAATAGCCCGTTCCTTTTTCCCGAATCGTAGTAGAATAACCTACAAATGATTTATATACAAAATTTTGTTAAATTTGGTATATAAATCAGTTGTAGGTTATTGAAATATTATACTCCAAATTTTGTTAAATTTGGTTCATTAGTTTTTAGCTAGAGTGGATAAAGGCAATTTCTGCGGCCATTTCGCAAAGAAGGCAGATTCTTTTATTACGAATCGTACTATAATCTAATGAACATCAGGATTTCCCACAAAAAACATACCTACCAAATTGTATGAAATTCGGTCCATTAGTTTTTCAATTAGAGTGGATGTAATATCCACACAGACACACAGAAACATACACAGATACACCCTTACACACACAGACGTCTTCCTAAAAGTAGTTTTTTCGTGTTCTAGAAGTCCCAAAACGTGTAGATCCTTTGAAAATTCGAGTTCCGATCTTCGGCACGATTCCAATACTTTGAGTACATACACATACACATATATATTATCTGTGTATCTAAATTCCGTGCCTATGCAATTACAATAGTTGTGATTTTAAATGATCCCTAAACTTTTATTATTTCTTCAAGGAAGCCTAATTTTAACATATGCAGAATGCAAATATCTCAAGCGATTGTAAGATGAAATACATAAGAATTGCTGAATTTTTTTCACACAAAATTATTTAGCTCTGGAGTCTGGAATACAAGTTATATGAATGAAATATTCATTGATTTTGCATAAAGAATCAGATGATTTATATTTCGATACAGTTTTAAATATTTAAGTATAATAAATTACTGTAGTACTGTGATAATGTAAAAGATATTACCACTGAATGAATCACATTTTAGAAATTTTTAAATGAAATTACATTTCAGTTGGAAAGTGTTTCATAATCAATGCTTATGCATGATTGATCTTTCTTGTTCTTCTCTAGCCACACAATCTTGCGAGTCGCAAACCGTCGCCAAGTTCTACCTGGAAGGGAAAACATACGAGGATACCGAAAATAACTCTATAACTATCAGCAAAGTACTCCAAATGTTTTTTTACAGTGTTAGAATGACATTAGAAGTCTTTTGCAATGTCACAAACACCAAAAATAAAGCAAAACTTCTAATTATACAGCATTAAAAGCAATGAAATTAATAGCCAAATGAAATGCACCACGCTAAAATCTAGCACAATTACTTTTTAACTATATTTGTAAGATATATAATGGAAACAAATGTTATCCATGAAAAGAGTAAAGCCCTCCTTGTACATGCTTTTACTTGCAGCCGTAATTCCAACAGTACATAACCATTATTTTAGCATTTATATTTCTCGAATACGCTCTCTGTTAGAAATCGCCATTGAAATGTATAGGGTCACAGTCGGAAGAAAATGCGTTCTCGGGGAATTCGTCCGTAAGACACCTGCCTTTATCTTTGATGACGATTGCAACCCTTAAGCTCTCTCCATTATACTACCCCGATGGATTTAACACCATCATACATGCTGAAGGGCCCCAGCAAATAAACTACAGTATATTTCAATATTTGGAGATTACGTTCAGCACATTCCCGGTGAGAACATGTAAAATTTTCATAATCAAATCGAGCACAATTAGTACAATTTTCCAGCTAATTATACTTTATACGCTATTGAGTCAAACATTGTGGCCACAGTACTGGAGTAGTGTATTTTTATTTATGTTATCTAACATAATTCAAAACGTTTTACTATTAAAAATTTGTTCTGCCGACTCCTATTCATTTGCAGAGATTCATTTCTGGCTACATCGCTGACAGCATAGAAACATTTTGATTTTTATGCATATAATTTGCATTAGTTAAAAGTCTTGTTCTCAAAACTCAAGTTTCTATTCTGTCTAAATTTCAAGAGAGATATTTATTAAAATACAACATACTTGAAATATTTTTACTCTTGAGAATGGGTAATTTCACTATTAGTTAGTTGTACCCGTAACAACATACTATTCTAAAATTGAGACAGAAAATTATAAAATAAAGTATTATATCAGCACTATATGAATATCAGCTGCTTAACAATGATTATTTACCGTACGAATGCATTTATAGTCACCGGAAATAAGAATCGAAAGGGTGGGGGGGGGGGGGAGAAAACGTCGTCGCGCCTCGAAACTTTACGAAATAAAACAAAGAACAAGGCTGTATAAACAATACGGAATTATAACATTTCTTCACTCATGTTTTTACACGCTGAAATCTGCACAAATGCAATGAATAATAATAGCTTTTTTGACTTATGTGCTTTTTCCCGAATGATATCTGTTAAAAAATTAGAGAGAAATAACTTTTTTAGAACTTATGTGTTTTTTCCTCACTGACTTCAGCGGAAAATCTAGTAGGTTATTTATGGATTTTCTTTTTCTTGATATCTTAGGAGCCCAATAGATGTACGTGCTTTTCCTACAGCATAGATCATACATTTCTTCAACAGAATATGTTATAAAAAAATTGAAATTTTTGACTTATGTGGTTTTTCCCGCCACGTCTAGAATTGCTTTCTGAATTTATTTTCTTTGTTTTACTCTAAACTGTAACCGACGTACACGATGTGTGTATCTATAGTAAGAATATGGTTCGTTTCATTATCAATTGGTTGTTATAAATAAAAATATTTAATATGAAATACCATAGCATATTTTTCATTTACCGATTTAGCAAACAATACTTAGGTTTGTGGAAGCTGATAATTATCAGTCCCTATTGCATTTTCTTTTAAAAAAAGAAATGCGCTAATTTTACCGGGAAAGAAAAATTAACAGGGTTACAAATAAGGAATATAACCGATTTTGTAAAATAAGATTGAGCTTCATTATTTGGGAAAAAAGCAGTTTAATATAAATGGGAAAACTTTCTCTGAAATTGAATGAACTATTTAAGCTATTTGTATCGACATTTTTATCTTTTATTTTTTTTGTCGCTATTTTTTATTTATTTGACATTTCCCGACATAGCTTATTTCATTCCATTTAGTTTTATTTTAGGAAAACAAAAAAATCTAGTCATTCTCTTTTATCCTATTCTCAAAGTAAAATATTTGTTTTAGTGTCTTACGTGTTTGTCTTCTGCTGTGATGGTGATTGTGATTTTCCCCAGTTACGAATAACTAATGTGATTATAAAGAAGAGGACAGTAACCTCGAAAAAATTATGTCAGTAGTGTCGACAAAGTGTAGGCTTAGGTGTCACAATCCTCTCCTGAAACTCATTCTGTTCCAGTCTTAAAATTATACGTTTTAGACAAGGATATGCAATGTAAACACTGATATGCTTTGTGTATTTCTGTTCTTCTGTGATGGTCATTGTGACTTTCCTTAACTACAAATAACTAATTTGAAATGCAGAAGAACCAACTTCCAAATTATAGTATAACAAACAAATCCTGTATTGTGGTTTAAAATAAGAAGACAGAAGCTTCGGAAGAAAGTTAGTAGTGTAGTGTCAGCAAAGGGTGGTTTTAGGTGCCACAATCCTCTTCTGAAACTCATTATGTCCCAGTGTTAAAACTGTACTTTGTAGACACTGATATGCAATGTAGACATTGGTGATGGTGATTGTGGCTGTTCTCAACTACTAATTACTACTTCGAAACTTAGAAGAATTAACTTCCAACTTATAGTATAAGAAACAAATATTGTAATTTGGTTTAAAAGGAAAGGGCAGTAACCTCGCAGAAAAATCATTAGTGTCGACAAAGTGCGGTTTTAGGCGTCACAATCCTCCCCAGAATCTCATTCTGCCCCAGTATTAAAATTGTAGACACTGATATGCAATGTTCAGTTAAAATATTTTCAGTGAAAATTCCTTAATGGATACTTCTAAATAGCGGACACCTCTGTTTAATAAATAGGGGGAAGTGGCGTAAAACGGGACACTTAGGTAAAACGGGATACCGTGTTCTTTTTTTTTTCAGAAAGAACTACTGCTATCTCTTGGCGTAAAAGGTAACTACTTCATTTTTCATTTAAAATCTTTTGTGTATTTCGAAATTGAGCTGGGCTGATTAGTTTTCGATAAAAGTGAGTTTTTCGCATTTTTGTACCCTCTGATGCAATTTTAGCTGTATATAAAAGTAGTGTTTATTGATGTATATGTAAAGTATTCGGGTTCCGCTATTTTTTTACTGAAACATTGTTGTTCACAGGCCAAGCCGTGTTTATTTTCAGACATAGTCATAACATCCCGCGTTGTTGTAGATTTTTGTTCGCAAATGAATACATATGGGTAAAATGGGATGGGAGTGTCTCGTTACACCTTGTTTTATCCAATTTTACCTATACTTAAGAAGACTTGTAAGTTAATGTTTTAACCATCAAATTTTTATCAATATAAGCTGAAATTTTTATGCAAAATATATTTCTACGTCCTAAGTTATTCTATTCAATAGCATAGCCAGGCTTCAGCTTCCGGGAGCGGGAACAGACAGGTGTGCTCATGAGACTATCACATTAAATATTCCTCATTAAAGCACCTTCATATCTGTGAGACTAGAAATTGATATCACACCAGTTATTGAGAGACAGTTTTATGTACATTATTTATTGTGTCTGAAGCGTCAGACAATATCTTCAGTCTCAATGACGCCAAAGTTTACAGCATGTTGACAAATTCAGGGGCGTCAAGACAGAGGGGTCGAATGACTCTTAAGGAAATGTGAAGTAACGGCATTGGATAAAAAGGCTGACCAATGGAGAAGTTGCTTTTGGCGTCGCTATGAAGGCTGCCAATAAGAGCAAAATAGGATTGTCAGACCTGAGGCAAAAGAGCCACAAGCAAAGAAATATAATAACGACATAAGAACGATGACGGTACTATTTCTAATAAAAGATGAGACTACTAGTATGATAAATCAAAGAGAAGGAAGAAGAAATAAAAAAAGGTCATTGTTGCTCAGAAAAAGATGGAAAATCGGAAAAGAAAAGAGGTTACCTCTAAAAAGAAAGTGGTAATATTCAAAAAGCGAAAAGTTATCAATACAACATCTGATGAGAGTAACGAAGCAATGGATGAACAGGAAGGTGAAGAGAAGGGCAGTTGCCTGTACTGTAATAGTTTGGTTGCGCAAAATAAAAATGGTAAAGAATGGTGTATGTGCATGTTCTGTCACAGATGGGCATATGACGAATGCACTGGAATTGACAATGATCATGATGATGAATATATGCGTTCATTTTGTATATAAAGGTTTGAAGTAGATTCAGAATTTTTTCTATGAAAAATAAAACGTTTTCCCCTAAAAGAAATTACATGTATAATTTGCATACCATTTTACCCATACGCCATTTGCTATTTTACCTTTACAATGTGGGTAAAATGGGAAATTGGAAGAGTTTAGGAAAACAGGTTTTTTGGTCCAGAAAAATTGTCCTCTATCTTAATATGAAAATATATTCTGTTTTTAAAATGTATAATTCTACTTTATGCGGAATTTCAGTCACATTACATAATTATTTCGGGCTACAAAAATGTCCACGTCTTAAGTATCCCATTTTAAGCTACATTCCCCTACTATGTATAATTTACAATACCAAAACTGTATTCGATTCTGTGTACTTACTATTTATCTACAATTAGCAGGTACTCCGAACAATGGACAAATAAAATCTATATACTTTTTCTCCACTCTAATGGATATATTTAGACGAACTTGAAGATCTAATATTCCACGAACTGGAACAAAAATCATTTCATTTCTGCATGATATCAATAAAATATATGCACAATAAGCTTCGAAAATGGGAGGAAATCACGGAGCTCAGAAAACTAGCCGAAGCAGCGATGTTATTAAATTTTTATGTGCGTGGTAGAACAAGTTATATCGACAATTTTACTGACGTACTAACCTCTTGGCAATCATTATGATTGCTGAGTTGCAAGTTTATCACAGAAAATTATGTAGCAGTTCCACTACTCAAGTGCTATTGCATATATATATATACATATATATATATATATATATATATATATATATATATATCTTCCAATCCTTCCAAATATGTATATAGAAATATTATTAATAACCAGTTATTACGAATCAAAATGTTAAGCACACCTTGTTACTATAAAGAACATCTTCATAAATTCATCAACACCGTCATCAAAAATAACTACCCGCCCAATCTTATTTTTTCTTTTATTAAAACACATTTTAAATTTAAATTCAAAAACTTGCAACAATTACAGCAACATATTGACAGATCATACTCTAGCATTTCTAAATAATTCATAAACTCCATGTCTTCTTCTAACAGTTAAACTATTCGTATAATTCACTTTAACCTGCTTTGAGAAAACTGCTTAGTCAGTAACAAAAATTCACTGTAACCAGTTCTGAGATGATTGGTAATACACATGCTTTTCCAGAAGTACCACAGTACTAGGGGTAGATATATTTTCATTTTATTTTCATTATATTCTTTTGATATTACTTTATAATACTTTGCATCCTCATTTCAATAATTAGCCACAAGCTGGTGTAACAGAATATTTTATATTCAAGTTTGATTTTTTTGTGCATTTGATCCACTTTGTCTTTTCTTCTACGTCGGGCCATTTGCATTATTTCTGTAATACATTTTACAGTTGTGTAAACAGAAACGTAGAATCAGCATTAATGAAACATGTATGGCCCTTGATAACGTACATGATTTCAGAAATGCTTTCCATATTCATTTTATTCCTTTTATATTCACTAGATTCCATTTATTCAATTTCCAAACTTCTTGCATAGCTCATCGTGCTACACTAGGCTTCTGATTTGCAAAAACCTTCAGTTTACAAGCAATTTTCTTTGGTATTTCTCGGGTATATATATATTACAAGTAATCATAAAAATCTTCAATTCAATAAAAATTTTCAATTATATATATATATATATATATATATATATATATATAATATTGCATTTTTTATTTTACGTACATTTTAGTAGAGTCTACATCAGCATAATTATGTTTTTCAAAATTCATACATTCGGCATTTAAAACCTATCACAATTCTTCTAGCTCTTCTTTAATTTTATTGACTTGTTTCAGTCAATTCATATGTTGATTCAATTCATATTTTGAGAGACTATAATTTGACTATTCATAAGTCTATTCATAATTTTACTATTTATACATAGTGTCCCTTTAAAAAGATTTTAAGCCTATATTTGAAACCCACTGAGTGTGTGTTAATACTTAAAAGATTATCGGTACACCATCGGTCGACCATCGGTTCACCTGCAAGGAAAAAGTATAATACACTCTAAAAATGATACATATTTTTCAATATGGCTCTTACTTACGAAACTAATCGTTTTAATCGGAAATTGGATAAGTTTGGTTATGTTTGGATTTGATACTATAAGAATACAGTCTTATCCATCTAGGTCGCAAGATGGGTTTTGGTTGGTCTGGGAATTTCTTTCTATCCCTTCCCCTCTCCATTTTGTCAGCTTCTGAAGTAGAAATTGAAAATTTGGCTTTATTAAATTTTGTCCAGTGTGCGATACTATAAGTACTCCGTTAGGTTATATACAATACAGTAGGCAATACTATAAGAGTATAAGCATTGAGTGCTTTAGGCTACTATAGGACGTCTGGTGAACCAAGAAAATAAAAAAAATGCTAAACAATATTCAAAGAGATTCCAATAAATGTGTGCATATTGTAAGTACAATTTGGTCATGAAGGAATAATTTAGAGGATATTGTTTCTAATATCTTTTAATGTAATGCATATTTTTCTTCTTTTGAAATATATTATATGGATCATAACAGTACAGGTGGTGTTGTAAGCCATTTGTAATATTAATTTAGAGGAGAGTCAGACAAAACTGAGTACCAATATTTTTGACTAAAGATGTCTTGCCATCTGATGATGACTATATTGTCCATGTTTTTAAAAAATTGATTAATGGCAAATATATTTGATTAATAGATGAGGAAAAAACAGAGCTACTTTTAAACGGTATGAAATTCAACTACTTTATAATGAATATATTGCTTAAAATTTTCTGAAAATGTTACAAAAGCTGTTGCATTAAAGGTTTAAAAGATTTGAATCTCAACTGCGGTGATATAATAGTCAATTTTTATTGATAAGATTCAGTGAAATGTTCTTTAACAAAATAGTTCATTGTTTATTTATTTGGAGTGATGATGCAACAAATCTACTACATATAACAATTGGCAAGCATAGTTCCGTAGTCTTTATTTTTATTTAGTCAGTTATACATTACATAGGTACATTATAGTCTTAACAACGTCATGTTTTCTGCACTGAGATATAGAAGTGTGATATTAGATATTTTTTGAGGGCTGGTTCTTACACCCGAAAATTTCAGTTCTTTATATGCCCAATTGGGAGCACGTAGCTTGCAGTAATTCCGAAAATAATGATTCGTAAGTTTTATTTCATTTGTGAGTTTTGCAATCTAAAATACACATTTTGTTACTAATTTGATGCCACTGAGATACTTTAGCAAGTTCCACTTGAAAAGGGAATTTGATGCCACTTGAATAAGTATTAGTAACTATATCGAAAATCAGATACAAAAATTTCATTCATTTTATTTTACAATTTATCTAAACAAAGATTGAGTTTGTTAAAATGTTATCAACTTTTACTTTGATTTAAATAGATACCCATTTTCAAGCCACCATGAGATTGAATGGGTAACTTAGTACTTCTCTGTAAAAAAATTTGCTACGTTTTCAAACACCGTAAATATTTTTGTTACATTTTCAGAAACTTTTGAACTATATATTCGTTATAAAATAGTTGAATTTCATACCTTTGAAAAAAATAGCTTTTCGTTTCTAATCCATATTTAAGTATCAGGTGAATAAGCAATTTTACTCAGTTTTGTTAACATTCTTTAAGAGACTCCCCGTAGAACATAATACATAAAACTGCTGATTGTGAGAATGTAACTCTAATACTTAAATACAAGCATACAAAAATTAGGTGCCGCCAATTTTTTCGAAAGAAATTTGATCCCTCTGCTTGTTAAGCAGTTTTCCATACCGGTTGTTAATAAAAGACACTATTTCTGACCAGAGACTTCAAAAAGTTGTAGTCACGTTATTTATTTCACATGTAATATTATTTTATTAGGAAATCTAATAGAAATACTCTGCCTGAACTTTCAAGATATTGCTTATTGTTCAAAATAATTTGTCAAAATACAATCATGCACAATTACTAAGTACTAAGCAATTGATGGTTGAATTTTTATATGTAACATCGTAGCAATTCGATCAATGAAGATCAATTTTGAACAGTTAACACGCTTGAATTTCATTTTTGTTTAAAACATTTAAAAATAAGCCTTATTTTTGGTGCCAAATGGTGTGTACACTTGTGTACGCACCATATCGTGTACTCACAATGGCGTGCAATGGCGTTTATTCCATGATTGTGTACGCACGATGGTGTGTAATGGTTTTTACAACATTATTGTGTACGCTTAATAGTATGCAATGGTGTGTACGTATTTGTGACACAATCATTAAACTTTTTTCTATTTTGTGTGCTCATTTCGTACAGTCATACACATTTTCGAAAACCTGGAGAAATTTTTGAACCGGGAATGGAAAAATCCGAAATGCGATTCCTTAGTAAACCTCCTATCCTCTTCGGAATTTGATCCTGAATCCATATCATACACCATCTATCTATAAGCTCTATCTATAGGAAAACCTGAGAAATAAAAGTTTCAAAGCAAATAAAAAAATACAATAGTATGACAAAATGTTTGCCATCAACAAAAGTAAATCTGATGTAGGCAGCACCATACTTTCCCTACATAATGCTTCAAGTAGGGAAATAGTCCTTACTAGACTTTTCCTACATAATGATTCATGTAGTTCCGCTTCATTTATTTCTATATCAACGAAAAAATGATATACAAGATCCACGGCACAATGTTTTAAATGCAGGATTGTACATTTGGCACTTTTATTCATGACAACATGCAAAGCTATTTTTAAGTACCCCATTATTACCCATTCTGCACAAATCCTACTCAAGTCTCCTGAAACCTACTCAAATCTTAGGATGAGTCGGACGGTTTGAGTCTTCCACATTTTGCACAAATTCAGTTGGATTGTTATCTATATTGATAACATTCGCAATAAGCAATAAGCAATTTTAAATGATTTTGATAATTAATTCTTCAAATTGTCTTCATTTCCGTTAACATAGCGTCATTTCTACAACTTTGGAAATGGTTTCGCTAATTTGGCACGATTAAAAGAGTCATCAAATTGTCAATATTTCACCAACTCAGGCCAGTGTTTTTAAATGTATCACCAAGTGTTACCGATAGATGAAGGGAAAGGTTTTTTGTAGCTAAATAAATGACTATTTACGAATTGTTGGGTGACAAAACAAAACTATTACACGAAGTTATGAATGTAATGATCCATGGGACAGGTCCATGGGATTGATAAACAAATGTGTCGCATAATAGTGTATATAAAAAATGAACACATTCATTTTATTTTATATATTTTTTGATAAATTTATATTAAAAGCATGCAAGATCTCGAGAACGGTTCATACTAACATTGTAAGTTTAATGTAATTCGTTTTCAATTGAAAAATTAGAATGGAATTTATAACTTATGTAACAATATCAAAAATTTGAATTTTTAAAGATTTTTCAAACTTTTATTCAAAAATGCAGAAGTCTTTCGAATATTCGACCCCGTCTAAAATCAATTTGTTTCCAGTATTCACCGATTATAATATTTGCATCAAAATTCATAGAGAAACTATCCATTCGATCGTGATATATCGCATCCACAGACTCACGGGCACACACAATAGCATACATACATATATACACACTAACATACATACACACATAGACACTAACATAAATACACACATAGGTACTAACATAGATATACACTAACATATATACATACACACATGCACACTAACATACATACACATATGCACACTAACATTCATGTACACACACGCGTACACAGACGCCACATCGAAAATATACGATTCGAGTTCAGAGATTTTTTAAACGTTCTCATCGTGCGAGATAGATATAAAAATCTAATTACACAAAGTGGTTAAAACATTGTATAATTTATAGAAGGTCTTTATTGTATGCATTACGGAAATTTTCGGAAAGCGAGCCCATTTAGGAAAGCTATAATAAACTGTGAACACGGGATTCGGCAACACCTTCATATAGCACATCCCTTAAAGGTGGAGGACCACACAGTACACTGGGAAAAACGTTGCAAACCTTGAAATCATAAAAGATGCAAATACTGTGATTATTCTTGAGACCTTTAAGATTCTTGAAGAAAAGTTAATTATCTGAATAGTGGAAGTACCCAAAATAACACAGGTTCGCTTCCCCGATGTTGAGCGATAATACTCAACAATGACCGGAAATGATTAAATAATAATGGTATATAACACAATTAGTAAATACATTTGAAGATGAAAAAAATTCTTTAATTTCTGGCATGACGTTAATATGGTTTTACTACATTGAAATCTCGAATCATACAGATCATGGAATTTTAGCAACACCAAATTTAGACACATACTGTATAATCACACATGGCATAAAAATCACTACTTATGATCGAAGATTGATTATCTTATCTAAAAACACTTTAGAACTTCTCATACACTATTTTGAAGAATCTTCATAAATATATCTTTAATTTTAGAAATTATATTTTATCACAATTAGGACTGGAGTAATTAAATCATTATGACAAATTTAGAACATTCAAGCAATAAAGCATTTCAATTAATCCAAAGGGCAGTAAAGCCGCTAGTTTCGTTTCTATATCATAGAACTTATATCCAGTCCAATTTTTTATTCCTTTTAAATTACGTGAGATTTTTACTTACAATAGGTATTTTACTATAGGTATTAAGTACCTTTCTTTACCACACATACTTTCCTTGGTCAGGAGTTTTATTTTAGGAATTTTAGTATTATAAAAGTATGGACCTGACCAACGCAGGTCTACCATCTTCGACTATATTGTCCCAACTGACTCAAACAGTAGCGTTACGTTACAGCTACTTCAGAAACTCTAACGTCACACAACATATATACATATACCAAATGCTTGCAGTACTAGCGCGCAGAAAGAGAGCAATAATAAACAAATAAAATTAAAACAGATGTACTTCCAACGGATTTTTCTCAAAGCGGAAGTTCCAAGGAAAAATGACATGTAAATGCAGAAAAGATGCGGTTTCATTCTGAGCCAGAATTTTACACTTACATTTGGCTCGTAAAAGCATTTAAAATAGAAAATATGAACTTGCAAAAATCGCGACACTACAAACAATACGTTCGTGCACAAGAATTTTATGTACATATTGTCCAAAATGTCCTCTGTCAGAAAGAAGGTGCATTTGAAATTGATAAAGAATGTTACCGTGTAATTTATCAATCATTGCAGATGACATCGTTTTACAGACCTTGATGATACGACTTATTGAAAGGTATTTGTATCTCATCGCATACGTGTTCCTTACGTTAAGAGTGGTCATTTCTACTAACTGGTCATTGTTCTACTAGTTTGTAATTGATATTTTTAATTTTTCATCCTATGTAATATAGTACAGAGAAAGTATTGTTTTCACGAAAATTTTCGAATTTGAGATTTTGATGTTAATTTATGATTTAAAACATCCTGATTGATTTTGGTGTGCTGTTCGTCTGCCTGTATGTATGCCTTTAGTAGATTTCTGTACACGTTAACGACCACAAATATTAATGAATTTACACGGAACTTTATATCCGGCTTTGATTTAAAAAAATCTATACCTAAATAGTTTTTTTTTTAAATTGGAGAAAGAATTCGAAATGCATTCAATATTTTGTGTTTTTTAACATGACACCATAGGACAAAATTTGACATACTCATTTATAAAATCGTTTATTATTGGCTCAATGATCACGACACTTAATAGTCTCAAGCCATGTTGTGAAAAATAGACGAGATACAATGTATTAGTTCATGACATCATTAGCCCCCCTATATGGAAAGTTAGCCCCTCCCAGGAGATGCATTGTCAAGCATTGTATCAATTGAAAGATTTCTTCAAGTGACACGCTATAATTGTAATAATTTGGACCAATGACGCCGATTTTTCAACTTTTTTCTTGTTAAATTAAAAAAAACTAAACTCCTAAAAATAGATTCTGGTAAGCGAAAGAAAAATTGAGCCACATTCGAGTTAATTTTTTCTATATTTCTTTGTTTCCTACATTTTTAAATTCTCTACTAGGGTCGCTTCAATCAATGTCACTTATACTTAAGGACTTTTCCAGAAACCTCTCCTTTTAAGTATCTGCAAAATTTATAATCTTGATTTAGTTTGCAATAAAGTTGTATATTTAGACATAGAAATTTAGTATATTTAGATTTTTTCAAGTGAATGATAACACGCTATAATTGCAAAAATTTGGACCGATGACACCGATTTTTCAACTTTTCTCTTGTAAAATTAAGAAACTAAAATCTTAAAAATGGATTCTGGTATGAGAAAGAGAAATTGAGCCACATTCTAGTTAATATTTTCTATCTTTCTTTGTTTCCTACATTTTAAAATTCTCTACTAGGGGCGCTTCAATCGAGGTTACTTATACTTAAGGACTTTTCCAGAAACCTATCCTTTTAAGTACCTGCTAAATTTATAATCTTGATTTAGTTTGCAATAAATCTGTATATTTAGACATACTTCAGTTATAACGGCGATTAATGTTAACTAAAATCTAGAACATTTAAGGGATTTAAATAATGTATTCAACATTACTTTGACAGATATAAATTGTTTTAAGCTTCAGTTTTCAAGCATAAAATTTAAATGACCACTTTCGCTTTTGACAAATAAACACCATGGCTTTGATCCAAGATTAAAATTTAATCCGAAGTGTTTCATTAAGGATCCATTCATTACATTTATGGAATTATTGATGCGCGTTTTATATATTATATCTTAATGTAAGCAAAATCCTTGTAATTTCAAATAAAGTCATGGTTTTTACTAAGTAGCACTAACAGTAAAATATATCATGTGTCCAAGACATGACTTTCTGAGCAAATAAACAAATTTCGTTATTGTGGGACAACCATAAAAATTGCATAAGTTGATACAAATTTATTTGACACAATAAAGTGCAATATTGCACATTGGTAAGTTTACCATTACGAAAGGTGACAATTCTTTCATTTATACCTTCATTATGCATGCGTGCTACACCAATTTGCTATAACTAAGGAACATTTATTTAACCAAACATTTTTTAAAGTGCCAATTAAAACATGGAGTTGATATTTTGAACCACTAAATATGATTAAAAACACGGATTTATTGCCACTAAAATGACACATTTAACCACGTAAATTTCCAATTACACATTTCAAACTATATGAACGTGTTATTTTACTCTTCCATATGATAATTGCACTAAATAGCAGGTATATATTATTTTACGTAAATAAGACACTTTTAAATCATTTCATCAACTCATTTTACGCACATAGTTGTCTGCTACCCACCTGGTTACTTGTTTAAAAGGGTCCTTTAGTAGGTACCTAATTGAACAGGTAAACGAATATATAAAATTAACATCTTATGTTGCCTCTTTACATGTTTAAAACGGTCTTTCGACGGTAAATATTATATACACGTTATCCCGTGCAATAATCTAGATATACTAGTTACCTTTCCAAGTGTATAAACGGAAATTTAACTGAATAAAAGTGTCATTCAAGTGGCGATAAACGCAAAATTTGGTGTGCTTTAAACAATTCTTTTTTGTGTGTTGATGTCTTCAGGACTATCATCCATATATATATATATATATATATATATATATATATATATATATATATATATATATATATATATATATATATATATATATATATATATATATATATATATATATATATGGATGATAGTTATGATATATATATATATATATAAATAAAAATTGAAGGATTTTAATCGAAAATTATGCATAAACTACTGTATGTACAAAAAAACCCATCTCTAGCATATCTGTTACAAATGAGTAACTATAAGCCAAGACTAAGGATAAAGATAGAAGGTAACATATCACTACAATGGAAAGGGGGATGAGAAGAATATTAGGATTCAAAAATCACAATTAAAAGTATATAAAAGTAAATAAAAATAAAACTCAGTAAAAATGAGAATAGGCAATAATAATCAGCTCAAGATAAGAGATTAAGAATAGAGAACAATCAATTGAAACTACACAAAAAATGGCGGTTAGTTCGAAATTGCATTCTCATCAGGACAGCCATACAATTCGAATTAAAACCAATAGAATAGCCAGTTTCTGACAATGGCGATAGTATTTAACTATAGACACCATTGGAACTGTCTACTGGCTAGTGGAAGGAGAAAAATAAATCAATTGAATTATACAAAGCTGAAAAACAATACCTCCTCGAACTTTAATATGAAATCAAAAGAATAGCACCACGTGTAAGATAAACTAGTGACTGTGCATTTCACCTCACTTCGTCAAAGCGAGTGGGCGAGCATTTCACCTCACTTCGTCAATGCGAGTGGGAATGAATACAATTGAACGATACATAATATGTATGGAGACTTTCGAAAATAGTAAACAGTATAGGACTCAGGACAAGCGGAAAATAGTCATTCGAAAATAGTAAACAGTATTAGACTCAGGCCAAGTGGTAAGTGAGGTGATAAGAATGGGTGAATTTTCAAAAATGAGTTAACCAATCAAAGATAAATAATGCATGTGTAAAATTATTACGTGGTACGAGTATATTTGAAATTATTAATAATATTATTTACAAATACTTCCGGATATAGGTAGTTTTGACAAATGCGTTTAAGATTATTGATGTGGAGAAAGTGAAACTGAGGACCAGAAAGTCGATGTATTCGAAATAGCTGGTTTAAAATGATGTTTCTAAACAATTGAATAGAATTACAAGAATGATATGATAGCAGCTTTATGATAGTGAAGTTGTAAGAATCTTTTTTATCATATAGATTGGTGATTACATGATTATTGAGGGTATCTAAATTTAGGTCTAAAAAATTAACAGTTTGACTAACGCAAGGCTCATTAGGTATTAATTCTAGGTTAGACGGGTAAAAATCAATATTAATGGGATAGGAATCATCAATGATAATACAAATTAAGTCGTCAACATATCTATATATAATATATGAATTAGAGTTAAAATGACATTCATAATAATAAAGATATAAGTTAGCGAGTATACTACTACTACAGCCACCTTGTGGTACACCAGATGTTTGTAAATAAATGTTATCACCTTGGATAATATAATTGTTGTATAACACAAAGTGCAAGAGCATAGGAAAATTTTTGACATTAAAAGCATCATGATTGGAAGATATATAGTCATGATAAAGAGAGATAATAACTTTATGCAAATCTTTAATGACAATATTATTAAATAGGTCTTTAAAATCAAAGGTTTGGAAACCAAGAATTTGTGGTAACTTGCTAAGGTGATTAACTAAATCAAAACTATTGTTCAAAATGAAATATCCTAAATTCCTGAATTTAAGAGATTCATTAATTCGATTTAAACAGTTAAGCAAGTACTTACTAGCTGTAGTGGTAAAGGTATTATGTCCACAAGTGACTGTTCTAAAACTGAGAGGTGATTTGTGGAATTTAGGAACCAAAGTAACATAAGGAAATTTAAAAAACTTACAATTAATATTTAATTGTGTATATAATTTTAGCATTTTAGTTTTGATTTGGATAGACTGATTATGAATGGGTTTAAAAATTTGATTATCTTTTAAGTAATTCTGTAACAGAGAAACATAATATTTTTTTACAAATGATGGCATAATTATTAGAAGCTTTATCTACATAAGTTATTACAAAATGTTGTTGTAGTTCTTTGATAGCAGATAGGAGTTGTTTATAAGGATACCTAGGCTTCGTTAATTTAGTGTTTATAATAACATTTTTAAGTAGATCTAAGGTCGTATACTTCCATAGATTGAATGCTTCAATAGGAATAGAATGTGAACAAGCAAGTTGATATATGAATTTGTCAAAATCAAATGATAGAGACTGAAGAAGTTGTTTAGGGTGATGGCAGAATGGAATGCGAAATTTAGACCCTTTATTCATAATATCCCGAAGTATATCATCCTGAACTATACTGAGATCCCCAGTAATAATGTGACCATGAGTGGAGTTGACAAAAGGGGCAAGATTTTGATTGCTGCATACACATGATGTAAGATCATCAGAGTTTAATGTCCTAGAAACTTCATTGTAATTGTAAATAGTTCTACCAATTGGTAAATTATATTTGAATGATTTTTGTATTTTGATATCATTTACTGGTAACAAGTGCTGATGTTTTGCAAATAAATTAATGAAGTTAAGAGAATTAAGAATAGGGTGTTTAAAAGAAATTACACAGTAAGCTATTTTAGTATGTGGATTTGGTGAATGGAGTAGGTGGTAATTTAAGAAATTTGTACGTGAAAGAAGCAAATCAAAAAATAAATGTTTAAAATGCGCATGAGTTAATTTCAATTTTAAAAAATTAGTATAAACAATACTTAATTTGCTTTTTCTGACTTTATATAACCATGTTCTAACAGGTAGAAAATTGAAAGTTTGAGAATAATTATATTGTAATTTTAAAATGTCTGCTTTGTAATCAATAGTTTTACTTAAGTTACTTTTTCCTTTGCCACGCTTATATCGCTTTTTACTAGGAGATGATGACTTTGAATAATGAAAAAGATGTTTATATACTGAAGATTTATGAGAATTGTATTCAAAACTATTGTTAACAACATTATTATTATTATAAAGTTGATTAAAGCCATAGGGGAAGAGAGTTTTATATTTTTAATGTAATAATTTTCAAATACTAATCTAGCCGTGAGTGAAATTTTAATATCTAAAATATGAAGGGATACATTTTTAAATCCGTGTGTAGCAAAGTGCTGATATTCAAATTGATTTTTGGTAGGGAGGTCATTAAAGACTTTATGGTCAAATTTTTTAATATGATCCCTGTGGACATTCATTCTCAGATGTAAAGGGTTGCTGGTTTGGCCAATATAGGATAAGTTACAAATAGTACAATTAAGTTTGTATATGCAATTAAAAACTTTGCAGAATTTTTGTGAAGTGGAATTATTATTAATTTGTAATGGGTCAGCATAAGGACAAGTTTTGCACCTAAGATTGTTGCATCTATTGAAGGAATATGATTTAGATTGAGAGAAGGTATGGTATTCTTCCAAATCGTCTATAACGCTTAATTGGTCAATGTTTGTCGATCTATAATTATCCCAATTCATAATAATAATAGACCGGACACTAGGTAATGAAGAAAATTTACATCACGAATTCTAATTAAAATTCCCAATATAAACCCCTTCAAAAACTATTTTGTCAGGTACGAATTTCAAATTTTAACTAATACCATAAGAATTGAATCGAAATTTTGGAGAGTAACAAAACAAGCATAGTAGAAAAGAGATTTTCATACGAAATATTCATAAATAAGCGAAGTGAGGACAAATAATTATATTCATCCGGAATGGAAGATATACAAAACCGTTAATACGTATGTGTCTGACTGAATCCCTACAACTGCTGGCAAAAGAGGGCCACATATAGTGGAAATACTTGTCTAGATTAAAATGTAAAAATAAGCAATAAAATATATTGACGTCTGGGTTAACTAAAAGATACAGAAAAAATAACACAAAAAACACAATAAACTCTAATATATATTTATATATATGTATATATATATATATATATGGATGATAGTCCTGAAGACATCAACACACAAAAAAGGCTTGTTTAAAGCATATATATATACATATATATATATATATATACGAGAGAGAGAGAGGTACCTCTTTTGGTACAACATATCCACATCTCATTGATGAAAATTTTATTACATAACAGACGTAGAAGCACGGTTGAACAAATTATACATAGTTTTTCAAGTTGATCTATTTGCTCTATATGAGTCCTGCTCTACATGATGGTCGTCATGAATCAAAATACCTAAGCTAGATTTTTTACACACCAAATAATTTCAATTTCCATATATCATTATTGTTGAGACAATAAAGGAAAAACTTATATTCAAAATATTTTATAAATCATTATATAACTAGTCATAAATACTTTGTGATCAAGATATTTTTAATTAAGAATTTTTTATGCATTGAGGTATTTTTCTATTCATTTACTAAAATAATCACGCTCGTTTAAGTTAGTGTTAAAAAATAACGTATACAATAAATTTGCTTTGCCTTAATAAAAGGCATTTTCATTTATTATAAAACCTGGTAAAACTCAAAGATTAATTAAATATATATTTTCATAGACTTAAAAATTGAAGTTTCTTTAGTAAAATATATTTCTTAATGCATCGAAAGGGAGCAAGCAAGTATTCGAAAAAGACGAAATATATTATAACTTATTTAGGATCAAAAGAAATTTGAATATTTTAATGATGTTGCATAAAAGCAAAATCTCATGAATTATAAACCAAAGGAGACATTGATACAAGTAAATTTTTATCGTTTCAATTTAAACATTACTTAATGCGCAACTGCAAATTGTTAAAATATAACTTTAAATATCTCTGAATTGCGCTAAATGCATATATATATATATATATATATATATTACTCGGTAGAAGAGTTACAGTATTGTGGCAATTAATTGAGAAATGCAGTTTTTTTTATAAAATTCAGTTTTATTCAAGTTTTCTATGGATACATTTAAAACTAATTAGTGATATGACCTCCCCGACACTTTATAACATCACAGACACGTTTCGGCATGGAATGTACTAGACTAGCACATGTAGTTTTAATTTCAACGTCTCTGAACCATATGTCAATAACGGCCGAAATTAGCTTGTCCATCGTCGTACAGTGAAATTTGTGAAGCCGTTTTTTGACAATAGCCCACAAATTTTCTATGGGATTCAAGTCTGGTGAATTCCCGGGCCAATCCAGTACGGTAATATTTATTTTGAGCAGAAATTTTTGATTCGCTTCGAACTGTGACATGGCGCGCTGTCATGTTGGAAAACGCAATCTCCGTTCGACCGCAGTTTAGCCATGGTTGGAAGCACTTTTCGGGTCAATATGACTTCGCAACTGGCACTGTTCGTCATCGCGGCATCCGTCCGCGTTCTAACAGCCTGTATCGCACTGTTGAAGGTGCAATATCAAAACCAGCTGCCACCATGGACTTAGACAGGTCAAGACTGGTTAATCGAGATTGTTAACACTCATTCGATGTAAAGTTTTGTCGTCACGAGTCGAAGTTGATATTTTTCGGGCGCATCTTCCAGAGCGGTTGGTTCCAGCATTTCCTGTTTCCTGAAACCGCTTCCAGATCCTCCCGACACTTGTTGTACTCACTCCACATACTTTACCTATTTCCTCGAACGTCTTAGACGTGTGTTCATTAAGCGCAATCACTTTAGCACGTGTTTCCGCGCTGATATCCATGACGCTAATGAGCCCCTCAACAACTAAGAAACTACCACTGCGGAACACCTGCCACCTGGCGGAGGAATTTGAACACCTGCTACTTACCAGGTGCATACGAACACCTGCTACTTTGATAATAACTGCAATTTGAACTCTGAGCTAATTTGGAGTGCTTCTTCCTAAGCTTACGTGTGATAAAACGAAAAAAAATGGCATTTCTCAATTAATTGCCACAATACTGTATAATTACATACTGCTAAACTATTTTTTACGTGGCACTAAGACCTTTATTACACACAGAAACAATGTCAAGAGAACCTTCCGCAGACTGAATCTGCTCAGCACCCAGCTTTGTTATGGGCTCATATTCGGGATTTTGAGTAGAATCAGATTCTCTTTCAGTACCTTAGTAACCCATTACCTACGTATTTTAATTGGAAGATAGTAGGTGACACATACCCAGCTAGTCGCATGTGCCACGTCCTGTGCTTCAGAGCTTATATTGGAACTTTGTCATTGCTTATGCTATCAAAGACATTGTTCGCCTCCATATAAGTGTCATTCAAATGCACTAAAGTATAACAAGATATATAGGTATGAATGTGATCGTGACCGACAATATAGTATGGGACAGTTTGAAGAAGATGATCAAGAAAATCTCGAACTGAATGATATTAGTGTTGTAATGGAAACAATGATGACTGTAATTAAAATATGATTGCAGTCGTGAATAAGTATTTTGTATAATTTTTAAATGATACCTTTAGATTCAAATTTTAATTTCATATGTATGTACTGATAAAAATAAGGATAATACCTATATGATGTCACTAATAATGATTGATATACTTATACTTAGTCCCTAAAAGCAATGGCATGCATATCTATATGCACTGGCTGAACCCTAGGGAAAGTAAGTTACTGTTTAAGTAGATATAGGCTATATTTACGTAGACATAATTGTATTCAAAACACTTTAGGGTATTTATTTCTCCCGCTGTTAAGAGATGTCTAAGTTAGATTAATGTGCACTGAACAACTTTTATTTCTTGATACTGCTATTTTCATAAGCTTTTAAAGACAATATGTGTAAAAAGGACTGGTCCCAATAATACGTAACGACATGTTATTTTGCGTAGAAGTAGAAATACATTTTGTATATGTATTTTTAACACTTTGCAACATAATTGAAAAGTGTTTATGACTTTAATCATGCTGTCTATCTGTCTGTCTGTCCGATTGCACGATAACTGCCGTAAAAATGATTTTATCAAAATGACAATTTATTATGTTGTTGAGACAATCTGTGGGACATATGGGAATGTAAATTAATAATATCACCCAATTAGTTTTGGATTGAACTCGGGTTGAAGAAATGAAATACACTTATCTCTATGGGACCTAATTTTTCAAACATTTTTTAAAGTGGAGTTAACATTTTCAAACGGCTTCGAAAATTTTAGGAATTATTAAAATTTTCCCATAAAATATATAAAAAATTTCATTAAAATATATTTTAAGTTTTTAAATAAAAATTTAAATATTAATTACATCCATATAATATGAAGACCCACTTCAAAATAAATTATAGCATCCATCATTTTTCCCACAGTAATAATCGTGATTTTTATAAATCTTTTAAATTTAGATTTAGTGTTGCACCCATCCTAAAACCGCTTTATTTTTTACTATCTTCTGTGCATTCATATTCTATACCAATGCAATTACACTATTTTTGAGTTTAAAGGATCATCAAACTTTGATTATTTCTAACAAAGCCTAATTTTACAATTTGCTGAATGTAAATAAATCAAGTTGTAAGGTAAGTTGTATAAGAATTGTTGAAATTTTTAACGTAAAATTATTTAGCTCTGGAGTTTGGGATATATGTGATATGAATGAGGTATTCATTGATTTTACATAGAGAAGCAGATGATTTTGCAGCATTGCCTTTTTTTCGATTAAATTTTAAGCATGGATTTAGAAAGTACATTTACATTCCTAGCTGTAAGTTTCAAAGTAAATTAATTATTCTAGTATTATTGTAATATATCAGAATGTAGACCGGCAATTATAAGATGGGTTGTATAAGAATTGCTGAATCTGTTTCATGTAAAATTATTTATTTCTGGAGTCTGGAATAAAACCGTATGAATAAAACATTCACAGTTTTACATAGAGAGACAGACGATTTATATTTCGATGGCGTAATTTGAGTAATAATCATTTTTTCTTCGAAAGTTTTCAGGTAAAATAAATTATTGTAGTTCTGTGCTTATTAAAAAATATCACCGCTGAATGTACTGCATTTTAGAGATGCGAAGCATTCAGCGAATTGCATTTCAGTTTGAAGGTATTTCATAATCAAGGCTTTATGCATGATTGATCTTTCTTGTTTAATAAAACGGACCGTTTCTTAGATAAATAGGAAGAAAGTGTTTGTAATGGCAGTCATTTGGTGTTTCACTTCCCAGCACTTGAATAATCAATTTGCTAAAGAACTACCATCGGAATTATGTTTCGAGACCGAAGAGATTGACAACGCTCTTCGCGATTCAGATCACTCAACCGAAGCGATTGAGCCCATTTTCACACATTCTACATTTTCAAGTAGCCCAGGGGAGCCAATTGTTCTACAGTTCACAGTTGATTATGTAGAAAATTTATATTTTGTAAATATTCTGTTAGATAAATGAATGATAGCAGGACGGACAGTTGTAATGAATTTGAAAGTTTCTTGAACTCAACACTTGTAAACTCAACAAATTTCCTTTTACTTACCTTATTTTGTTAAACTATACATCTTCAATCGCGGAAATATTTAAAATCTTGCAGAAAAATTCAAATCGAAAAGAATTGTATGTAATACATTGTATTGATGTTTTCAGCCAACTCCGTTTCACCTTTCTTTAAATGTAATGAAGAAACGTGTATAAAGACATATATGGTTTGCTTTATATAAATTTACGAAATGAAAAGAATATAGAACATTTTAGAAACATCAATTTGTCACAATATCCAACTAACCTATTAATTCTTCCAAACTACACTAACAAGTTTCTTGCATGCATTTGCAGACAATTGCATGAAAATGGTCGAGTTCTACTTTTTCCGATTATGTTTAAAATTTAATCAATATTAGAGGGACGCAAAACGTACTTAATTGCCAAATGTTATGAAAAGTGATCAATAGCTGTGTAGCTATTTTACAGTAATGCATTGTAAATGTATAATCACACGGCTAGACAGATATTTAGTCATATTACAAACGAATGATTTGAGATTTCACGTTCTAAAATTCTGTTAACACATAAAAAGCTGGAATTCAAGTTATTTTACTTTATTCCAGTAATCCCTTTATTAATTATAATATATATCATATAGTAAATAAAATTGATAAAGATTGATGTACGTAAAATTATTGATGTACATGACGTTAGCAATATCAAGAAGTTTATTGTATTTTCAAGTAATGTGATGACTTACCAGAAAAAAGTGTGCAATGAACGGAAATGTTCATAATTGAGTATTAATTTTAGTTAATTATAGCGCTCTAGGCTGATTCTTAGAAAACCCCGCCTACCTTTACAATAATTATAACTGATATTACAAATTTTGAGTTATTAATCAATCAAGAACATTAAAACTGAGAACAACCACTTGAAAGTTTTTGGTTGATAGCTGCGATGGGTGGTTTAAACCCCATTACCTTAAGCAATTTTTGTGTTTTCTTTTAACTATGTTTAATTTAAATTATGGTTTAAACGAAGATTTACACCACGTTTTTTTGTTTCCTTAAGTATTTAAATCCTGGTTGATAGAAATTTTTTATGGGATTTGGCATCACGCAGAGCATAATGGGAAGTTGCTCGTATTTGAGAAACATGCTACTACCTAAATCCACTGAAAACTACACAGGTTACAGTTGTTTGTATAATGGCTTCGCTTTCTAAAAAGTAAAATTACGGACAAGTGGACATGTTTTCTTGTAAACAGTCACATATTAATTTTAATTTCAGAAAATATTTTTAAGAACTTAAGATTAATTTACGATTTTGAAAGCTAATTATAAAAAGTAATACACTCTTTATATCGTAGAATGCATTTCAAAATAATGAATGTGTTGATGCATGAACTTTTCTGTCCGGAACTACGTAATTTATAGCTAGCTCATTTTTCAAAAACCGTTTGGAAAATGAACTCAATTATGTATTTGATACTCTCCATTGTATGTCAAATAACTTGGCCCAACATTTCAGTGCTTTTAGACATTCTTTTAAGAACAGTCACAGACAAATGATATATGAGGAGATATAACTTTACTTTAAATTATAAATTAAAGGCTAAAAATACAGGTTTGCGGTCGCAATGATTTATAACCCATAAATCACGATTTGCGCGAGGTTTTAACTTTAATTTATAATGAAGATTAACTGTGTCTAGGACTCAAGAATTTCTTAAATGTAACATTTTTCTATGGTCTTTTAAATACAGAAATTATTAGATAACAATCTACATGCAATTCTGAACCGTAATTTTTTTTAAATAAAGATGTATGGGAGACTGGGATACAGTTAGGCTGCGTAATATGTGCAAATTTATGATCTCTGATAAGCTTTACAAAGGGCCCAATGTATGCCAGTCCTGATCTGAGAGGTCAGAAACGCTATAAATAAGTGGACTTCAAGAACAGGTGTGGCTGAGCCACATCAGTTACTGGAAGCTAAACATGAAAAAATGGGATTGATTAAAGGTTTAACCAATAAGAAAGTGATATCGGATCACCCTGAGGTCAACCAATGAAGTACGGTAGGCGTATCTAGAACTAAGGCAAAAAACGGTGGCAACAGGCAAAAGGTTGATGGGAATATAGTTCAGAATATATAGACACAAGGTTATATGCATTAAGGTTCGCATACAGTGCAGTCAGAATAAGATATGCTTTAGCTTCCACACAGATGCTTAGAGAAGGTGCATCAAAATAGTGGATAATATTCAATAAGCTAATCTGATAGCGCAGTCATGTTAGAATATGCAGGTTATTATTCATGCAGGGCAGTGGTAGTGGTAGCTTAAAATTGAGTAAATGATCACCGAAGAGGCAACTGTGGGCGGATAAAGTCCAAAATAAGCAAAAAATCGAATTTGTGTTGCGCAATGCCAAACGGCCACGATAAAAATCGAACATGCAGTTCAGCGTCTAAAGACAATAACCTATCATATATTATAAAAGGTCATAATCATGTTTCTATATAGTATACCTGGTCTAACATACCCACTTTCCTCCTTAAATATATGTGATAATTGTTGCAATCTAATTATTATTATATGGTGCTTCATAAATATGTATTTTAATGTTGAAATGGGTAAAGTAAATTGTGTAGTTTTATGTTAATATATTTTATTCCAGTATCTCGCACAAACAAATTTTGGTGGGTTTTATAGCGGCACAATGCAATTTATACGACTTACGATTTTCAACTATATTTATATGTTGAAAATCGTACTAAATATGCATTGCTTATCCTTTTTGTTTGTGCCCCACCATGTACAAGAACTCAAAATAAAAAGTAATTTTTATATATTTTTTTTTGTTAAACAATATCATAAACTTTAAACATTTCATTTCACAAAAGAAATCCCACTTGTGTTGCAAAGACATTTAATACAGGAAAAAATGACAAAAGTTCTATTTCTTCTGAGATAATTAATCTCAGTTCCGATTAATTGAGAAAGTGACTAAAAAACAGCTGTCCTCAGCTCTTAAGGGTCATTAAATCATGTACGTTCAAAATTTACAAAAAAGTAAATAGTGGAAAAGAAGGTAAAATAAAATTTATCTAATTATACTTTGCATGTATGTAAAGGTGAACAAGAAAGATCAATCATGCTTAAAGCATTGATTATGAAACACTTTCCAACTTCAATGCAATTTTATTTAAACAAGTCTAAAATGCAATACATTCCTCGGTAATATTTTGAAACTTATCACAATACTGCATTAATTTATTATATTTGAAAACTTAAACCTTCATCGAAAAAAATGAACTTCATTCAAATGACGGCATTGAAATATAAATTGCCTGGTTTAAACATCTCTAAAATGTTATTCATTCCTCGGTAATAGTTTTAGAATTATCATAATACTACGATAATTTATTATATTTGAAAACTTCATAGAAAACAACTGAAATTAATTCAAATGACGTCATAGAAAAAATAACACGCCTGGAGCTCTCTATAAAAACAGGATTTCATTCATAACTTTCTCCCATTCATTTCATTCATCACCATACTATAATAATTTATTTTATTTAAATATTTTGTTTAAGACCATGGAGCTACAAAAAATTAAACTCTATGCTTGAAATTTCATCGAAAAAAATCGTCCTTCTCTTTATGAAATCAATTAATATTTCATTCATATCAGCCATGCAGACTCCATGGACTAAATTATTTTGTGTTAAAAAAATACAGGAATTCTAATACAACTCATTCTACATATTTTGCTGTTTACATTTTATATAGGTGAAAAATAGGCTTAGTTGTAGAATTAATCAAAGTTGGATGATCATTTAAACTCAAATATATTGTCATTGCGTTGTTTCAGTATGTAGATGCACAGAATTTAAGCAAAAATAAAGTAGTTTTAGGACGGATACAACACTCAATATGAATTAAAAAGAGCTTAAAAAATCACGATTTTGAAACAAGATGGATGCCATATATCATTTTGAAGTGAGTCATGTGATCGTTTCATATCATGGTCACGTGATCGCTTCGTATAAGAGGTGTAATTATTATTTTAATTTTTATTTATAAAACTACTGAATATATTTCGCTGAATGTTTTTTTATATATTTTATGGAAAAATTTGAATATTACCTAAAATTTTCGAAGCAATTTGTGAATTTTAAATCCGCTTAAAAAATGTTTGAAAATTTAGGTCCCATAGGGCTCGATGTATTTCATTTTTTCGACCCGGGTTCAATCCAAAACTATTTGGGTGATATTATTCATTTATATTCCCATAGGTTCTACAGACCGTCTGAACAACGTACTAAAATTTCATTTGATTAAGTCATTTTTACGGCAGTTATCGTGCTAACGGACAGACAGACAGACAGAATGAACAAAGTCATAAACACTTTTCAACTTTGTTGTAAAATGTTAAAAAATATTGTTTTATAATAAAAAATAAAAAGTTTGCCATGTGCCTCTTAAATCATCGGTATCTAGAAATTTACGCGTAACGCTGCTGACAGTAAATCTATAGTCTGTTAGCTCTGTTGGACGGACATATTGCTTTGCTCTCCCATGTTTGGGTAGATTTTTCTTGCTCTTCGAAGTTTGTTTTAGTACAATTGCGTATTTTTTCGAAGGATATAATGGTTATAAATGGACTCATATACACACGAATACAAAAAATCGACGCACACCGCAAAATAATCCGATAGTAATGAAACTGTACATGCAAACACCTGTCGACCGAATAAGCAAATGATAAAAAATTCGCAGCCAATGAATGAATAGTCGGAAATACTGAGCATTGAAACTGAGCACTATGGTGGTGTATATTAGGAGCGAACGTCGCTTTTAGGAACAAAACGTGCAGTGGACTTCGATTGCGTTTACATACCTTGATTGCAACAATGCCTCGCCGCGAATTCGCGATCATCACGAGCCCATAGAGGAGTTTGAAAGAGGGCGTGCGGTCGTACTGCATGAGGTCGGATGGACACACTGAAGAATCGCTCGGCATTTGGGAAGGAACGATGCAGTAATTGGACAATGTAGGCAGGAATGAGTCCGGAATGGCAGATTTCAGCGACAAGCAGGCAGAGAACGGCCAAAAGCGACAACAAAACGGGAAGATAGAGCGATTGTCAGAGCAGTTGTGACAGCACGAGATTCGACGTCGTTAACAACCAACCAACATGTGGCAAACACGGAAGTCACCACCCGGACCGTTAATATAAGACAACGGGAGCGGAATCTATACTCGCGGCGCCCATAACGCTGCCTACCACTGATCACTATGCACAGTCAACAGCGATTGCAATGGTGCCAGGCCCAATTAACGTGGAATTGTTTGGATTGGGAACGAATTGTCTTCAGTGATGAGTCCCGCTTCGAACTGAGTCCCGATGCCCAGTTCAGACGTGTCTAGAGACAGTCGGGACATCGTCAGAATCCTGATCTTACTGATCGGCCTTACTCCTGATCGGCCCGAAACAGGGAGTCATGGTCTGGGGTGCCATTTCGTTTGATAGCCGGACCCCTTTGATAGTCCTCTGTGGCACAATCACAGCACAGATGTACGTTACCGACATTCTACGACCAGTTGTATTGCCATTTATTTTGTGACACCCAGGGATAATTTTTAAGCAAGATAGTGCCAAGCCACGCACAGTATGCCTCTCTATTTATTGTCTGCGTGCTTAAGACACACTTCCTTGGCCAGCCAGATCTCCAGATCTCTCGTTTGTTGAGCACATTTCGGCTGAGTTGGGGCATCTCCTGCGACCATCCCAGAGTGTAGACGGATTACCTCGTCAATTGGAGGCCATTTAGAACGAGATCCCTCAGAACACCATCAGGCATATTTTATGCATCAATGCCATGTCGGGTAACAGCTTATATCAAGATCAGAGGTGGACCAAAGCCATATTGACGTCCTTACATTGTGTAGATCTTTCAGTGCAATAAATCATCCAATTGTTCTGAAATTCATTTCTTTTTCTGTACATCCACACTACACGTACCAAATTTTGTCTTATTTGGATAATTCTTTGGCTAATTCTTTGATTATCTAGCAATGACGAAAGAAATCCAGCGTATCCTCGGAACAGATATATGCTGTCCTTTTACTTTCCCTGCAATACATGGTAATGTATAGGGGAAGTATTGGAATCATGCCGAAAATCGCAACTTGAGTTTTCGACGGATCTACACGTTTCGAGACCTCTAGAATACGAAAAAACTATTTTAGCGTGATGTCTGTGTGTGTGTCTGTATGTGTCTGTTTATATGTCTCTGTGTCCATTGTGTGTCTGGATTTGTGTATGTCTGTGTGCATGTCTATCTATCAATCTGTCTGTTTGTCTGTCTGGGTAGATTTTATATCCTCTCTAACTAAATAACTAATGGACCGAATTCCACAAAATTTGGTAGGTAAATCACCTGTGGGCGAATTTGATGCTGATTAGTTTTGGGTACGATTCGGGAAAAGGAACCAGCCTTTTTTTGCGAAAGAAAATAATCTGCTTTTTTTTAAAAATGGCCAGCATACAACGCCAAAATCTCAAATAAAAACTACCTATGCTCATATATATCCATTAAGTGCTTGTTTAATACGTAATTTATAACGAAGGCAATAATAAGACCAACTCCATTACACTAGAAATAGCCGTTCTCGAGGTATTTTAGTTTTTTCGTATATTCTTTACGCCACTGTCGTGACGAGATTTCTTAATCTTGCGTCACTTGTGTGTAAATTGTAAAATCTACATTATTCTTTAAACTTCTATATTTTTATACATTTATATATATATATATATATATATATATTAATTCTGCTCCAGAACCCTCTTGTCTTATGTATATATATTTGTCATTTAAATGCATTTACTCCTTGTTCAGTAATTGTACAAATTTTCATTTAAAATAATATTTTCTTGCAGTCACTCCAGGAATTCATGACCGTTACTTCGAGGTCATATTTTTTCGCCTGCAAAGACGGATGTATATGTACTCTCTGCCTGTCAGGGATGAGGCAATATTGTGCGTTTCATTTTCAATACATTTACCCTGCAGAAATGTCAACGGATGATTTTATTTTTGAGACCAGGCGGCGAGGTTGGATAGCTCGACCCTGGGAATATTTTTGAATGTTGAAGAATTGCGATTGGCGGATTGTGGAATTGGTCCTCTTGGAGGTCCGATTAGAATCTGGGACCGGAATCGGCCCTTTGCGTATAAAAAGCGAGTGTGGGAAATTTTGGCGCTCACTTTCCCGACTGACATCCTGACGAACTCACGCTGAGCTCGGGGTTCGACTCCCAAGTCGAACTACCGTAGCTCGTGGGTTGAGACTGTGGCCATGACTCGAACTTGCCGACTGCCGGATCCTGAGAGTGACTTCGATTACCGGACTGCCGTATGAAAGAATCAGCGTCCGAGATCCTTGAGTTCTTCCTGAGGTCCTGATGGTTCGAGTCCTGGAGCTGGACGGAACACATATATGACACAAGGCCCATGGCGGGCCAATGCTGGAACCCTGCCAGCAATTGTGTTTGTCGTCATTCCTTCGGAACGGATAATAAATCCTCCAGGTGGGTATTTGCGGTTGATGTTGCGTTTCGTCTCTTCAGTGACCTCTCCGAGACTCAGGTAAGACTTTGATTGATGCTGCTGTTCGGGCATAAGTGAAAGAACGCCGAGTTGCCGGACTGGGAATCCTCTTCGACGCGCCACTGATTTCAATCTTCATTTCTGCCATAAACTATAAAGACATCTTTAATTGTATTTTAATTATCAGAGTTTGGGAATTCCTTAGTGCTGTTGCTCCCTGTTGACCATACCAATATTTTGATCTAATTTAGAGAAGTTATGATATTATCATATTATTATTAATATTGAATAGTATATTTGTTCCGGCTAAGAGCCGACTGAAATTAAGTAATTTAATGGTCTGTGTCCATGGGGATTTTGGGGCTGATATAGATTCAGCTAATTTATTGATGTGCTAACTCCATACTTATTTTGGCATGTAAATAAAAGACAGAATTTAAATTAACTTCTGTTGATTCAGTGTATTCAGTGTCTCTTGTAATTGTATATAAATGTGTTTTCAGCGGAAGATGATGTCCTTACAAGGTAAGGGTTTTAATTGCTTTGTTTGGGTTGTAGTGGTAAACAGGTCATTGGTGAGTTTTACTCACCGACGGGAGGTGTTTTCGATCTTGGGGTTGTAAAAATTAGAGAATATTAGTATTTCTCTGGTCTGCCGTGTCGAGAGGAAAACCCGCTGCGACACCACCTTTTAAAATAAGTCCAATCTATATAAATAAAAATGAAAATCTGTCTGTCTGTCTGTCTGTCTGTCTGTCTGTCTGTCTGTTTGTCACACCATCACGGGAGAACGGCTGAACCGAATTTGATGAAATTTTGTGGGTAGCCCAGAAACAGCCCCACTTAAAATTATATCCGTGTTTTGAGTTTCTACGACCAGTGGTTCTCGAGATATTAGTAAAAAACGAAATTTTCGTTTGTCCTATCATCACGGAAAAACGGCTGAACCGAATTTAATGAAATTTGGTGAATAGCCTTGAAATACCCCCCCATAAATTTTGTCCAAGTTTCGAGTTTCTAAGACCTGGGGTTGTCGAGATATTAATGAAAAACGGAACTTTTTCCTAGGAGTTCTACTCCCTAACTCCGTGGTTTATCCAAACGAAAAGCTTGAAAATCGTTTGAAAGTGAATTAAAATTTAATCTCTGAGTTTGATGGGAGATTTTTTGCGTTAATTAGTCACTTTCTGAAAACATGAATTGTTTGAAACATGATTTAAAGGGGAAATCTATCTCCATGGTTCATGGTTTATTTAAAACAGGCTTTTACGGAACAATGAGAAGTATAGAGAAATCAAAATCGTTATTTAATTTCGCAGTTTATGTTATAAGACATGACATATTTAACATGTTATAAGATTCTATCTTATATCATGTTACTCAGAAACGCAATTAAATTAAATCTGTCTGTTAATTTTAATAATTATTTTTTCGATTTGAATAATAAATAAATGGATATAAAAATATATTTTAGAAAAGAACGATTTGATTTTTCTTATAGCATTTTTGACTGGATAATATCAATTACGGTCTTCAGGTTTAAAAATTATTATTATTTATATTTTCGGGGATTATTGATTCAAGGATTATTGATATTTTCAAGTTATTATGCAATTATTTTATTATGACAAAAATTGTTTAAACTCATATATTGTATGTTGTACGAATCTTCTACAAATACACGTGTATATCTTTTAATCTACGAGAATATAAGTAGTACAGGTATATTGACATATGTTTTGATATATATTGGCATATATTGGAATCAATTACGACCTTCTGGTATGAAGAGTACGGTATGAAGAGTATTCATTCAATTCCTATTTTTTCTTCTGTAAATTTGCTTACAAAAGGGGGCAGGATGTTTTATTCTTCAGATCTGATCGTGAAGATAATTTTGCATAGTGAGAACATATATTCTTAAACTTCTCTTTAGGAGCAATAAATTTAATATTTTAACAGAATTTGCACATGATTGCGAACTTTAAGTTTCTTTAAATTATACACTCCGTACGAATAACGCGTGTGCTGTTAGTGGTTAATAAATTTTAACATTTTAGGAGGATATATCATGTTGCTCGGCATCGCAATTAAATTAAATGTGTTTGTTAATGTTTTTATTATTTTTTTTCGATTTAAATAATAAATAAATGGACAAATGGATATAAAAGTATATCTTATGAATGGACGGTTTGATTTTTCTTTTAATTATATTAATTGCTGACTGCGTACATCAATTTCATTTATTTTGGCAAAGAGTTTTCAAGCTTATATCGCATTTAGCTACTAAACTCATATATTGTGTTTAGCCAATAAATTCATATAGCCGATTGTTGAAACAGAAAAAGAGTAGAGCGGGTATATCTTCTAATACAATTGTAGTGTTTTCATTTAGTATATTGAAACGGGATAAGAATTTTCATTCAGATCTGCAAATTCAAAGCTACGAATTTGGAGGGATATCGCTAATTTGACAACTTTTCTTAAACTTTGCCAAATTGACGGAAATGTCGCCAAATTGATATAAACGACACACAAACAGCTGCCATAAACCTTCGGGTTGGTCGTGTGGCTTGGGTCTTCTACATATCAATGAAATTTTTTTTTGTTTTTTTAGAAGAGAGTACTGAAATGATGTTTGGTTAGCATTTATCTGTCAGACCAACCATCCTACTTATTAATACATTTAGCGAATTTTTAAAATGTCACCAAATTGATAAAAATGTTTTCAAATCTATAAAAATATCTTGAAATTGATAAAATTGCGCTACATAAATGATATTAATTGTTTTTTGTTAGGGGATAGTATTGTGATGATATTTCGTCAATTTGTCGCAGAGTGGAACTGTCAGTTCTACACTCCCACTTGGCGATAAATTTGGCGATTTTTTAAAATGTCGCTAATTTGACAAAACTGTCACCAAATGTTCCATAGAAATATAACTATTTAGACGATATTTTTTCTACCAATTTATTTGAAGCAAATGATATCATGTCGCTTAGCAACGGATTTAAATCCAATGTGTTTATGCGGCAGACGATTTTTATTAAATCCTTTCCGATTTGAATAATGAAGATATGTATATAAAATAAATTTCATTGCCATTTCATTTTGGACTGGATAATATCAATTATACTCTTCAGGTTTAAACATTATTATTATTGATATTTTCCGGAATTATTGATTCAGGGATTATTGGTATTTTTAAGTTATTACGCCATTGCTTTATTGCGGCAAAAATTGCTGACTGACGCATATTGTACGTTGTACGAGTAATCTTCTAGGAATGCACGGGTATATCTTCTAACCTACGAGAATATAAGTAGTACAGGTATATTGGCATATATATTGGAATCAAGTACAGTCTTCTGGTATGAAGATTAAGGGGATTAATTATATATTCAATTTATTACGTCGTCTGTTGTATTTTACCAAAAAAACATTTGTGACTCATATTGCAAAACGGGTAATCGTCTTCTAATCATCGGACATTATAAGTAGTACGTGTATATCTTCCCATATAATTTTAGCACTTTAATTTTGACATATATTGGAATAAATGACTGTCTTCAGATTTAAAGATTACGGGTTTATTGGTATTTTCAATTTATACATGTAATCTACTAATACAGGTTATATTTTCAAATATTCGCGTATATAATTAGTACGGGTCCCATACAATTTTAACGCTTTTATTTTGCATATATTGATTCAATTCCATATTTTTTTTTATATTTGCTTACATAAGGGGTCCAAGATGTTTTATTCTTCAGATATGTCCATGAAGATAATTTTATATAGCGAGAACAGAGATTCTTAAACTTCTTTTTAGGAGCATTATATTAAATATTTTAACAGAATATTTTGATTAAACATGTCATTTAGTATACTATAAGAATTTGGGCATGATTATGAATTTCAAGTTTCTTTATATTATATACTCCGTACGAAGAACGGGTATGCTGCTAGTCTATATAAATAAAAATGAAAATCTGTCTGTCTGTCTGTCTGTCTGTCTGTCTGTCTGTCTGTCTGTTTGTCACACCATCACGGGAGAACGGCTGAACCGAATTTGATGAAATTTTGTGGGTAGCCCAGAAACAGCCCCACTTAAAATTATATCCGTGTTTTGAGTTTCTACGACCAGTGGTTCTCGAGATATTAGTAAAAAACAAAATTTTCGTTTGTCTCATCATCACGGAAAAACGGCTGAACCGAATTTAATGAAATTTGGTGAATAGCCTTGAAATATCCCCCCATAAATTTTGTCCAAGTTTTGAGTTTCTAAGACCTGGGGTTGTCGAGATATTAATGAAAAACGGAACTTTTTCTTAGGAGTTCTACTCCCTAACTCCGTGGTTTATCCAAACGAAAAGCTTGAAAATCGTTTGAAAGTGAATTAAAATTTAATCTCTGAGTTTGATGGGAGATTTTTTGCGTTAATTAGTCACTTTCTGAAAACATGAATTGTTTGAAACATGATTTAAAGGGGAAATCTATCTCCATGGTTCATGGTTTATTTAAAACAAGCTTTTACGGAACAATGAGAAGTATAGAGAAATCAAAATCGTTATTTAATTTCGCAGTTTATGTTATAAGACATGACATATTTAACATGTTATAAGATTCTATCTTATATCATGTTACTCAGAAACGCAATTAAATTAAATCTGTCTGTTAATTTTAATAATTATTTTTTCGATTTGAATAATAAATAAATGGATATAAAAATATATTTTAGAAAAGAACGATTTGATTTTTCTTATAGCATTTTTGACTGGATAATATCAATTACGGTCTTCAGGTTTAAAAATTATTATTATTTATATTTTCGGGAATTATTGATTCAAGGATTATTGATATTTTCAAGTTTTTATGCAATTATTTTATTAAGACAAAAATTGTTTAAACTCATATATTGTATGTTGTACGAATCTTCTACAAATACACGTGTATATCTTTTAATCTACGAGAATATAAGTAGTACAGGTATATTGACATATGTTTTGATATATATTGGCATATATTGGAATCAATTACGACCTTCTGGTATAAAGAGTACGGATATTATTGATGTTTTCAATTTATTACGTCATCTCTTTTATTTTGGCAAATATTTTTGAGACGCATATTGTAATACGGGTAATCTTCTACTAACACATTGGCATATTTTCTGATCTGCGACAATATAATTAGTACGGGGTTGCATATATTCATTCAATTCCTATTTTTTCTTCTGTAAATTTTCTTACAAAAGGGGGCAGGATGTTTTATTCTTCAGATCTGATCGTGAAGATAATTTTGCATAGTGAGAACATATATTCTTAAACTTCTCTTTAGGAGCAATAAATTTAATATTTTAACAGAATTTGCACATGATTGCGAACTTTAAGTTTCTTTAAATTATACACTCCGTACGAATAACTGGTGTGCTGTTAGTGGTTAATAAATTTTAACATTTTAGGAGGATATATCATGCTGCTCGGCATCGCAATTAAATTAAATGTGTTTGTTAATGTTTTTATTATTATTTTTTCGATTTAAATAATAAATAAATGGATAAATGGATATAAAAGTATATCTTATGATTGGACGGTTTGATTTTTCTTTTAATTATATTAATTGCTGACTGCGTACATCAATTTTATTTATTTTGGCAAAGAGTTTTTAAGCTTATATCGTATTTAGCTACTAAACTCATATATTGTGTTTAGCCAATAAATTCATATAGCCGATTGTTGAAACAGAAAAAGAGTAGAGCGGATATATCTTCTAATACAATTGTAGTGTTTTCATTTAGTATATTGAAACGGGATAAGAATGTTTCATTCAGATCTGCAAATTCAAAGCTACGAATTTGGAGGGATATCGCTAATTTGACAACTTTTCTTAAACTTTGCCAAATTGACGGAAATGTCGCCAAATTGATATAAACGACACACAAACAGCTGTCATAAACCTTCGGGTTGGTCGTGTGGCTTGGGTCTTCTACATATCAATGAAATGTTTTTTGTTTTGTTAGAAGAGAGTACTGAAATGATGTTTGGTTAGCATTTATCTGTCAGACCAACCATCCTACTTAGTAATACATTTAGCGAATTTTTAAAATGTCACCAAATTGATAAAAATGTTTTCAAATCTATAAAAATATCTTGAAATTGATAAAATTGCGCTACATAAATGATATTAATTGTTTTTTGTTAGGGGATAGTATTGTGATGATATTTCGTCAATTTGTCGCAAAGTGGAACTGTCAGTTCTACAGTCCCACTTGGCGATAAATTTGGCAATTTTTTAAAATGTCGCTAATTTGACGAAACTGTCGCCAAATATTCCATAGAAATATAACTATTTAGACGATATTTTTTCTACAAATTAATTTGAAGCAAATGATATCATGTCGCTTAGCAACGGATTTAAATCCAATGTGTTTATGCGGCAGATGATTTTTATTAAATCCTCTCCGATTTGAATAATGAAGTATATAAAATGATTATATAATATGAAGTATATAATATGATTGTATATAAAATAAATTTCATTGCCATTTCATTTTGGACTGGATAATATCAATTATACTCTTCAGGTTTAAACATTATTATTATTGATATTTTCCGGAATTATTGATTCAGGGATTATTGATATTTTTAAGTTATTACGCCATTGTTTTATTGCGGCAAAAATTGCTGACACACGCATATTGTACGTTGTACGAGTAATATTCTAGGAATGCACGGGTATATCTTCTAACCTGCGAGAATATAAGTAGTACAGGTATATTGGCATATATTTTGACATATATTGGCATATATATTGGAATCAAGTACAGTCTTCTGGTATGAAGATTAAGGGGATTAATTATATATTCAATTTATTACGTCGTCTGTTGTATTTTACCAAAAAACATTTGTGACTCATATTGCAAAACGGGTAATCTTCTACTAATAATCGGACATTATAAGTAGTACGTGTATATCCTCCCATATAATTTTAGCACTTTAATTTTGACATATATTGGAATAAATGACTGTCTTCAGATTTAAAGATTTCGGGTTTATTGGTATTTTCAATTTATACATGTAATCTATTAATACAGGTTATATTTTCTAATATTCGCGTATATAATTAGTACGGGTCCCATACAATTTTAACGCTTTTATTTTGCATATATTGATTCAATTCCATTTTTTTTTTATATTTGCTTACATAAGGGGTCCAAGATGTTTTATTCTTCAGATATGTCCATGAAGATAATTTTATATAGCGAGAACAGAGATTCTTAAACTTCTTTTTAGGAGCATTATATTAAATATTTTAACAGAATATTTTGATTAAACATGTCATTTAGTATACTATAAGAATTTTGGCATGATTATGAATTTCAAGTTTCTGTATATTATATACTCCGTACGAAGAACGGGTATGCTGCTAGTTATCAAATAAGAACGAAAATTGAATTAAAAGTGAATTAAATTTAATTAAAATAAAGATAACGTGGATATAAGTCTGCATGAAAGTCATGTGCTGCCTACATAAGATTTTTTTGTAATTTAATACGCTGCTCAAGTTTTCCTTTTCTTAATATTTGTATATGTTTGAATGCTGTTGACAATGGTATGATTTGAAATACTGCCATTACAAATAAATGTCCCACTAGAAACTTCCTATACAACACTGTGCTTGAAAATGATGCATACAATTATATTTCCATTGCACGACAAATATGTGGATATTTGTATACATTCTCTTGACAACAATATGATTTGAAATACATGCGTTACTGCAACAAGAAAATGCACCAATGACATCTTCCTGTGCAACTCAGTGCCTGAAGATAAAGAACACAGTCGATCTTATTTATATTATATGACAAATCCGTGGATAATAGAATAGAATAAGAAGTACTATTAAATGTTCTGTGCGAGACAATAATGTCGACGAATACTCATTTTATGTACGATTGTAGCAGGATTTAAATTTCACCTTTGTTTACATATTATATTCCTTTGCGATCAGCCAATTATCGTGGTACTCAGATACTTACGTATTTGGTTAACGATTCTCTAGAGAACTTCTGTGTTTCAGTACTAGTAAGTCATATAGTTAGCTGTGAGACGCATTTGGTACACATATATTTTATGAAACGAAAATATTTTGTCTAAGTGTTAGGACCCTTAAATACAATTCCACAATTTTCTTCTAATTTTATTCATGTTTTATTCTTATTGAAGAATATTTTAGGAAGGTATAAGGGAAAACAATTTTAAATTTGAATGAATGTACATAAATATGGAGAACAATGTGTCTCACGAATCTAAGTGTCTTAATCGTATGAAACCACCATATTCAGGCAGCAGAAATTAACAACTGTTAACGAATAGTTGCTAATTGGTAAGACTTTACATTAAGTCTGCATGCATTAAAATTCATACATTTTGTTCGATAAACGAACATGACCGACTGCAGTTAAAACATAGTCCATGGCTCAGAGGACATTAATGTCTATATAGTCATGCCATCCCATTATAAAAAAAAGAACAAACCAAGCTTCACAATATTCAACCATTAAAATTACTTTGCTCCTTCATGTATAATCAATTCGATAAATGCATAAATTTAGATAAATGTTGATATATAAAACTTATTAGACTTATATTAAAACTTATAGATACGTAAAACTTATATTTTATGTGTAGCGGTTTAGTAACATTTTATTTACATTTGAAATGTTCTTTTTTATGTTCAGAAAGTACGTGATAAGATTCAGGATCACCTTGATTACATCTTATTAAGATGTTGTTATTTGCCAATATTTTAAATGCGTTTATAGCTGTTTTTGTAGACCAGTATCATATTAATTAAAGAAAATCTACAGATCCTTAACTTTTATTATTAAAAAAAACGTACTTTCAAAAGTTCTAACTCAGAATATTTCACAGAAAAGTTAAAACCAATAAAGCAATTTAAAACAAATAACTATCTGAATTAAACGTTATTAATATATTTTATTTTAATTCATACAGAAAGTTATTTGCTACAAAAATTATATTTAACGATAAACATAAAATGTTTATTTCTTTCCACTGAACACCTGGAACAAGTTATGTCGAGTTTACGATCACATAAATAAATATCGTGGTACATTTGAAATAAAAAAACTATAACCTTAAAAGAAACTCAGATATTCTAAACTAAGAAAAGCGATGTAAATTTTACATATTCTAAGTTAAGCTACAGTTAATTGAAGTACAGATATTGATATATAATTCATGAAATTTTTCAAAGTTTCGTTTATAGTGTGGTTTTAGTTTAATAGGGTGATTGTTTACTTATTGAGCTCTGGAATATTTTTAGACACACAAGCTTACTCAAGAAAACTAACCTGTGTTACTTTTATTCATTAGACCAAATTTTCGGATCTGGATTCATAAGACCAAAACAGTTTTAGCTTCAATATAAACCAAAATCAAATAGTACAACATTAAAAAGTAAGAATGGCATTATATTTCTTTGACTAGGATGCATTCTTCTATAGAGAATATATTCTTTGCACTCATTGATATTTTCTATTTGTTTGTCTGTTACTGATGTCTGTCAAAGTGAAATAACTTTGTAAAATCTGGCTGAGAAAATAATTCCTAAGTTCCACTTTATTAATCCTTTCTACTGAGTACTGATGTATATCTATATAAATAACTGATAAAAGCAACTGGTATATACTTATTCGACAATACACACAATGTATTCATTTATTTTCACTTTCAAACCATTCAGATTTATCCATCTGCAAAGTTATTATTTTTGAAAAAAATATGAAACTTTTAAAATAAGAATTATCACCCAAAGATTTATAGCCCAAATTAAGGTTTGTATCACGTTCTAATAAGCAAAATATAAATATGGAAGAATTGAATGCTTAATGCATAGTAAATTGTCTTTATCGTAAGCCTTGCTTCTAATTTGAATAATTAGTTTTTCAACGAGCACACAAATCCATGGGTTAAATGGTATGAATCTATAAGATCTGAATTTCCAGAACGTACAAATTTTGGCGCTGTTCAAATGACTAACCGTTGGGACCAAAACGATGCTATACATTACAACAAAGCAGATAAGTGAGGAAGGTACAAATTAGAAGATGAATATGAAATCTAATGGAGAGAAAATGGACTTTCAATGCGAGAGGGAAAGATGGTTGTTTCAGTATCACAATGGATATGCCATGGGCTAACCAGTCAGAGATTGGTGGTTTAATTATATGCTAAGATCTCTTTTTAAGACTTTACAACGCAGTTGAAAATGTTTATGACGTACCTCACAGCAAAGATCGTCAATGTGTGACAGTGACGTTGTAGTCACGTGACACTTGGGTCACAATGTGACATTATATTTGTGACTTCTATGCGACGTTACGTATTAGTAACTTTGTAACTTCATTGTGATTGTATTCTGTGAAGTTTCCACAATTTAATTACCACGTAACAATGTGACGACATTGCAATGGCAATTACAATGTGACATCACAAACAAGTTAATATGCCATGTCACAAACGACCATGAAAATTACCAAAATGACTGCACTGTGACCTCAATATGACATTACCGATACGTACTGCGACTTCCTGTGACGTCCCAAAGTCATAGTGTGACGTAAATCTTACGTCACTGTGACAAAAAATGTTGTTAGGGTTTGTTCATTCTATCTGTTTGTCCGTTCGCACGATAACTGCCGTAAAAATGATTTTATCAAAATGAAATTTTAATATGTTGTTGAGACGGTCAGTGGAACATGTGGAAATGTAAATGAATAATATCCCCCAATTAGTTTTGGATTGAACCCAGGTTGAAAAAATGAAATACTAGGAACCCTATGCAACCTTATTTTTTAAACATTTCTTAAGCGAAGTTAAAATTCACAAATTGCTTCGAAAATTTTAGAAAATATTCAAATTATCCCATAAAATATATAAAAAAAATTCAGCAACACATGTTTGGTAGTTTTTTAAATAAAAATTACAATAATAATTGTTACAATATTATATGAAGAGATCACGTGATCTACTTCAAAATAAAATATGGCATCCATCTTGTGTCAAAATCGTGATTTTTAAAGTTCTTTTAAATATATATTTAGTGTCCGCTATCCACTAACCACCAGCAGTCCGTGTACCTTCCGTCCTAAAACAGCTTTATTTTTGCATATTTTCTGTGCATCTATATTCTGTGCCAACGTAATTACAATATTTTTGAGTTTAAATGATCATGAAACTTTGATTATTTCTGCAACGAATCCTAATTTTCACGTATGGAGAATGTAAAAATATTAAGCTATAAGATGAGTTGTATAAGAATTGCTGAATTCCTTTAACGCAAAATTATTTATTTCTTGAGTCTGCAATATATCTGATATGAGGGAAACAATCATTGATTTTTCATAGAGAGCAGACGATTCTATATTACTGTCTTTAAAGATGACGTTTTTAGCATGGAGTTAGAAAGTACTTTTACTTCCATGATTTTGAGTTGGTAAGTAATATTCATTATTATAGTATTGTGATGATTTTAAATATATCGCCGCTGAGTGAAAGGAATGGAAAATAGTTTAAGAATGATTTCACTGTTTTTATATAGAACCAGACGATTTATATTTCGATGACGTTACTTGAATTAAGTTCACATGTTTTCGATGAAGTTTCCAAATATAATAAATTATTGTATTATTGTGATAATTTTAAAACTATCACCACTGAATGCATCCTATTTTAGAGACGTTTAAATAAAATTGCATTGCAGTTTTGGAGTGTTTCAAAATCAATGCTTAACGCATGATTGATATCTCTTGTTCAAGCTGTTATTCTGTATTAAATTATATTCCCAATGCCCCAAATATATAGTACATCGATTTCATATTTTTATTTTATTTTTTCAAGTTATGAATTTTATTTAATTTGTTCCGTATTTAATATAATTTTTACCGTTTAATCTTACCGTATTTTTACAGCTACTTATTACTATTGTAATTAAATGGGTAATACATATGACCATTTCGCCAAAACTGATATAAGCTTAAAGAGTATAATATTTGAATCAGTCTTTTAAAAACGTATGTCATGTTTTCTAAAATTTTTAGGATAATAAAACTGCATAAATCAGAATAATATATAAGATTGAAACATGTTCAAACATATGCTTTACAACATATTTATTAATATTTTTTGTTCTTGCTGCAAGAAGTTGTTGTAAATATTTAAAAATATATGTTTTTCAAGTTCATTGACGTATCACGTTTCTGCTAGGAACGGCAGAACTAAGTCAGGAAATAGTTTTTAAAAACTTTCCATATTTGCCATCTGATTCCGTATCGCTTTTGTCGTAGTGCTTTCCACTTATGTAGTTATCCAGTACAGTATTTCCTCATTCAAGTGTTGACGTTTACATAAAATGCTATTGTCGATTTCTTTTACATTGTGTATCTGCATTTTATTTTTTGGTACTTTATTAGTAACTTAAGCTTATTTTGATAGCAGACATGAAACGCTTGTATTACACATTAAATTTAGTGAACCTTTTACTATTTTTGTACAGTATATGAAACCACCCTTAAAGATTATCCCACCACAATATTCCAGTTTTCTTAAAAATGTGACTTGGGATGAAGTTAAATTACCGATCTTTTTGTATTCAGCCATAAAATGCTTAAAATTTTATCACTGCAGTTTCAAACGCAATATTTAAAAACTGAAATTTATATATATTTATATATTTTTACTTTCCCTGCAATACATGGTAATGTATAGGGAAAGTATTGGAATCATGCCGAAAATCACAACTCGAGTTTTCGACGGATCTACACGTTTCGAGACCCCTAGAATACGAAAAAACCATTTTTAGCGTGACGTCTGTGCGTGTGTCTGTGTGTCTGTCTGTCTGTCTGTCTGTCTGTCTGTCTGTCTGTCTGTGTGTCTGTCTGTCTGTCTGTGTGTCTGTGTGTCTGTCTGTCTGTCTGTGCAGATTTTGTATCCACTGTAACTAAAAAACTAATCTACCGAATTTCACAAAATTTGGTAGGTAAGTCACTTGTGGCCGGGGCTAGTGCTGATTAGTTTTGGGTACGATTCGGAATAAAAGAACCCGCCTTTTTTTGCGAAATGGCCCGCAAAAGCTTGTATCCACTCTAGCTGAAAAACTAATGAACCGAATTTCACAAAATTCGGTAGATGAGTCACGTATAGGTCACTCTGGTGCTGATTAGATTTTGGTACGATTCGGAAAAAAATAACCTGCCTTTTTTTGCAAAACGGCCCGCAAAAATCTTCAAAATCTAAACTAAAGAACTTGGTATACTTAGATATATCCATTAAATGCCCGTTTAATACGTAATGTTTAACGACGAAAAGAATAAGACCAACCCCATTACACTAGGACTAGCCGTTCTTGAGATATTTTAGTTTTTCGTACTTTCCCTACGCCACCTTTGAAAATAAGCCCGGTTACCGAATGAGAACGAAATTTGAATTAAAACTGAATTACATTTAATTGAAATAAATAGAACGTGGATATAAGTTTGCAGGGAAAGTCATGTGCTGCCCACATCAGATTTTTTTTTATAGTGATCAAAGTATATTTCTTGAAAAAATTATGAGTAATACTGTACTGACTACGAACAATCAAAATGAATTTATTCCGGATTTAAGGAATACTTTATTTGACCCAGAACTTAGGTTTGATTGCTTTTAAATCTAGTGTTCCTGATCGATTTAAGGGAATCATACATTTTAGATATCGCCATGGATATATTCTATACCATGGGATCAATTAGTTTCTTTTACAAATATTTTTAGATGTTCAACAAGCCAAATTATATTTTGATATACTATATTTTGTTGTATTCAATTGATAACGCTTTATTCAAATCTAACCGTAAACATACACATTTATATTCTATATTGGAAAACATCGTTTTGTTTGAATTGCATATCCTGAATTCCGCAGTATTCTGCAAACCAATTCCTTCAGATTTATTTGCTGATGAAGGAAAGTTCAAAATACGCCAATCTCTTTAATATATGAAATGCATTCGTAGCAGAATCAAGAAAAGTCATATAAAAACATTTTGTAAAGTTGTATTCAAGGATATTCTTCTCATAAGGTAAAATTTGCAAGCTGCAAAGCTCGCATATAACTAAAGTGTCTGGTCTGCAGATCTTTGGAATTCGGATTTGATATCCAGGAACGGGTGGAAATATTTGTGTAAGTATATACTCGTACACACTAACTTTACTTTTGAAGAATTTATTTTAGATATCGAACAGAGTACAGTGGTGCTCAAATAATTGCATCACCCCGGACAATTCAACATATTCAAAATAAATGTTTAATATAGCATAATACGAATATTGCATTCTGAGTATGGGGAATTAAAATTAAAATATTGAGATAAGTTATGTAGTCACTTATGACAAACTACTATCATTATCTTTGCTGTTTACATATTCTGTTCAAATTAAAATAAATTAACAGCATTATTTTAAGTTTTCTCAAGATATAACTATTATCTATAATAATAAAATATGTCGGCTCGTTCATTCGTCCGTTTGCAATGTATTGGAAGATCTAATCTAACGGCAGCCATGAAATCAAGTACAGGTACATCCATTATTTTTTACAAATTTAAACAAATTATTGTGCTACTTAATGTTGAAGTGGAATTAGGACAATTTGAAGCGATTTTCTTTTAAACTGCATTGACAATCGAAAATATTGACGTAGAAGTGTCATCCTAACATCGTCAGAAATGGAATTCTTCAAAGAGCCCTGAATGGGATCTGTCTAATGAAAAAAATAATTAAAAAAATCTGAAAAAGCATCAAACGATATTTTTTTTCATTTATAAAATAAGCGATTTTCGATATTTTTAATTTCGTGCATGAACGAAATATGATTCTGGATTACAATTATTGATATTCTCCAAATTGCTGTAAGGTGGTACACTTATATCTGAATATTCACTGAACTCAGCCTAATTACCTGCAAATTTCATAAAAATTCATCGAGTCATTCCGAAGAAATAGTTTGAAATATGTATTGAAAATTTCTCTTTTTATATTACATTGAATTTCTATAACGTAATAAAAGTTATGAACTTCGAATATTACCTGGTTTCACAATATTGCTCATCGTATTTTCGGTTAGTTACCCTGGAATCCATCATATTGCATCATAGTCTACACTTTAAACATTATAGAATAGGAGCATGTGCAGATTAATTGATTGCGAGTTACTATGTAGAAGATGTAATTAGCAGTTGTAGTAAAAAATGTAGTTTTATTATTTTTTCAATGTAATTATTAATCAGTATCATCATTTTTTGTTAAAACTTGATTTCATGTAAAATTGGACACTGTATCTCTGCCATCTGTTTTAATATATAATCAATGATTTTATCATATCTCATTATTTTATACGTTTTCCATCAACTTGAAAGAGTGTCAATTACTGCAAAAGACCTTTTATTATATTTTCTTGTTCAACAGATATGATATATCACATTCCTAAACAATGTGATTTATTAAAGCCTTGGTGGTTCATGTTACATGTATGTATCTTAAACTTTACAGTTTTAAATTTAGTCATTTTTGAATTAGAAATGATTCTGTAACTATAACGTATCTTCATTACAGAACTATCTTATGTCTTCTAGATATTTTTTGGGTTTTTTTTTGTTACTTCCAGAAGACCTTTTGCAATTTACCATAACTTTAAAAACGGGCCATATTGGGAGTATCCTATTCACAATATGCCTCACACGTTTTATTTCATATTTCAGCTCATTGCATTTTTTAAGTAACAATCACAGAAACCAAGTACTTTCTGTTGCTCACTTAACCACTCTAACCAACAAATTAGTTACTTCTTAGAAAATAATTTTGTAGTGGGTAAAAGAATAGTTAAATCCGAAGTGGCCAATAATGGAGTGTCCTACATTATTTAAATTTATCCCTATGCTTTACATTATACGGTCTTTTAAAACGGAAGGTATTCTATCAATCGAAATATTTCAGTATGAATAATATTCAAAACGCAGTGCCAAAACAATAAAATCTTTCAATTTTCTTTCTTACGTATTTCTAAGTTTTAAAAACAATAATACAACATTTTTAATAATACTATATAAACCTTTTTGGAGCAATTTTCAATAATTTCATTTATAAAATCTCTGCAAGATTCTAAAAACGCCCTTATAAAATAGAAAGTTTGATAATTATAGGGTATTTTCAATAAAGCAATGATAATAAAGAAATATGTGTGTGTGTGTGTGTGTTTGTCATCTATAGTATAAAATCTAGACGTCCGATAGCGATGAAATTGAGTATAAGGGTACCTTGATTCCCAAAAGAAAATACATCAGATTTTCAGATATATCATGTTTAGATACACAGATTTAAGATACATCAGATACAGATTTTTATTTTAAACTCAAATTCGTTTTTTAATTATTAAATGATGAAGCGCCCTTTAGAGCTATTTTAGCAAAAATCGATTACTTAATATTCAGCTATATCAACGAATAATGTCTAAGCATCATCGAAAAGATCGAAAATGTCTCTTTCCAACAAACTGTAAGCGGAATACTTAATAACAATAGACATATTTTCATAAATTTAAAAAACATATGTAGCGAAGTCGTCTCCGATTTCAAAATTGCGATGTGAAAATTGACTGTCGTCTGATCTTTACAACTCAACAACAGCTCCTTTAAATATTATATGCAAATCTAAAATATAAAGGAATTGTCTTAAGAAATCTGTTAACTAATTATGTATAAAGTATAAATGTATAAAGTATAAATGTATCACTATATTTTAACAAACCATGGTGTTCTGCCAATGATCAGACCGAAAAATGTCTTCTTTCCGGATGCACAAAAGGCCGATTGGCTAGGATTGGTATGTGATGACTTATTTTCTTGAAATTTCATAGATAATGTCAAGCGCCAGCGGGTGTTTGGCAGATAATGTCAAGCGGCAGCAGGTGTTTAGCAGTCGCATAATAAGGCATATCTCTTAGAAATGTTCTTTCAGAGCTGTGTTCTCGGATTACAGTAAAAAATAAACAGGACAAAAGACAAATATGATGTACCGAGGGCTATAGTTTTTATAAGTTTTTTTCTTTTAGTTTAGTAAACCTACTGTTGCATGAAAAAAAGTTTAACGACCCCCATTTGAATGTTCTCTGAACGTCTGTTTAGATTACACCCGTCCAGAGGTCAAAAGGCTTATGTATGGCATTTTAAAACTTATATCTTTTTGAGAGGTTCTTCGTTTGGACATGACGCTGCCCTATCCGAAAGCAAAAGGTTAAAGTATTTATCACTACACGGTAAAAATCTAGCAAGTGTAAATCTATCGTGAATCCCTGGCATGTTACCAAGGAAAGGTGGACTCCTCAAATATGCGTCTCTTCTTAAAGATAACGTACTGTTTTTCCGCAAAAGGTAATCTGCTTTACCAAACATGCTTCCGCTTCATGTCGGGCTTTTAGATTATTAAATTATTTTTCTTATGATTATTAAAATTTAAGAAAATTGAAAGGCTCGCCTGTACACAGTGATGACGTTATTTGTGCCTCTTTATAGCGTTTATGATGTAAATATTTGGAAAAGATGGATTCTAGTTTTAGTTTTCAATAATACAGACTATATATTTCTTCTGAATCGTCTCTTGTGATTTATTTATTCGTTGTGCATTTGATTTTCAATACACTAAGTATCGCCTACTACCTAATTTAGGTTTAACTTCAGCATAACTTTTACTTAATATTTATCATGCCATCTGCTCTAACACTTTTATTCATCATGAAGGAGCTACAGATGAGCAGACTATAAGCTTGCGGGTGTGTTTAAGCAGCTGGTGACTACACCTTTTGAAAAATATGAATGAATTAATTAATTTAATCCCTGCTCTAAATACTGGACAGCTCTGTTTGCTGTTTTCAGTATTATAATAAAAACGCAGAACTGAAATAATAATTGTTTTCAATTTTTCTTTCTTACGAATTTCTAAATTTATAAGCCAATAACATTGAAATTTTAGTAATACTGCATGACACTTGTGGACATATCATTTCTCGATTTCACATCATGCAATTAAGAAAACAGCTACAATTATCCATATTTTTAGCTGATGCTTAACAAATGTCGTCACATGAACACAATTATGTAAACGACACAGCTGTTTCCGAACACCGTAAATATTTTCAAAATATGTCCTATTTTAATTTATAGATTAATTTTCACCTTTCTTTAAATTAGAACCTGCACATTAGAACCTGCACATTAATTAGAATAAAATACTTTCAAAATTAAAACTAAACATTCCACGGTCTTCTTCAGTTTAATAAAATTCAATTAAAAGCTACAATTTAAAAGAAAGTTCAAAATAAGGAACTGTATTAAGCATTGAACACAATTGTCTTCATTAAATTTGCTTTCGGCTTCTAAATTGAAGAGAAAAATTGCTTGATGGCTTCATTTATTTTCTCATTAATTAGCAAGAGAGTAAACACATAGTAAATCGGAATTTTTATTTTGATATATTTTTATTTCAAAGTAATTTTATCTCCGTATTTCTAAATAATTGTATTTTTTACAGCTTTAAAATTAGCGGGTATGTAAATTTGTATAATAAAACAGTTTATATTTTTTTAAAGTATATATTATATGTCTTTAAAGTGTGATTTGTTTCTGGATTTTATTTCTAGATATAGCTAAATTCCCATCTAATTTGTTTAATAAAGATTTGGAATGTTATTTACACTCGATTTTCTTAGACGATCATGTTCAACATGGTTTAGATCTACTTCTATCAAAATTATCACCATTATACAAAAATATGTATTTTATTTGCTTTCCTTCCAAAGAAATTATTTTATTTTAATAAAATTAGTTTTTTTTAAATAAATAGTTGACATATCTCTCATGGAAATTAATTGCCATAATTTGATTGATCTGTGTTAATATATGATATTTCAAGTATTATCTCATAGCTAATTCAAACGAATATTTTACAGCATTGAAATATTTATATATTGGTAAACATTATTTAGAATTTTTAATTTTAAATTGGCAACATCTTTACACACACATATACATGGGGCGCGGTAGCCCATTGGGTAGCCCATCGAAATTGGGTAGCCCATTCGCTGTAGCCCATCGAAAAGATGCATAACCTTTCACTTCCTGACACGAAAGCCACATTGAGGTTGTTACAACAACGTTTTGTGTGGCGTTCATTGCAAAAAGATTGCACAGAATGGTGCCGAGAATGGCTTTTGTGTCAAAGAACGAAAGTATTTAAGCATACTAGAGCACCGTTTTCAGAGTTTCAGCTTTCAACATATAGATTCTATGATGTCCATCTGGACATACTTGGACCATTACTACCATCTAAATAAAGGAAATTAATATCCGATGACGTATATCGATAGACATACACGTTGACCGGAAGCAACCCCGATTCCTGATCAGACTGCGGAAAAGGTATCAGCGGGTTTATTTAAGAGTTGGGTAGTAGTTGGCTTTGGAGTACCAGAGGTTATTACAACAGACCGAGGAGTAAATTTTGAATCTCGATTTTTCCAGTGCTTATCCAAATACTTAAGTGTGCAGAAGAATCGTACCACCTCGTACCATCTTCAATCGAATGGAGTGGTGGAATGCTTTCACATAATCTTGAAATCGGCTCTCATGGCCGTAGATTCAGTTCATTAAAGCGGGGCTTTACCATCAGTGCTAATATTGCTAAGATCGGAGGTGCAAGAGGAGTTTCATTCTGGGCCGACCGAGTTGGTATATGGTCCTCCGCCTGCCTGGTGATATGCTACAGAGTTCTACTCTAGATGTTATAGCTGCAACTGAGATTATACAAAACTTCAGGGATCAGATGTCAAAGTTAAGATCGGTCCTGGCATCAAACCACTCGAAGGCTAAAGTGTACGTATCCAAAGACTTCAAAAACTGTTCCCATCAAGACGACCGACTCGTCCGAAGACATGAGCAGCTAGAGGGTAAATGAGGTCAATATACCATTCTTACACCATTCTTCACGATAACTAAAAGCCCCACCATTCTTCAAAATAAACAAAAGCAAAATGTTCCATTAGACAGACTCAAGCCAGTTTATATGCCTAGTCCCGAGGTAATTGAGCACATCATTGTTTTTTTATACTCCTATTTCTAGCGGCCATAGTTTAAATAGATCTGGCCGCGGTCTAAGCTTATGTTACGATTTCAGGCCGGGGTTTAGTCTGTGGGGGGAATACTGTGGTGTTGCCTTTACTGCGAGGCTACACAGTTTCTGCTTGACCAGTCAACGCTGTAATGAGCATGTTTCTGGCAAGGAATTTAACGTTCCGCAACCTCCATAACTTCAGTTTCGCAGTTTCCAGTGCCATAGATTCAACTCTAAGTACGCATCTCGAGATACTCGCTCGCTATGAGCTTATCTAGCTGCTGATCAACTAAGCTTTTGCTATGGCATTTTAAAACCAAGCATGCAGACTGTAATGTATATCTGTTTTCTAGTTTAGTTAAAGTTATTTGTTACTGAATGGTTAAGTTTAGACCTTTTTACTTTCCTTATATACATAATGTATAAGGAAAGTATTGTGACGGGGTCGAAAATTCGAATTCGAGTTTTCGACGAGAGAGCACGTTTCAAGCATCCCTGATCACGAGTCAAACATTTTTGAAGTGATGTCTGTGTGTGTGTGTGTATGTGTGTGTGTGTGAAAGTATGTGTGTGTTTGTGTGTGTGTGTGTGTGTGTCAGTGAGCCTGTGGAGACGATAACTGACGAACGAATGAACCGATTTGAACAAAATTTGGTACAAAAATCACAATCCGTATTGTTTTTATACGCAATTGAATGTTCAGAACCCCCCTAAATTTTCGAATGAAATTTTGAAAATATCGTAAAAAAATCAAAACCGCTAATAAAGTTACGCAAATCGACATTTCCTATGTAATTTTTCATTAGAAAACGATTGACATAAATTTTAGAACGCTAACATGAACCGTTCTCGAGATATTGTATATTTTTCAAAAAAATTATCAAAAAGTCATATAAAATTAAAAAATATATACATCCTATTGTGAAACATGTTCACTTTTCATATGTAATACCATGCGATAATTTGGGTGACATCATTCTCGTGGATCTAGCTCGTTCCATTCATGAAAACATATACTTTAAGTAATACTTTTGTATTTGAACGCCAATAGTCATTTATCTGCTGTAAGAATAACTTATTTCTTCGTACATAACGCTTGGTGAGATTTTGGCGACGAATTTGGCGGAATGTCGCCAACTTGGCGACTTTTTGAATTGTTGCCAAATTAACGAAAATCATCCCAAATGGATAAAAAGGACGCTATATCAATGAAAATGAAAATTAATTGTCGAAAATTCAATATCTTGGAAATAATATTAGTATGTACTATAAGGAAAACCTATTTTTTTTACTGTAAAAGTAGTAAATTCATTACATTATATAAGGAAAGGCATGTGTTGTCCACATCAGATTTTTTTTGTATATCATATTACGAGTTAGTGACACTATGCTGCTACACGCAATAATATTGGGGGATATTCTTCTCTCACTACTCCTAGAATGTGGTGCCCCCTCACCACATGAAACCCTGCAATGTTGAAATTTTGTCCCACAGTCGACGGGTCTTTCATTGACGAAATGCTACCAATCATCGCGCAGGAATCACGCAACAGTGGTTCACGAAACATAACTCTGAATTCCACCATATACCCTGGGCACCGCAAAGTCAACATTTAAACCATATCGAGAACGTTTAGGACATATTGGAAATATGCATCCGACAACAATATCATCTGCCATTAACTGTACAGGAGCTTACCATCTTCTTATTAAACGCTTGGTATTCGTTTGACTTAAATGCGCTCAAGCACCATCTATCTATATAATAAAAGGCAATGTCTGTGTGTGTGTGTGTGTGTGTGTCTTATACACTATACGTTTCGCGACCGCGCGTCGGAGAGTTACGAAATTTGGCAATCGGAGACCCTGGGGGGTGGGAAGGGGACACGTGAAAACCGATTTTCAAAATTCTAATTATTTTTTTATTTATTTAATGTTTTATGCGATTTCGACCTTTTTTTGATCTTTTTGCCCTTTTTTCTCCTCGATCCAGACATCGTAGAAAAAAACAAATCACACCATCGGAAAGAGCAGAGAATTTCGAGTAAAAATATATCAATTTCAAATCTCCATTTCGATTTCTAATATTTTTTAAAGATTTTAAAACAAAAGTCACTTTTGGCTCAAGAAAACGATTTTTGGTTTTTAAATTCTCGCATCGTGAAAAGTATTCATAATTTCGACTAATAATTTCCATTTTCAGAAAGGGCAAACATCTGGCATTCTTACAAGTCTAATCTGGTCCAGAAATAATGAAAATTGCCTTCAGGATCGCAATTTTAAAGACGTCATGATTTTAAATTTCTCGCCGTTCCGCTCGGCGTTCCGTTCGTTTCTCCCCCGCTGAAGCCGGGAAGGTGGTGGGTGGGGACGTCAAGGTGGAGGTGACGTCACGGTTCTGAATAGAGCGCCTTTGCTCTATATAAATTATTATATTTATATTTTAAATGATGGGACGATCTGGATTTTTTAAATGTATATTTTAACTTTTGGATATTTTAATTTTATGGATATTTTAAATGATGGAACAATGAAACAATGGAATGAGGATGATGGAATTAAGCATATGGTCATTTTAAATTGCAAATTAGCGCGCGGGAAGTTAGCGGTAGGCCCGGGTTCGATTCCCGCCACTGCCAAAACTGCCGCCGTGTTTACGTGGAATACGATCACGTTAAATATGTGGGTCCGTAAGTCCTTCCGAGAGGTTGGTGGTAGGGGAAGGAGGATACGGCCCCTGTGGATGCCTCCCCCACTGGGTTCCCGTCTAAATTGGGTGAATATGTAGAAAGTTATGGAGATTGTCGCGGAGGGCGCGGCAGCCCAGTGGTTAGCGCGCGGGAATTGCACTCAGTAGGCCCGGGTTCGATTCCCGCCACTGCCAAAACTTACGCCACGTTCACGCAGAGTACGATCACGTTAAACATGTGGGTTCGTGAGTCCTTCCGAGAGGTTGGTGGTAGGGGAAGGAGGGTACGGTCTAAATTGGGTGAATAAAAAGAAAGTTATGGAGATTGTCGCGTAGGGCAAAGTAGCCCAATGGTTAGCGCGCGGAAATTGCACTCGGTAGGCCCGGGTTCGATTCCCAAAATTGCCGCCGTGTTTACGCGGAGTACGATCACGTTAAACATGTGGGTCTGTAAGTCCTTCCGAGAGGTTGGTGGTAGGGGAAGAAGGGTACGGTCCCTGTGGATGCTTCTCCCACTTGGTTCCGGTCTAAATTGGGTGAATAAAAAGAAAGTTATGAAGAATATCGCGGAGGGTGAAGTACCCCAGTGGTTAGTGCGCGGGATTTGCACTTGGTAGGCCCGGGTTCGATTCCCAAAATTGCCGAATAAAAATAAAGTTATGGAGATTGTCGCGGATGGCACGGTAGCCCAGTGGTTAGCGCGCGGGAATTTCACTCGGTAGGCCCGGGTTCGATTCCCGCCATTGCCAAAACTGCAGCCGTGTTCACGCGGAGTACGATTACGTTAAACGTGTGGGACTGCAAGTCCTTCCGAGAGGTTTGTGGTAGGGGAAGGAGGGTACGGTCTCTTTGGATGCCTCCCCCATTGCAAATTAGCGCGCGGGAAGTTAGCGGTAGGCCCGGGTTCGATTCCCGCCACTGCCAAAACTGCCGCCGTGTTTACGTGGAATACGATCACGTTAAATATGTGGGTCCGTAAGTCCTTCCGAGAGGTTGGTGGTAGGGGAAGGAGGATACGGCCCCTGTGGATGCCTCCCCCACTGGGTTCCCGTCTAAATTGGGTGAATATGTAGAAAGTTATGGAGATTGTCGCGGAGGGCGCGGCAGCCCAGTGGTTAGCGCGCGGGAATTGCACTCAGTAGGCCCGGGTTCGATTCCCGCCACTGCCAAAACTTACGCCACGTTCACGCAGAGTACGATCACGTTAAACATGTGGGTTCGTGAGTCCTTCCGAGAGGTTGGTGGTAGGGGAAGGAGGGTACGGTCTAAATTGGGTGAATAAAAAGAAAGTTATGGAGATTGTCGCGGAGGGCGAAGTAGCCCAGTGGTTAGCGCGCGGGAATTGCACGCGGTAGGCCCGGGTTCGATTTCCGCCACTGACATGGAGTACGATCACGTTAAACATATGGGTCCGTATGTTTTTCCGAGAGGTTGGTGGTAGGGGAAGGAGGGTACGTTCCCTGTGGATGCCTCCCCCACTGGGTTCCGGTCTAAATTGGGTGGCACATCCTGGCCGTCCAACCAGTTACCAGGCCCGGGTTCGATTCCCAAAATTGCCGCCGTGTTTACGCGGAGTACGAGCACGTTAAACATGTGGGTCCGTGAGTCCTTCCGAGAAGTTGGTGGTAGGGGAAGGAGGGTACGGTCTAAATTGGATGAATAAAAAGAAAGTTATGGAGATTGTCGCGTAGGGCAAAGTAGCCCAATGGTTAGCGCGCGGAAATTGCACTCGGTAGGCCTGGTTTCGATTCCCAAAATTGCCGCCGTGTTTACGCGGAGTACGATCACGTTAAACATGTGGGTCTGTAAGTCCTTCCGAGAGGTTGGTGGTAGGGGAAGAAGGGTACGGTCCCTGTGGATGCTTCTCCCACTTGGTTCCGGTCTAAATTGGGTGAATAAAAAATAAGTTATGAAGAATATCGCGGAGGGTGAAGTACCCCAGTGGTTAGTGCGCGGGATTTGCACTTGGTAGGCCCGGGTTCGATTCCCAAAATTGCCGAATAAAAATAAAGTTATGGAGATTGTCGCGGATGGCACGGTAGCCCAGTGGTTAGCGCGCGGGAATTTCACTCGGTAGGCCCGGGTTCGATTCCCGCCATTGCCAAAACTGCAGCCGTGTTCACGCGGAGTACGATCACGTTAAACGTGTGGGACTGCAAGTCCTTCCGATAGGTTTGTGGTAGGGGAAGGAGGGTACGGTCTCTTTGGATGCCTCCCCCATTGGGTTCCGGTCTAAATTGTGTGGCACTTCCTGGCCTTCCAAGCAGTTACCTTACACCTTTCTCGTAGGTCGCGCCAACGAGTTTGCCACGGTCAGAATTTTCAAGGGTAGCGAACAGGCTGGTCGCCAAAGGCGGCTAGTGACTAAATAAACGCTTGTTGTAATTCGAGATAAAAGCGGTCTAATAAAATATTAAAGATGTGTTTCTTATTCACTGGTCGGTGTTTGGACAGATTCAGCCTTTTTGGTTACCATGGGGCTTCTTGACGTGTTTACATAGAGTACGGGCATATTAACTACTATGTTAAATATGTGGGTCCCGAAAGTCCTTCGAAGATATTGGTAGTAGAGGAAGAAAGGTACAGTCCCTGTGCATGCCGACGCCATTGGGTTCTAGTCTAAATTGGGTAGCACTACCTGGTCGTCCAAACAGTTACCTTACACCTTCGGGTAAGTCGGAAGGCCTTGATCGAAGAAGGGGATTCTTGAAGATATGGAAAGATAAAAACACGTTAAACGCGTTAGATAAGTATATATAGTGATTGAGTTAACAATGAATTCGTTAAGAGAGGTAAACAAAACTTGTCATTCAATTTAGATAAAAATGTACATATCTTCAAAAACTGGTATAATACGTTTTCTTATGAAATATATCTTATTTGCTACTATTTGTAGATTTTTAAAGTTAATTAATTATATTTTCTCTTTGCGAAATATTCATTATCTCGAAACATTGCATTCCTTACAGAGTTTATTCCATTATGAATGTGAGATTAAAACAAGAGCGTGAAATAATTATATTATTATGAATTATATATAAATGTAATTCATTTGTGAAAACTCCCAAATGGAATGTATAAACAATTCGACAAGCGTGGTTTAAATAAATGAACACTTTCAAACTATATATATAATCCTTTTCAATCCGAATGAAAACTGAGTAATGCTTGAAAGCTTCTGATTACTTTAAGTGCTGGAAAACATACTTTCTTTAATCTTTTAAAAAACTGCTTAGCGTAAAAACTTCTGTTTTGTATCGCGATATCTAATGAATTTCGATGTAATCTAAAAACAAATATAATTTCGACACGTGTAATGATTAAGAAATTATAATTTGCAATAACCATTAAAACATCGTTGGAAAATAAAATTAAAAATCAATTAAGATTGAATGCTATTTTTCTAAGTAGCAGTGAAACCTAAATAAAGAAAATCCGATGTGGACATAACATGACATTATATATATAATGCACTGTATTTACTACTTTTACAGTAAAAATAAAAATAGGTTATTCTTATAGTAGGTACTTATATTCCTTCCAAGACATTGACTTGTCGTCCATTAGTCGCCATTTTCATTTAGGGTCATTTTTATCCATTTGGCGAGATTTTCATTAATTTGGCAACATCTAGGATTTTAATAATTTTGGCGACATTCCGCCAAATTCGTCGCCAAAATCAGGCCAAAAATTATGGACTCAGAAATAGGTCATTCTTATAATATGGATTTGTTATTCTTATAGAAGGCTAATGATAATGCGCGTTCAAATACAACAGTATTACTCAAAGTAGCTTTCCTCGTGAATGAAACGAGCTACATTTACGAGAATGAGGTCATTAAATTGATAAATTTCATTGAAAAATGTGCAATTTCTCGAGAACTGTTCATGCTAGCGTTGTAAAATTTATGTCAATCGTTTTTTAAGGGGAAAATGACATAAGAAATGTCTATTTGCGTAATTTAATTAAAGGTTTTGATTTTTTGATGATTTTTCAAAATTTCACTCGAAAATTTAGGGGAGGGTTCTGAACATTCGATTGTGTTTAGAAACAATAGGCTTTCAGTATTCACATATTGTTATTTTGTACGAAATTTTATTCGAATAACTCCATTCGTTCGTGAGATATCGTCTCCATAGACTCACTGACACACACACACACACGCACACACATATATATACTTTCACAAACAGACACACACATATATACTTTCACAAACACACACACATATATACTTTCACAAACATACACACATATATACTTTCACAAACACACACATACATTCACCCGAGGCCAACGGCCGTACCGTGCTGTAAACACCGGTTCTCGTTAGATCACCGAAGTCAAGCAGCATCGTGCGCGGTTAGTACTTGGTGGGTGACCACCTCGGAACACCGCGTGCTGTTGGCCATCTCGGGTGCGGTATCCCCGTGGTTTGCGCGCTAGATTTGCACGCTACCACAAATGCCGCCGTGTTCATGCGGAGTACGATCACGTTAAACATGTGGGTCCGTAAGTCCTTCCGAGAGGTTGGTGGTAGGGGAAGGAGGGTACGGTCCCTGTGGATGCCTCCCCCACTGGGTTCCGGTCTAAACTGGGTGGCACTTCCCGGCCGTCCATACAGTTACCTTACACCTTTCTGGTAGGTCGGACGGTCTGGGTCTCAACAACAACAACACATACATTCACCCACAAACACGCACAAACACACACATACAGACATCACCTCAAAAATGTTCGATTCGTGATCAGGGATGCTTAAAACGTGTTCTCTCGTCGAAAACTCAAATTCGAATTTTCAACCCCTTCACGAAACTTTACTTCTACATTATACTATGTGTATAAGGAAAGTAATAATGTCTAATATCTAAGGTACTGTGTTTTTATCGCTGAATTGGTAACTTTTCTGATGGACTTAAAGCTTTATAGAACTCTGTGCCATATGAGCACTTATATATATTTTACAATCGATTTAAAAATTAATTCATGTAAACGCACAACTGGAGTCCAAAATTTCAAAGCGTTTCTTATTTTGATTTATAAGATTGTAGCTACTAGTGTACAGAAAAGTGTGGTGGTAGTCATAATCCAGCTGAAGCCCATTATATTGGACAATTGAAATATCTTCTACGTCTAATCTGATAAAAACAAAACATATAGCAAAGTCAATTTCTTCTTTATAAAAAGTGTCCACCATAAATGTGATTGAGAGTAAGAACTACTGCTAAATTTACCAAACATTTTATGACAAAGTTTATGATATTTTAAATGTTTAATTTATGTAAAGTAGATAGAAAAATAGTTATTGGCTGCATTTAGTACGTGTATCAGATTCATCCCTTTGACACAAAGTCTTTACTTGCTGAAATGCATTTAGATGAATTAAAAAAAGTACATGCCATAAAATTTGAATTTCGCAGATTGCATCAGATTGCATCTTTATACGCATATCGTTATAAGGTAAATTGCCAAGTTTATTATGAAATACATCCAACAACTTCCCCTGTATACTATACTACATTCATTTATGAAGTTTGAATGAAAGTAGTATGTACATGGACCTCGGTTATATTTCCACACCTCAATCAATTTCGAGGCTAACACTATTTGTAAAGCTGAATAATTTGGCTTTTCTTTACAAGTTTGTTTTTTATCGAATATCAGGTATATATTGTAGTTTTCCTTTTCTTTCTTCAAAAACCTGGGAGCAATTATGACACTAAACATATCAAATTATAACTTGTGGTCTATCTCTGGTCTTTGGTTTAACATAATTTCCTGTCGTTAGTTAATTTGTGTTTTTTGGAACGTTGCTTGTTCTCTTTTGGTAAGACAAATATATTTTCTAAATTTAGCTCTGTCTTTAGGAAGCCTAACATCTTGAAATTTTCAAATTTCTCAGTTTTTCTTTTAACGGTATTTATATAATAATCGGCATATTGCGTTTCAATTGTTTAACTAAATCTCATTTTCTGTGAAATTTTGATGAATAGTGACATATGTCTTGAGAAAGTGTACATTTTGTCTGGTCATCAGAATACTTTAATGTTCACTTTTTGAAATTTTCCATTTAATGATTTTACGGGGCACTCATATCGAATTTCAATTGTGTATCTTAAACATATTTTTTGTAAAATTTTGATTATTATTCATTTTATGTAAAAATCTGATGGATGCAATATTTGCGAATTCTTAAATAACCCTTAAGGTTTTTTAAAATTAAAAAAAAATAATAATTTTTATAATTTTCCAGTTATAGAATTTTGCAAGGAACTCAGCATAACGAATTAGAACTCTATCTTAAATACTGTGGCAACCATTTAAAAATAAAACTTGAAGTTGGAATTTTCGATTAATTATCATTAACATAAAATATCATAATATGGCCGTAAATTCATACATAGTGGACTCATTTATTGAAATCGTACTTTGCATTGTTGCGCCGCTATAAACCATCCAATTATTTACTTTTGTGACTCCTGTAAAGGAATTATTGATCATTATAATACTCATTGACTGCACCATTTTAATATTAACATTAACATATTTAATAAAAACATAAAATACTTATTAATTTCAATTACGATAATTACATGCTTATTAATCATTTAGGAAGATAGCATGTGAGAGGAGATATCATGTGAGACCCTTGATCATATTCCTTACGTATTTGCTAACCTGTGAATGTTTGAGGAAGACATACCTTCAATTTCGGTTTTTACCGTTGTTATGTCATATTGTCGCACAAGCATATCTCTTTTTTGAGAAAAAGTGTCAATGCACACATCTATTCAAGTCATGATCCAAGCTATCTTAGCTATATTAGCACATGTCTACCCTTGCAAGATTATTAGCACAAGTCACCAACGTCGCACCAGTATTAGCACCAGTCTCCAACTACTCGTTATTAAGTCATATTAGTATTTACTGTTCTCGTTCTTAAGTCATCACACAATTTCTGCACATATTAGTATCTCTTTCGTCGTTCTCTTCGATCACAGGTCGTGGCTATATTTTTCCCTCGGAGTATCACACCCCCTTTACTTTCATTTGCAGCATTCAGTCTGACGCAACAAACTCCTTCTTCCATTGGTTACTTATTTAACCAATGGAACCATTCACCATCCTCATAAGGGATAGCTCGGCCCCCTTGTCTTGGCGCCCCTAAATTTATGGTTTTCTGACCTTTAGGTTCACGGGTTGTAAACCTCGGCGCCATTCAGACTCTCAGTATTGTTTGCCATTTTGACCATAATAAATAAACGGCATAGTGCTGTCTCACCAAAGTGTGAGATCAATTTCTGGTCTCACAAATACATTTTCTGTAGAACGTTGTTATTTATAATTTGACAAGGAAGATATTTCTGCTGTATTTCTGAAGTGTAGGAATGGAATACTCAACAGAGTATGTTTTCACCATGAGCTCCAATTTTTATAGCTGTTAAAAGCTATAAGCAAATATACAAATTCGGGTCTGCATTGTCCTGTACTTTACAGGGCTGTACTCTATAGGCCCTTACTGTCATTCCAGGTGCAAACCGTTTGACCACAAGTGATATTTGTAGCTCTCGGAAATCCATCCATGATTTGAATATTTTTGTCTTTGATTCTGTGAAATAAATTGTTAACAATAGTTTTTCAGGTTAAAAATATTTTTATGCCCCAACGACTAAATATTAATTTGCTAATAACATATCTCAGAGATATTATTTTCAATGCAACGTGAAATGCATACGACAATTATTTTTCATATAATTTTTAGCTTTCTATCTACAACATTTAAATTTATATAGGAGAAACAACAGCTTAAATATTGTTTGTTTGAATTTAAAGTATGAAGAAATGATAATTGTAGAGATGAATTCATTGGGGGTAGATGATATGATTATAAACCGGATCATAAAAAACACGCAGTTGTACTTAAGCACATTTTATAAATTTACTTTATGACTCGAGAGATTATTAGGAACTCTTTGAACAAACATCGCTTTTGAGTTCGTTTGAAAAAACATTTGATCAGATTTCATATAAACAAAAGTTGCTGTCTTTTAAAAGGATTAAGTGATTTAAAGAAACGGTACTTGTCAACACTTAAAATATTATGATTTGTTTTCTTTTCAGTCAGTTAAATATTTTCGTTTTATTTATATATTATTTTCTTATTTGCTTCTGTAAATATATATGTGATTTTATTTCATAAGCGTAGGTTAAAATATAATATTTATAAACATATTGCTCCATATATATAATATATATATATATATATATATATATATATATATATATATACTTAAAAAATTAAAGATACTTTGCAAATATGCAAATGTAAAAAAATGAGTAAATAAAAATGACAATGCAAAATACATTTAATTTATTGCGCAAATGCAGCTAATAAATAAAATGCTGATTTATGCTGATTTATACTTTCATTTTGTAAGCTTGTTAGAAAGTTAAATTTTTCGAGTTACAGCTTCTCACTTTTCTTTTATTTGACTTTCAAACTGAAAACTCATTGAAAAGTTCAAAGACCTTTTTTTATACCTGACCTGCATCCATAGGATAATTCCTTCATAAAACATCATGATTTGTTGATGATTAATGAAAGCTATGAGCATTTCTATAATTCAGTAATTACATATATAACTTGGAAGGTAAGCGGCTACGCCCTTAAAGGCAATTTAGGAAGTTTATTTAGTTTGTTTTCTTATATAAAAAATTAATAAAATCAATCCCAGCATCTTATTGCAATATCATTCTTTATTACACAGAAACACGGCCATGAGTATAACGACCAAATGTTGATGCCAATTAAATCCTCATCCGTCGATAATACAATACCATATTACAGGCTGCGGATTGAATTGAAATAACCGTTTAGTGATGCTCAGTTCAAAACAATGCTGCTTCTGTATGTGTCAGGCTACTTCATTCGTATACCGTTCTGGCAGCAATTGTCTTTCCAGTATATCTCAGGCATGCTCGATTCGCGAGAGACAACACATGGAAGTGTATCAACCTCACTGTGATATTACTGAGTGAGGCTTAGCTTTTAAGATCTGGCATTATTAGATATATTATTTGTATTCATTGCATTGCGCAAAGTTTACTTACAGAATGCGCATATTAAAAATTGCATCAACTTTGCAATTTCTTCTTTTCACGATCGGCAAATGTATCTGACAAGGCCAGCTCGACAAATATCCCACTCAAATTCCAGAGCTATTGCTGTAATTTGAAAGTGCATTGTTTTAATGTAGAGAAGTTATTATAGTCGCATTTGAATTTAATATTAATTAACGAGTTACATATTATAATTATTAATATATGTGGATAATATTTTATTAATAACTCTACAGATAGCATGCAAGAGCATTTGACTTTTTGGGGAGCAGGCGGAATGTTAAGAGAGACGAGACATAGAAGTAACTCGATCAACAGCAGAAACAATAATTTGCTGCTGCTGTTTATCCTCAAATACATCTTAAAGGAAATGGAGCGTTTGATAACCTTGCAGTTTTACTTATCAAATTCATATCTGAACTATGCTTTATTAAAGAATAACTTTATTCACAAATGTTTTTTATAACATTTCTTTATAGTAGTGAATGAGTAAAATAGTCATATTTATTCCTTTTATTATTTCGTATATTACAGTCTTCTCTGGAAACGGTACAATTTTATTTTCCCAATCTATTGCTCCGATTCCATCTAATCAGAAATAATGTTTCCCACAGTAATAATTACGTGTACGTACAGATTTCAAACAAAATTATATGTGCAGGTTTTACATAGATTGGTCACATTTGTATTGTAAAACACTCATATAAGAATACATATATTTTTCTTGTTTTAGAATACATAAAACGCATAAAATTTTCAGTCCCCATATATTAAAGAATAAACATTCTCATAATACTTTCCCTAAAAACACAAAACTCATAGAGGAAATATTCGAACAAGTCTAACAAAATGAAAATTAATACATAGAGCAAATAAATTTACCCGATGCAATGACATAATGTTAGTTATCTTTAAATTAAATTTCCTGTTATTTCAATTTCATATCATATTTTGAGTTTTAGCGCTTTTCTCCTGAAATTGTCGGGTTTTAATCCATTAAAAAGATTAGTAACATTCAATTTATTTATTTAGGGCATACATAAATCCTCATAAAAGCGGGAAATGAATCTTCTCCAGACATGTTGTAAGCCGTTGCCACTCCGTCCGATAAAGGGACTTTACACGGTAGGGTAAATATTTCCTTTTACTCTCAGATATTTCAAAGAATCAAATTGAAATTTATTTTCGAATCATGTGAAGTATTTTTCTTAAATAAGAGCATATTTTAAACATATGCATAAGTTACTATCTATTTTAAATTGCTATCTAACAATATATTTTTATTTTCCATCACTCTGCAGTTAAATTTTTTCTTTCCGATGGAAAAATTATACAGTGACCGCCGGTTATAAGATTCAGTGGTTATAAGAAACAGCCGTTTATAAGACTCAAAACGACAGAAACAAATACAAACTTCGTTTTAACATTAAAATTGTGTCGCTTATAAGAAACACGATTCCGCTTATAAGAAACAGTTTTCTACAGAAAATTTGTTGATTTCCTTGCGACGCTGGTGTAAAAAAAAAAATCGATTTGTTTAAGGTTAACTGAAGGACGAGTTGTTATCTCTTGTCTCTGGGCGTACGGGGAGGGGGTGGGAGTTTGCTATGTAACAAAGGATGACAGAGGATTTCTCCGCAGAAAGACTTGGGGAGTACAACCCCAAACCAGTAAGAAACGAGCTTTAATCTTTTGGCAGTTAAGGAAACGTACTGATAAGGAAAGGCATCTTTGCTTATGCACTCAAATAAGTTTCGTACAGCTTTAGTTAGTCATTTTATGTTTTGCTAGTGAAGCATGCCGCAAACCCTTACTTTGCTTGAAAAGCAAAGTTTACTTAAAAAGTATGATTCTCCACCTCCGTGTAGTCAATAAGCAAGAAAACAACCTTGCTTGATGCTATCCATATGATCGCAGGCGCATGGAAAAAAGTTTCTGACATATGCATTTTTAATTGCTTCCGTAAAGCAGGATTTTTGAAAAATAATGTTGCCATACCAGCAGAAGATGAAGAAGAATTTAAAGCACCTTTCGAAGAATGGATTCACATCGACGAAAATTTACAAACATCTGAAGAAAACAATGATGATGACATAGTGCGGAAATTCAGAATGTTTGCAATGAAGAAGAAAATGAAGACGACGTTCCACAAGAAGAAAATTTTCCTACAGCCAAACAGTCGCGAGAAGCCCTAACTATAATTAGAAAAACTCTTGAACACAGAGGGGCATCAGAAAAAGTTTATGGACTGTTTTATGATTTAGAAATGGATGTACGTAAACTAATCACAGACTCGTTAGCACAAACAATACTGGATAAGTTTTTTGCTATTCTTCAGTAATAGATTACGGTATGTATGAAAATGTACTATGCTCTTATACATAAATGAACGACCTATGAGTTTTACTTTTTATTCTTATTTAACTGCATACTATATGCATATAGATAATAATTTAAGTTGTAAGGCTTAATTTGTAAAATGAGAAATATTTTTGAATGCAAAACTTAATTTACAAATGTATTATGTACGTACTAATATTTTACTTATATACATTTATCTTTTAAATTCTGTAAAACTGTGTTCAATAGTTAGTATTTACAATGGAAGAACGATATTTAAAAAATTTCCGGATTTAAGAAACAACTGCTTATAAGAAACAAAACGAGCGAAACGAACGTGTTTCTTATAAGCGGCGGTCACTGTATATGTATTTTGAAAAATGAGATCGTTATCGATTTATATTGAGTCGTAGGTATAGTCGAAGGTATAGTCGTAGTTGAATAAAAGTTGAAGCTAAAATGATTATTTTTATGTTGTGATTCACATATATAATAAATAGATTCCATCTGGGATGCTGTTCACAAGAAAGATACACATATATCTATTTTTCATCGACAATTGTACAGAATGCTGAAAATTGAATTTTTACAATAAGAATTATTGAAAATGGCTAAATTTTCATTTTTGGCTAAGAGAGTTTTAGAAACAAACCAACACGTTCCTCTGTAAATGAATAAGCAGAGCAGGTCTAATTGTGTTATGAATTACTTGTCACAACGCTTATTTCTCAGACTAGGTGACCAATATAGTCATATTACCTGTAATAAAAATGCGCCGACATTGACATTTTCTGACTCAGTTAAGGATTTTCTGTCTTTTTATTTTTGATATTTGGTATTGAAAAATCAATTTTTAACACTGTAAGTAAATATTTTGAGTCCTACTGTATTTATTGCGTACACTTTAATATGCTCATTGATGTATTTTTTGTTACATATTGTCTTTGTGCATTATGTACTAAGTTGTTATTAAATGTCGAATCTCTGCAAGTTCAGATAAAAATGTTTAGTCAAGAATGGCGGAAAGGGACATGCTTTCACATTACACGAGAGGGTAACCGTCACATATTAAAGGGGCACTCTACTCTTAAAACACAATCAACAGAAGTTTAAAATTGTTTTAAATGAAATGTATTGAAATTTAAAAATTTAGTATAATGAAACTTCTTGGGTAGAGAAAAATGATGCCTTTCTTTAAAATAAAAATTGAAAAAAAATTGAAAATTGAGACATATTATATTCAAATAATTAAATTTAACATATGTTCTTTTTTCGAAATATTATAATATGTTGGTCCACGCATATCATACATTTTTATGGATATAATCACACTAGTTTGTGGTTTTATTAATGAAAAATTTATAGTATACTTACATACTAGGATTACTTAATTGTCTCAATTTTCAATGAAACAAATTAATCTCTTTTTTGTTAATGTTTTTCAGAAATTTTAACAATATTTTTGCTTCTAAAACTTTTATTTTATAAGTTACATATAAAGCTGAAGTATACTTATTGGACAATTATGTCATCTTATGCATAAAAATGTCCTTTATAATTCCACAAACAGTCCTTAAAATATCAAACATGAAACGTCAAAAATCACATTTTATGATAAAAATGCGATTAAATAATATATTTATATTCTGTATTGTATTGTCGATGTATTGTATTTTCATAATATCTTCCAAAACAATTACCTTTAAGAAATCACCAGACTTATATTATTGTATCGAGACTTATATTACTGTATTATATTACTGTATCGAGACAATAAGAAAAATTGATATTTTTCTAATGTTAAGCGTAAAGTGTTCCCCTAAGTTGATCCCTAAAATGTGAGAGCTTTTTCAAGTGCTTGCCCTAAAGGAAACTAATCAAATAACCGAAAATGCCAAACATATACTCTTGCACACTCTCCTGTGAAATTGAAACTAGAAGAATACAGTGTTATACGTGAAATAAAGAAAATAGGAAAAAACCGAAGTCAAATGTTGAAACATTTGTTTCCACTAAATCCAATAATGCGCAGAAGCAAATAAATAAGAGTATAATACATTGTGATAATCATAAACAAGAGTAATACAATAAAGATCAATCATGCATAAAGCATTGATTATGAAACACTTTCCAACTTCAATGCAATTTTATTTAAACATCTCTAAAATGTGATACATTCCTCGGAAATATTTAAAAAATTATCACAATACTACATTAATTTATCATATTTGAAAACTTCATCGAAAACAATTGAAATTTATTCAAATGACGCCATCGAAATATAACACGCCTGTATCTCTCTAGAAAAGCAGCATTTCATTCATAAATATTTTTCCGTTCATTTCATTCATCACAATACTAGATTAATTTATTTTATTTGAAAACTTAAGACTATGGAGGTACAAGTAATTAAACTCTATGCTTAAAACTTCATCGAAGAAATCGTCCTTCTCTCCGTAAAATCAATGAATATTTCATTCATATCGGCTATATTGCAGACTCCATGAGCTAAATAACTTTGCGTTAAGGAAAGGCAGCAATTTTTATATAACTCATTCTACATATTTTGCTGTTTACATTTTCCATAAGTGAAAAATAGGCTTCGTTGTAGAAATAATCAAATTTGGATGATCATTTAAACTTAAATATATTGTAATTGCGTTGTTTCAGTATGTTGTACACAGAATTTAAGCAAATATAAAGGGGTTTTAGGACGGATACAATACTAAATATGAATTAAAAGAACTTTTAAAATCACGATTTTGACACAAGATGGGTGCCATATTTTATTTTGAAGTGGGTCACGTGATCGTTTCAGATAAAAGGTGTATTTAATATTTTTATTTTATTTTAAAAACTGCTGAATATATTTTGCTGACATTTTTTTTATATATTTTACGGGATAATTTGAATATTTCCAAAAACTTTCAAAGCAATTTGTGAATTTTAAATCCGCTTAAAAAATGTTTGAAAAATTAGGTCCCATAGGGTTCAATGTATTTCATTTTTTCTACCCGGATTCAATCCAAAACTAATTTGGTGATATTATTCATTTATATTCCCAAAGGTCCCATAGACCGTCTGAACAACATACTAAAATTTCATTTTGATAAAATCATTTTTACGGTAGTTATCGTGCTAACGGACGGACAGACAGACAGACAGAATGGACAAAGTCATAAACACTTTTCAACTTTGTTGTAAAGTGTTAATAATGATCCCTACTGCCCGGTCTTCGTAGAACCTTATTCCACTCTATGGTATCCTCTTCAGCTAATGGGACGACGACATACGAGGTAAAAGGAAAAGATTTCACCATCAGCTAATGAAAAGAGTCAAATGAAAAAGATCTTATTGCAAATAATATATAAAAATGCTTATTAAAAATGCTACGTACATAACATCAGGTACACATTTTATTGTGCATGAGATCTAATTTAACCACTAAAATATTTAATATGAATTTCAACAAATAGCTCATTGCCATCACACACTCTCCACCAAGTTAGATTGAAACCTAAAGATATATGTATACTGTAACATGTAATTGCATGTTAAGTGAAAGGAACCATTTTAATAAATAATTAAGCAGCCAAAATACAGTGTCATCATTGTAAGTAGCTTATATATTAATGTTTAGCTCTTAGGATGGGATTTTCATAGGAAAATACCGGACTGAAGACAAAGGTGGTTCATGTGTTGGAATATAACTTAATAAGCAATGTATAAACCCTTAATAAGCAATGTAGTATAATTTTCTTTTCATAACAGCAGTATCCACATCTAACTACACGATAATTCAAAAGTCGATAGGATATTTAATAAAATGAATATACAATTATTTTCGTCATAATTGTACTTAAAACTTTAATAGACTTTGTATTAAATTTAGCCGAAAATCGTTCAAAATCTTAAGAATGATTCTTTCCACAAATCTGAAAATTCATACATCCCTTTACTTATGAAATATTTCGATCGCAATGATCATGTACTAATAGAAATAGACTGTCATTATTTATTATTGTGTAAAAACGATAAATTTTGTTTTTTTTTAAATATTTTTCTCGGTTTCCATATAGATTTTGTAAAATTTTGGCACATATCAAATCTCCAAGCTGCCATTGCATGTATCGGCTACTCCGTGCTGTTGAATGCATAATAAGTGTAAAACAATCCATGAATGCCATTATTTTGTAACATAGGCAGCATCCTATTATATGTATACATTGTACATAGTATATAGAGAATGTAATAACTGTGTGCCCAGCACGTAAAAACATTTATTATTAGCTACTGATTTTAAATATTCAAGTCAATTTGAAACACATAATTATGCTGATATAATCTTCATAATGTATAATTTGATAAATGCCTTACAGAAGCTACTTTCGCAATAAAACAAATTAAGTTAATTAGCTTCATAAAAAGTTATTGCGTCAAACCTAGTTCCATTACAATATTTCATTATAATGAAGTTATCGTTATAAATGCTCCACCTGCTTCAAACATAAAAATAGTGCTAATTATATAAATTAGGGATATCAAAGACTTGCATATGTTTGAATACATATGTAAAAATATATGAAGTTGCAAGATAATAAATATATATAATGCATTTTATCAAAATGTATACAATGATATTTATTATGTTAAATGAATAAAAAAATATACGCAGCCGTAATTAGAATATGAGTGCAGCTAATAGTAAACCATATACTAAAATAAATTAGCTGTACCAATGTAATAAATTTGGGTTCTAGGGTTTTTTAATGGTCAGACACGTTTGGCAGAATGTTAGCCAATCTTTGGAATATGAGTCTCCACTCCACTTTTTCAAACACTAATGTTTTATAGGATTTAGTTCTGCTTGTCTCAGTATCATTATCTGAATAAAGATCATCTTAAATATATAAACTTGCACTCCTAATATCCCCAAACACATGTGGATTAGTCATTATACGACGCTTTAATGAAACATAAATGGTATTCAATACTATATAATTTGTACCACAAAAACGACTACAGTAATTATGACATTATACATTGCTCATATAATACTCCTTAAATAGCTATTTTAAAGTCATTGCATTTATCATTATTGAACAAAAGCATAAAGGAAAATAATCAATAACTGTTGAAAAAAACCTGAACAAAATAACCAATAAATAGTTGAAATGTAATTTTTGAAGAAGTTTTTAAATCATGAAGATTGAGTTTCCCATTTCTTTCATGTTTTAAATAATTTTATACTGCATTCGCTACTATTCGGCATACATGTAGATTAATCAAAATTAGCATATATTCTTTTTGGAAATTAAGTGGATTTTCTTCCCCAGAGCAAAAAAACTAGATCGCCCTGCTCCCCCAATTTTTCCTTTGCTTTCAGGTGCATGCTTTTTGCAATAAAAAGTGAAATCTACTTGATTTACGAAACATGCGTAAACTGATTTATCTTGATTGCGATGCATTTTACGCTATAATCCAGTTCATTTTTTGTTGTGCGCAGTCATGTGCTTTACTCATTCTCACAAAATCCATCTAAGAGATGGATTCTAAAACCCGTAGTCTTGCTTTCATTCTGTAGATACCAGCATCCGTTCAGCTGGTGTACGGTGTTTAACTCTCCTCAGCAGTCATATACCCTAAAATGCTCAAAACCGGTCAATGAATGTTGATATCTTCAATGGGGGTGTAGTCGAAATTGATTGGTGATCCTAAAAAATAGAATTCAGAATAGGATTAAAGAATAGGGAGTAAAAAGTATGTTTTCTTTAATCAAACTCATCTGTGAAAACACAAGCTGCGTTTGGATATAAGATACATATCTACATACTTTCATTATTGTATAATAATATTTTAATTGACCGTAAGGGACCTAAAACACTATAAAAAAGTGAATTGGCGACTTTATCTATTTTTCGACAGCTGTTGTTGACTCCACTAAAATATCGTCTATCTACAGTGCAAGGTATGTTTTAGGATTTTCTTACACTCTGATAACGTGAATAAAAACATGGCTCGTCTGAGCAATAAAGTATTAAAAATTTGCCAACTTAGATCTTTGGTTTTATGTCTCTCCAGATTCTTCTGTCACACCTTGATATTGAATATGGAAATAAAGGCACGAAAATGGAAAACTATTTGGGACCACGATACCAGTAACGTCGAGTAATATTTTTGACTAGAGAAGATGAGGAGCGGTTGGTGTATTCACTTGGAAAAAGGTTTCCGTATTATCAGTGAAATTTATATTAGAATTCGCATTTTTTGTTTTCTTGGTGAATAAAAGAAAATAATCTAAGAGTGAACGAAATACACGATATTATTAAACATGTTACCTATGTCAGATAAATATATACAAAATATAATATTTAAAATGTTTTCTTATTTCTAAATTAAACTTTTTCAACCATTTCATTAAATATGAAGCCATGATCGCTGATAGGGGGGAACATTCATCACCCTTTGCATATTTAAGATAAAGTCGTTCATCAAGTTAGACGATGTTACATTTTATTCTCGAATTTACCCCCACCCCCCTCCTCGGAAAACGTTCTACCTTCGCCCATGTGTTGTTGTTGATGAGACCCAGTCCGTCCGACCTACCAGAAAGGTGTAAGGTGTTCGCCCATGTGTTGTTGTTGTTGAAACCCAGACCGTCCGACCTACCAGAAAGGTGTAAGGTAACTGTTTGGACGGTCGGGAAGTGCCACCCAATTTAGACCGGAACCTAGTGGGGGAGGCATCCACAGGGACCGTACCCTCCTTCCCCTTCCACCAACCTCTCGGAAGGACTTTCGGACCCACATGTTTAACGTGATCGTACTCCGCATGAACACGGCGGCAGTTTTGGCAGTGGCTGGAATCGAACCCGGGCCTACCGAGTGCAACTCCAGCGCGCTAACCAATGGGCTACCGCGCCCTGTTCGCCCATGTGTGAAAGAGTGCACTGAAAATTGGTGAAAAATCTGGAATATAAGCTTAGTTAAAAATCACTATAGTCAACAATGTCTTTAAACAATGTTGTATATTAATTATTTACAGATATTCAACTATGAAAACTTAAAATTATCTAATAATTACAATATGCTAAGAATTGACTAGAAAATTATCAACCACTTTTATCTAACTGAGATTCTCAGTAACATGGAATTTTTGAAGGGAAATCCGATTTATTCCTTCTAAAATGTCCAAATACGCAAACGGATGCTTCGCCGAATTGATGCCGATATTAAGAGCTAAGTCTACTTTGCAAACTACTTAAGTTTAATGGTAGTCATTATTAGTATATTTTCTTCGTCTTGTTTAAAGTAGGTATATTGTTTAAAGTAGGTAAATAATATTGTTTAAAGTAGATAAATGCTAGTTTATTCGTGAAAAATGTATCAGATTCTTTAGTATTACAAATAATGATTACTTTCTGCAAATATTAATAGAATCACATTTGACCTAAAATAGAGGATCTATTAGCTATGCCCGAGAAATGTTCTTTTATTCAATTATTGACTGTTTACAAAAGGCTGAAAATGGGGGAAGTAATAGCTATGCCTTTCTGAAGGCTAGCGTTCATGTTAGTTAGTCAGCTAGAGAGGAGTTTAACAGATGGGTTGGTTTAATACCATGCTTCTTCTTATAGAGGGCGAAGGCTGAAAGATTTCAGCTTCTAAAATATTAAAATATGCGTTTTAATGGGAACCCTTTTGAAACTTGTCACTTTAAGCAAGTAAAATGTAAAAATTTTCTAAATAGTACATATATATTCGACAGTAATAAAAAAATATAATAAATATAATTTAGTTTATATAATTATTTAAAATATAGTTCAAGCAGGGAAGGCTCAGCTTTTCAGCCTCAATGGACGCTACGCCACTACATGATAACAAAAATTGCTTTCTAAATAGACCCATAGTGTAATTTATTCACTTACCCCAGCCAAGAAATATTAGTTGACTGCGAATCTATAGTAAACTGGTCTCTTAACATAGGACACAATGTTCTTAAAAGTCAGTTACTGAAGTCATGTAGTTTATATTACATTTTAAATCTCTGTCTCCTTAAAGAGCATATTAGTTTTCATTGCGGATGGTGTGATCTGACGACATTGCGGATGGTGTGATCTGATGACTCCAGGGTAACATCATTTTTTGTCAAACACAATTATCTCTAAGCCAAAAATATGACGTTTTCTTGCAATGTAATGTGCAAAATGGATACACATTTAACTTTTCCGCAAATAGATATATCATGGTGATCTCTTACATGTTTTACAAATTTCGTTTTTGAAAATACGAAGTCCATATTTACTCGCTTGTTTGTTTAAAGGCATATCAGATTCATGAAATCATTTATTTAAAACTTGACAGCGCTCAATTACAATAAATTCGCCTTCCAAATATTTTGTACATGTCAAAATGTAAATGCAGTTTATACTTAAATTTATAAACTAAATTTGTCCTCTCAATAATATATGTACAAAGTAGCAGAAAAAATATCTGTAGGGAAAATGTTTAATCAGAATTACGTTTAATTATAGATTTTAAAGAAACTAGATTGCTAGATTTAAAAGAAAAGATTGATTATTTTTTTAAAGATATTCCAAACAGAAAGTTTACACAAGTTAGAACAGAAGTTTAAAGAGTTCTAATCTCAGACACTTGCTTCTGTGGACCGATGTTTTATTTTTCTGCTCCTAGTACAGAATAGCCAAAAATTACAGATGCAGCGAATGTTCCTGCTTTTAATGAAGCCCCAGTCACACCTCGGAGTCTGTAGTACATTTTAAGAGCATTGGTTTCAGGCTGCGAAATGCTGCAATAATCAAACTCATAATCAAAGAATCACTCAAAAATGATATGCATAAAGTGGGGGACGCCATCTTTTTTAGATGCCGTCATCGATGGACTTCTTTATACATTTTAGGACTGTTTAACACGATATAAAGTTTTAAAAGTAGTTACTAGTTTTTACAGCCGTTTCTAATGTTACAATTGTTACGTCATTATGCTTGTTTGAAAGAAAGTTATTTCTATGTTTTCTGTTTTCAAAACCACTTGAATTCATTACATTTATATATTGTTCTGCTACACACGATTGAATAACTTTACCCACAAATGCTTATCCAGAGGAATTTTGCAATATTTTTACTTTCCCTTCAATACATGGTAATGTATAAGGAAAGTACTGTAATCATACCGACAATCACAACTCGAGTTTTCGACGGATCTACACGTTTCGAGACCTCTCGAATACGAAAAATCTATTTTTAACGTGACATCTGTGTGTGTGTCTGTCTGTGCAAGGTATGTATCCAATCTAACTCAAAAACTAATGGACCGAATTTCCTAAAATTTGTTAGATACGTCACGTGGGTATGTCCATGGTGCTGATTAGTTTTTGGAACTATTCGGAATAAAAGAACTCACCTTTTTTCGTGAAATGGACTTTAAAAATTGTCTATATCCACTTTAGTTGAAAAACTAATGGGCCGAATTTTACAAAATTCGGTAGATAATTCCCTTGTTGGTTACCCTAATGCTGATTAGATATTGGTACGATTCGGAAAAAAAAACACTGCTTTTTTTGCACTATGGCCTGCAAAAATCGGCAAAATTTAAAATAAAAACTACATATGCTCAAATACATCCATTAAATGCTTGTTTTATACGTAATGTATAACGATGAAAGGAATAACACCAACCCCATTACACTTGGACTAACTGTTCTCTAGATCTTTTAGTTTGGCGTATTTTCGCTATACCAACTTTGAAAATAAGTCCAGTTACCAAATGAGAACGAAAATTGAATTAAAAGTAAATTAAATTTAATTAAAATAAACAGTCCGTGAATATAAGTCGGCAGGGAAAGTCCTGTGCTGCCCATATCAGATTTTTAAATTTGAGACTCTTTTAAACTTTCCTAAAATATGTGAAAATTTACAGCATCAAAAGTTATATTATTCTTTTCTGACAAAATTGCACCTTTATAAAAGCTATAAACATTATCTGTTTTCTTTTAAAAGCTAACAAACTAATTACGTACAGATAAAAATCTGTAAAATTAAACATGCAGAAAAGGCGAAACACCGCTGAAAGCTTGCCAAAACTAAGACACATGTGACAAAAATGACTAAAACATAACGGTTAAATTCTAATTTTCTCCAAGTTATAATTTAAAACAAAGAAAGAATGCTGTTACATAACACGGAAATGTTTGCTTTGTATGCAGTCTAAGTTAAATCTTTTCGTAGATTTTGTTTTCTGTGTAGAATATTAAATTAAGATGTTACACTGAATGTGTTCCAAAAGAACAATTTACTTTGTGAAAATCTGCAAGATAGATTTATCTAGGAATATCAAGATTGACATAAAATTAGTCTGTATACTATATACTTACTCATACAAATTTAAAATATTTAACAGTATTTAATATTACTAAATGATATTTTAAATAAGTTTTATTTGTAAATTTTATTATTTACTTAATTAGTGTACACATAACTTATTTACTTAAAGTATTTACCTTTCCTGAATAATTCATACTGCGAAATATGTAGTAGATTCAGCCTATTACATAATGTATACACCTTTAAAATGATATAAAACTTATTAGAAAAATGAAAATGGATAAGGATTGGATAATACATGCTCCTTAAACTAGACAATAATTGCTTTATACGCATATTTATATAAATTCAACATTCTTAGACAGAAAAATATTAATTGCTATGTTTTCCAAAACGCAACAACATTTTATTAGCATACAATGAATGAACTCGTGAAAAATAGGAAGCATAGAAATTTTTAATAAGTTGTACAATTTGTATAGCTGAAAGACATGAGATTTCAATTAATAATGATGCTGTTTTTCATTATATAAATTTTCTTTTAAATTGATCGATTTATCAAAGCTGTATCAAACTCCGATCCGACTGAATACATAACAGAAAAACGTAAAAAAAAAATAAATAAGGTAAAGGCTGATGGGGCAGTGAGCGTTAAATCTATCTTATTAATTTTTCATGAAATGGATACAGTGTTTTGTAGATATACTAAATGTAACATGCATTTATCAAATATAGCAAAATATGTCCATGTAGTTTAATATCTTAATATAAATATTAAAACAAATAAGTAGTGATGAATTTGGCATTCTACCCCAGTTTTTTACCCCTGCCGATGACGATGTCACCCTCCTCATGACTCATCGAGCGAAGACTCATGAGAAGGGTGACCTTTGATCTGATATAATCTTATCGTATGAACTTAGGACCGATGACGTATTGAGTTGGTTTCATGGTATGAACTTTGAACCGATGATTCAGCCTTGATGACGTAATGTTAACCTTAGACATTCTGGAAAGTTTGGAGAAAGAACTCCATAGATATTTAAATGGCGCCATCTATCGGTCGATTTTTAAAGAACTTCCATCCAGAATTTAAAATGATAGACTAGCTGTTGGCAGCTTAGGCTCGAACCCACAGCTTGCTGTTTGGCAGCAGGAAGCGCGAGCCAAGTGGGCTATGGTGACTTTGGTGGGCTGTATCAATGCAGGATATCTTTCCTGATTATTTCAATTTAGGGATGGGGTTTCTGTAGATGAATGGATGTGAATGGGAAAAAATATGAATATTAAAAAGTGTTATTAAAATGATAAATATTTTTTCTAAGAAAATAAAGCAGAATCTATCATTTTTAAAAATTTATAGCAGTTAAAACGAGTGTCAGTATTTTTTTTTTTAATTTTGAGCTAGAGTTTAATTTTAAAATGGATTTTTCAATTGTTTTTATTAACATTTAATGCAGCAGTTACATTTAATGAAATGTTTGTTACTTAACGTATGTTCGGAGGATGTTGAGAATTCAAAACTCCCTTCTGTTATTTGATTAATATAAAGTTTATTTTTTAATTAATTTTATTAAATTTTATTAAATGTTTTTTTAAATTAAAATTTAATTAAGTGATCCTACTAAGAAAAATATTAAATAAACGAGAAAGTGCAGTTTCAAATCTAACGCAACTTGCCACTCGATATTCCAAGGGGTTTAAGGTCCTAAAATTTCATTATTTTAGCAAATTACGCGATACCTGCTGACTGATTGGAGAAAAAGTGCTATGTTTTTTAGTATTCCAGGGGTTTAAGACCCTAAAATTTCATTATTTTACTGAATTAATTGGTACTTAACGAATTTTCGGGGAATGGATAGTGTAAGGCTACTTTCTCTTAATTGTTTAATGAACCAGTTAAAGTTTATTTTTTTAATTAAAATTTAATGAAGCAGTTGCATTTTGTAAATGACTTGATATTTGACGTATGTTTGGGACGTAGAGACTACAAGACTACATTTTGATACTTGGTTAATGAAACAGATAAAGTTAATTTTTTTTAATTGTTTAACTAAATGATCCTACTAACAAAAATATTAAATAAACAAGAACGTGTCTTTTCTAACCCAGCATAACTTGACATTCGATATTTCAAGGGGTTTAAGATCCTAAAATTTTATTATTTTAGCAAATTGTACTATACTTAACGAATTTTCGGGAGACTATTCAATATTTTAATGCATTTAGCATATTACACGAAACTTCCAAGACGCCTAAGATCCATTTCACTTTTAAAATTATGATATTTGAATGAAATTTAGTAAATGGTACGATACTTAACGAATTTTCGGGAAACTATTCAAAATGTAAATGAAATTCAGGAAATTGCACGATACTTACTAGATGATTAGGGAAGTATTCATGCACTTTTATTGTTACAAGGGGGGTTTAAAACAATGAAATCGGTATATTTGCAAAATTTCTTGAATTTTAGGAGAATAGAATGACACTTTTAAGTATATTAATATTGAATTTAAATGAAAGAGTGACCATCTAGAGGAATTGCAGCATTCTAAAAACGTTAAAATACGAAACATACACAATTATCACTTAAAAAAACACATGTAATGAGTTTTGATATCTCATTGCATGGGGCTATCATTGATATACAAATAGGAATGTTGTGGATATACATAGGTACAACGTAAAACCCCAATTGTTTCTTAATGTATCTACATACATTACCAAAGGTGTGGATTTTCTTAAATCTATTCTTAAAAATAATATATATTTAGGATTGTGCAAATCCAACCTCCTTGCTCAGCATACACTTATAAAAATTCTTGATGTGACTTCCATAAAAAAAAATAAATTGAACAGAAGTATTTTTGCAAAATTACGCGTAATTTTTAACGGCCGAACCTTGTTATTGCTACCCTCTTTATCATATGACTGACCACAAGACAATGTTCGACTCATTGTTAATTTCCCAAAGTAATACTCACGAAAGGAATCTATGCACATGGATACTATTATGCGTAAAAAGACACTGTTTGCTACTTATTTATCACTATTGCACAACATAGCTTTAATTACATGTTAATGAAAGAATTAATGTTTTGTGAATGAAAGAAGTAAGAAACTATATTTAAACCACATAAATTCATAGTAATATACCAAATGACCTTCTGACGATCTCATTTCAAATCATGAATATTGCTAAACATGTAAATAATTCTTAAGGTTTATAGGTTTTAATAGACCTTTTTTTTTCTTACGTTTAGGAATAAAGATGTCTCTTAGGGAACTAGAGTATTTTACCAAAAAGACTAAGACCCTAAAATCATGATATTTGAATGAAATTTACCATATTGCACGATACTCAACGAGCTTTCGGGAAACTATTCAATATTCAAATGAAATTACTAAATTTCACTATATTTCCAAGGGGTATAAGACCCTAAAATTTCATTATTTTAGTAAATTGTTTGATACTTTGTGGATGTTTGAGGAATTAGAGGTACGTTTTTTAATGTAATAGGCGGTCAAAGACCGATTTTTTCTTTTAAAATTATGATATTTAAATGGAATTTAGCAAATGGCACGATACTTCCAAGTGGTATAAGACCCTAAAATTTCAATATTTTAGTTAATTGTTTGGTACTTAGCGAATATTTGCGGAACTAGGAGTGTGTTTATAGTGTTACAGGGGACCCTAAGACCCATTTTTCTTACGATATTTGAATGACATTTACCAACTTGCACTATACTTGGCGAATGTTTAGGGAATTAGAGGTGCATTTTTTAATATTTCAGGTGGTCTAAGACCCTCAAATTGGCATATTTACGAAATTTCACAAATTTTGAGGAAATAGAGTGGCACTTTTAAGGGTACCAGATTGTTAACATCGAATTTAAATGAACGAGTGACCATATGTGGAAAGTGCAAGGCATTTTAATAACATTAAAATATGAAAGAGAAATCTTGCGTTATATGATTACTACTTAATAAAAACATGGAATTAGTTCGATATTTCATTGCATTAGCGTCGTTGACATACAAATAAGAATGTCGAGATTTCGCGGCTGTAGATACACCATAAAACCATTCAATTCCTAATGAACGTAGGCAGACCACCAATGGATCGGATTCTTTAAAGAATAGTTTTATTAACGTGTGTGGGGAAATAATTATAGAACTTTCTGACATTGTACTTAAACGAAAGTACGGTAATTGTTTACCATTGTAGAGAGGAAAGGATGGACACATTTGAATGTGTTCATTTTACAAAGTGTGGAAAATGACAGGGCGAAACTGAGATATACTATAAAATTTGCACTTCTTACAGAACGAATCCCAACTTAGTAGATTTTAAGGAAATTCGAGTCTACATTTCCATTATCCTTAGAGTTTTAAATCCCCATATATAATATAATATTGAGTTTATAATATGATTTTTTATTTAAAAGTACTGATTTTTTGATATTCTCTGATAGAATTCTTGCAATTCTTTTGCGATATGATTCATTTTAGAATGTAATTCGTATTCTATTTATTTTCTACTAACAAAACATTAATTAAAATTTAAGAGCATGGAAATATTTATTGTTTAAAATTAAGAAATACCAAGAAATTTTGTTTTGACACAATATCATATAATTTTCAACATTTTCTAAATATAATTTTTAAAAGGAGAAATAATGTAAAATATGCATGGAATATTATTGAACTATTTTTAGTTTACGAATACTTAGTTAGTTCCAATGAAATATTGAACTATGGTGTATATCTGTTCAAAATAACCAAAATTTTTATTCTATGCTTTCATATCGAATAAAAAACAAGCAGTAAAGACAACTTTTGTAAAGTAAATCCATCGATACCATTTTTGTTTTCCATTTCGCAGTTGCGAGGGACAAAGTTTGATGGAATCAGGTCGAAAAAAATACATGAATACTAAATTTTCTTTTAGACTGGGGTCTTATCTCAATTTCTTTATACAATTGAAATGTAAAATTGCCTAGTATGAGGTTGGTACATAAAATACCTCGTATACCTTTTTCTTCAAAAATTCTTCATCAAAAATCCAACCTTTTTATGTAGGATTATTTCTACTGGTATCGCCGCAAAAATTATTAAATTTTAGAGAATAAATTGAAATCGAGGATTAGATTGGGTTGCTTTCGTGTTCTTTTACATATATTCACACGGAAATTAACTAGGTGATAGAATTCTAGCAATTATTTTGCGATATGATTAATTTCAGAATATAATTCGTATTCAATTTTTTTTCTATTAACAAAACATTAATTATATTCGAAGAGCATGGAAATATTTATTGTTTAAAATTAAGAAATACCAAGAAATATTATTTTGATATAATATCATATAATTTTCAACATTTTCTAAATATACTTTTTAAAAGCAGAAATAATGTAAACTGCATGAAATGTTATTGAACTATTTTTAGTTTACGAATACTTAGTTAGTTCCAATGAAATATTGAACTATGGTGTATATCTGTTCAAAATATAAATACCATATAAATCAACTGAGAAAAAGAACCTCATTCATACCAAATATTTTTTTACAAATAATGGGAAGTAAGATGTACCAACTGATAGTTCTTCCTGTCTTGATATATTAGCTTGAGCAAATTGTTATCGCGTTTTCTCATTTTTGCCATATGTGCTCTTTCATATTTTTTAATATTTATCTATTAAATAATGATTTTTGTATATAATTGTTCCCCTCATCCTCTTTTACCATTATAGCGATAAGTTGCCCACTATTTTTATCCTTAGTCTATACATTATATATATATATATATATATATATATATATATATATATATATAAATCTGTCAAGCACTTCGAAATCAACCAACTGAAAATATACCTTTAGGCGCAATGCTGCTCAATCAAGTACATTTATATAAAACAAAAAAGAATGAAAAAAGAAGGACAATGTGTCAAAATTTCGCCGGGGGGATTGTGACCCCCACCTCCCGGTTAAGCCAGCTTAATGTCATGACGACACTCCCAGAAGCGGATACACTGTCGAAAACCAAGTACACAACACTAAAACTTAATAAATAAAGTCAAAAAGGTGAAAGACCTATACTGACTATAGCACAAAAACTGTATCTTCAAGTTTATAATAATATAGTAACAATATAGTAACACATCTGACTTCAACAATATAGTAACACATCTGACTATTCTGTCAGTTACAATTTTGACGCTTGGATGGTGAAGTGTTGTTGTTGAGACCCAGACCGTCCGACCTACCAGAAAGGTGTAAGGTAACTGTATGGACGGCCGGGAAGTGCCACCCAATTTAGACCGGAACCCAGTGGGGGAGGCATCCACAGGGACCGTACCCTCCTTCCCCTACCACCAACCTCTCGGAAGGACTTACGGACCCACATGTTTAACGTGATCGTACTCCGCATGAACACGGCGGCATTTGTGGCAGCGTGCAAATCTAGCGCGCAAACCACGGGGATACCGCACCCGAGATGGCCAACAGCACGCGGCGTTCCGAGGTGGTCACCCACCAAGTACTAACCGCGCCCGATGCTGCTTGACTTCGGTGATCTAACGAGAACCGGTGTTTTCAGCACGGTACGGCCGTTGGCCCGGATGGTGGAGTGTGTACGAGGTTGGTTTGTCTTGTTATACATTTGATTTTTAAATAGTCATTGATATTATGTATTTTCCAAGATATTGAATTTTTGTCAATTAGTCGTAAGTTTCATTGATGTAGTGTCATGTTTATAAATTTGGCGACATATTCGTTAATTTTTCAACAAGTTGGAGGTATTTCGCCAAATTTGTCGATAAAATCTCACCAAGCGTTATAGAGCAGATAAATGACTATTGGCGTTCAAATACAAAAATATTACCCAAAATATATTTTCTTATGTATGGGACGAGCTAGATCCACGAGAATAATGTCACCAAATTTATCACATGATATTACATATGAAAAGTGAACATGTTTCTCAACAGTTAATATATTTTTTCAATTTATGAAGTTTTTTGATAAATTTATTTGAAAACTGTGCAATATCTTGAGAACGGTTCGGCTAGAGTTCTGAAGTTCATGTTAATTGTTTTCTATGGGAAAATTACATAAGAAATGACTATTTACGTAATTTTATTAAAGGTTTTGATATTTTGATGATTTTTTTTTAAATTTTACTCGAAAATTTAGGGGCGTTCAGAGTATTCGATTGCGTTTAAAAACTACAGGCTTCCAATATCCACGGATTGACACTTTTGTACCACATTTAATTTTATTCTCTCTACTCGTTCGTGAAATATCGTCTCCACAGTCTCACTGACACACACACACACACACACAGAGAAATGGCATCAAGAACCGTTGATTCCTATTCAGGGATGCTTGAAACGTTCTCTCCCATTGAAAACTAAAATTCGAATTTTCGACCCCATCATAGTACTTCAGTTATACATTATACTATGTATATAAGGAATGTAATAAGGAAAAGGAAAAATTCCTCAACGTATATAAGCACAAATAAAACGAAATAATGCCGCATGCAGCTGTTTCGAGGATATGCGGGGACCCCTTCACCAGTGTAATAGAACCAATTAACTTTAAGTCCAAAACTGGAATGGATGCAAAAGGAAGAACTCATACAAAGTATTCCGATGCATAAAAATAAATACATTTCTACATTATTCCATTGTTCCACGCCATATTAGAAACTTTCACAATATAGGCCTCCGATTTTCTAATTGTTATTCAGTTCATTAACTATGAACTCAGCAACTGGATTTGGCGCGATATGCACACACACAATAAGTTGACCGAAAGCCATTTTTTAAGGCATGATGATGTTCTAGTTAATGATAAAGCTGTTCAGGAGGGTAAGAACATTCTTACATCTACGTAGCTAAGAGAAGGAATGAGGTTGGTGGGACGGAAAACTTGACTTGAGGGATTGAGGATGGGCTGGCTATCACGACATCAGATATCCAGACATGTCTTCGGAGAAGAACTTACAAGAGCGTTATGGTATATTAAGTGAATGCGGAGCAAGGTAATAGAATGAGTTTGAGAGCCCTGTTGGAAATATAAACACACCACGGACATTTATTTTTCTGAAGTTTGAAACATAAAATCTGTCTTTTAAGGGAAGTAAATAAGATGATAGGAAATGGAGAGCTGTGGTATAGACTCAGTTTATGGGACACTGTCTAGATGTTTCTTGTTACACTAAATGCCATGACCAGGATGAGACTGTATTTCATAGGTGCTAGCAATATTAATGAATTTATTTGAATTAGGAGGTAAATCGCATCACATTCTCTTCGGAGCCGAGAATGGGGGGGAAAGAAATTTGTGCAAATGGTTTCTTTAAACATATTGGAGCTATTCATAGGCTATCATTTTCGATATGGGGAGCTTTAAATTATAAGGTCTATCTGCTCTATCTCATATGATGTATTTCTTGGTGAATTCCTCTATATCGAGTACAACGGCAGGTTTTGAGCTCAGAAATGATGGCAAACTGCTAAGGCATTCTAAGTCGGATTTTGAACCAAATCTTATCGCAAAGGCACGTAAAAAGTATTTTAGTACGGTAGGGATTGAGGAAAGAAAATTCATCGTCGATATCAGCAGCGGTTTGTGTGGAAATAGGATACGATTGTTTGCAAGGAGGCATCTTACCTTAGTTTATTTGATAGATAGGAGGGAATGGGAGTCTGGGATGATGATATTAATGTCGAGATTCAAATATATGTGCAAAGGTGAATTACGCAAGGGGACAAAACAGAAAAGAGGAAATTTAAAAAAGAAAATGCGAGATCGATAGTAGATTAAAGGGTACATCAAGTGGTAGGAGAGTCTGCTAAATGTCTACTCTTCGAAGTTTGCTATAGTTTTGTGGTTTCCATACCAGTTACACAGAACATTTATACCAAGGGTGACTGGTGTCAATGGTTAGAATTATCTGGTGTCTTATGGAACGAGATTTATTAGGTCTTGAAATTTTAAGTCTTTGAAGGGTATACAGATGATCTAATTATCATTGAAGGAAGTTTGAACGTAACTAGTTGGGAATAATTTTCTGAAGAAAACAGCAATACTGCCAAATTTAATGCAAAACTGCTAGAGTTCAGCCTGTAGGATATTCAGTGGGTGTGGTATGGATACTGATATTAAGGAGATATCAGGAGAGCCTAGGTAAGTAAGATATCAATATTATTATTAGGAGCATAATCAATGCATTCATGGGGAATATTTTTCTGCTTAAAATAAGATTTAGAAGAAACTGATCAAACCGTATATTTTGTCTATAGCACCGTTGGCAAAATCAGATTTTGGTTTGTTGACAATGAAGGAAAGGAGCTTACCTAAGATAAAGCCGTAGAACAGTGTTTTATATTTTTTGTATAAATTTAATAATTTCTGCTGATTCAGTAAAGGAAGTAGCCGAAGAGCGAGGAATAAAAAATAATCACGACTGCAGAGGAAAGCAGTTGGATCCAAATGGAAGAAACAGAAGTACAGATACATCCAAGAAGCAGTTTGAGATCATCAACAATTAGCAAATACCAACCGCGAGATGATTTTGTGTATTCCTGTGCAAACCTATTTGAAACATATATTAAATATATTTCTGAGGGTAAATCGCGTTGATTATTTGTCCCCTATACTTTGCATAATTTTGTTTTAATTAATTGGATGTTAACATATTTATTTAATGAAAAGTATATTCACAATTATCATATATGATTTGTTGCAAGCACAGTTGGCTCTTACCTTAAAGTTATTCAGCACATATACAATAATCATATTTACTTATAGATTAAACAGTGTTTAGAATGCATTAAATCCCTAGCCATAAATGAAATAATTTATTGAGATTTTATGCAGTTATGCACTACATTTAACTGCAATAATGGTCTATGTCTTGCATGCAAACAATATGGCCCACTAGAAAATATTTTATATATGACAAGTATATTCAGAAAAATAATGTATCTCAATGGCGTCATTTTTTAAATGGTCAGTTATATGTTGTATAATAACGCAAGAGTGGGGGAAACTGTGACCTTAGAGCTGTATACGGCCTTCTGGTAATTAAGTTCACCCTTCTAAATGAATTCCAAGTTTTGTATACAAATTATCTTTTCCTTAAGATGCATTTCTATATTTCCATATAAACTCTTTTGTAAAAGAAACTGTGAGACCAGAAATTGTTCTCCCATGAGACATTTTTATTTGATTATTTATGGTGTCCTTTATGGAAAAGAAAGCTTGAGTCTGGCTGGCGCCGAACTTTACGACAACTCGAACTTTTAGATCACAAGCTATAAATTTAGGTGTGCCAGGCCACAGGGGCTGAGAGGGGTTGTGAAGTGATGCCATTGGGTTCATATGACATTGGATTCAATGAGCGCCAAGGGGAAGAAGGGCGGAAGTACCCCCCCCCCCGCCGAAGGAATCACAGTGATCTGGATACGCTGTTAACACTGTGCTCTGGGAGCGCAACTTCTGGACCATCTATTTTGTGCTGTACACCGTTGGATTCTTCTTTCTGATACTCAGCTTTACTGCGGTTTGTACTTTATTAATTTTCGTGCAGTTTTACAAAAGCTATTAACTCTTTTAATATCCTTGAATTTAATATTTACATTTACGAATGGTCTGTTGCCTGAACTTTGACATGTTCCAGACCCTGTTTGCCAGCATTATTTTGGTTGCACGTCTACAAATTTTGTACCGTAGTATACATCTATTCCTGCTCTCCGTTTTGGTATCTAACAACCATAAGCTGAAGTCAAGTCTTCATTGTGAAAAATAATTTAACGTCATCCTATAAAAACTTTTGTTAATTTTGCAGCCCTGCACTCTTCAGTTCTGGAGTTTCGTCTATAATTTGTTCCTGGCTCTATAAATCCCTTTACATTGATCGTACGACTTTAAATCATATACCGTTACATTCAGCCATCCTTGCTCTACAATTGTATATTTAATACCCATAAGCTGAAATCAAGTTTTCATAGTAAATATATTTTAACGCCATTCAACAAAAACTTATGTCATTTTTCTAGCGCTGCACTTTTCAGTTCTGGAGTGTCATCTATAACTTGTTCCTGGCTATATAAATCCTTTTATACTGATCGTACGATTACAAATCTTATACCGTTACATTCAGACATCTTTGCTCTACAATACCATATCTACATCCCATAAGCTTAAATTATTTTTTCCTGGTGAAAACACTTTTTACTGCCAACTTTGTATTTCTACTGACATTTTGTGCTCCAATCCTTGATTTGATGCTCCTTGGATGCGTGATTCTCATCTGTTTCGTTTTTAAGTGTGCTCCTCTACATTTTAGCTTTGCATGGATGTATGTGACTTGTTTCGGGGACCCCTGGTTCGTTCTTTTTTAATTTTCCAAACTTTTAAATATCTAACTTTTATTTGCCGAATTGGAATTTATTGGAATATGTACTCTGCTGATGTCTGAGACTTCATACAAAGCCACTGTTTTTGGAATTTCACTAAATATACCCTGTGCTTGTACAAGTTATTTCCATATTTCTAGAATTTATTAATTTCTGAATAATTTAAATTTATTACAATATTGTTCCCGCGCATGTCCTTCATCTTTGAATTTATTATATTTTACTATGTATATATATGTTACTATCGAAACTAAATATAATCTGTTTAATCTCCTTAACAAAAGTTCTGATGATATGTCTTTTCTGTCACGGTGGTAGAGCGGACCCTGTGCTGCATTTCGAAATTATTTCTGTTCGGCCGTTTCGTGTGATTGATTCAAGCAGTGCGTTAGTTTTGAAAATCTTTTACACGTACCGTCAACCGTTCTGTTTTCGACATTAACTCGTCCTCTTTCTTTAGAGTTGTAATTTTGTAAATTTATTTTCTGGTAATTTTTTTGTTTTTCACAGGGTCTGTTCCGCCATGGCAGAAACTCTTAGTGCTTTTTCTGCAGTTTTAAAATATTGTCATCTTTTAACTGTACGGTGCCCATTCTTTGGAATTGTTATTATTATTATTTTTTTTAATGTTTTCATTTTGAAAAATTATCTTTTTTTGCTTTTTCGGGTCCCTTTTAGGTTATGTGTTATAAATTTCTGTGTACTTTTCTGTTTCCTTTAAAATTTTTGTTAACCTTGGCGTTGTTTTGGGCACGTTATTTTTTGAATTGTTTTTATTTATAGATATTTGTGTATAACTTTAAATGTGTATCCTGTTGCACTCAAAGGTTTCTCTGGGAAACCTTTGTAACCCTGTTATTTTATCCCTTTTGTACTTTTCCCTTGCTTTTTGGCATTTTAACTAAGTTTATTGTTGGCGTGAGTGGTTTTTTTTTTTTTTTAAAAAACCTTGGCTTCTTTGCTCCTGGACTCGCGGGCTGAACTGTTGTTTCGTATTTCTTCTTTTCCTGGTGGTCCTTTGAGGGGGGGACCTAAGGGTTGAACTCTTTTTTGGGAAGTCTTTGGGGAGAGACTTTCCTCTAGTATTATTTATCTTGAAACCTGTCTGCCCTTTCGGGACTTTATATTTATTCTTATATTCCTTGTATTCCTGTTTAGCTTTGCTGTTCCTGGATTTTTTTTCCCTGGTCTTGCTGGCTGGTCTCTCTGTGCTCTTTCCTGGAGATCTTTTGGGAGGGGGATCTCTGGGTTATCCTTTTCTTGGGAGGTCCTTTGAGGGGGGGGGGGATCTCCCTTGATTGCTTTTTCATATTTCAACCTTGTCGGCCCTTTCAGGACTTTATAATTGCTTTTGTTCTCTTTGTTACTCCTGTCCAGCTTTGCGGCTTCTGGTTTTTTTTTTTTCTGCGTGGGTGTGTTTGTTCTTTGTTCGTTTTGTGGTTTTCCTCTTCTCGGATTCCTGCTCTGCAGCCGTCCGCTTTTCGACTTTAAATTTCTACTCTGGATTCCTGGTTATCAGCCGTCCTCTTTTGGTTCTTAAATTCTTTGTTTTTTATATTTTTCCTTTTTGTACCTTTTTTGTGTTTCCTCTTCGGATTCCTGTTCTGCAGCCGTCCGCCTTTTGGCTTTCAAATTTTCTCGGATTCCTGTTTTTCAGCCGTCCGCTTTTGGTTTCAAAAACTTCTTTATTTTGTCTTATACTTCTCTGTTTTTCTTTTGTTACTGTTTTCCTTTTTTTCTCGGATTTCTGTCCTGCAGCCGTCTTTTTTTTTTTTTTTTTTTGCTTGGATCCCTGGTGTACAGCTGTCCATTTTTGGCCTCAAATATATATTTTTTTTAATTTTGCGTGGTTTTCCTTTGTTTTACTTGTGTTTTACTTTTTCGGATTCCTGTTCTGCAGCCGTCCGCTTTTTGGCTTTCAATTTTTTCTAGGATTCCTGGTTTTCAGCCGTCCGCTTTTGGTTTTAAAATTTTTTATGTTTTGTCATTTTTATCTCTGTTTATTTCTTGCTGTTTATTTGTCTTTTTGTAACTTTTTTGCTTTTTCTTCTCGGATTCCTGCTCTGCAGCCGTCCGTTTTTTGGCTTTAAAATTTTTCTTTTGGATTCCTGGTGTACAGCCGTCCATTTTTGGCCTTAAATTTCCTTGGTTTTTTTTGTCTTTGTTTTTTTCTCTTAATTTCTTGCTTTTTGTTATTTCTTTTCGGATTCCTGTTCTGCAGCCGTCCTCTTTTTGGCTTTTAAATTTTCTCTTGGATTCCTGGTTTACAGCCGTCCGTTTTTGGCCCTAAATTTGTTTTTCTTTCTATTGTAATAAATTTTAATGTCTTGTTGTAATAAATTTTATTAAATTTTTTTGAATATGTCACTTTAACCTTGTTTTATGTCTCTGTAAGAAGTCTAATTATTTTTTTTTCTTTTTAATTTCTGGTTTTTCAAACTTTGTCTTAACCCTTTAGTCTTCCATCCTTGACCCTTTTCTTTTTCTGTTTTCCCTTTTGTATTTTGTGTTAGGGTTTTTTTCCCTTCGGGGTTTTCCCCTCTTTACAATTTTCTGCCTTTTGTCTCTCTTGTATTGCATTGCATTGTACTGTACTGTATTGTATTGTTTTTATGTTTTGTTTTGTTGTTGCCAATCTTTTGCTTGTCTTGATGTAACTACCTGTGCTGTGATTCAATTTTAATATGTATTGTAATGTCTTGAATCTATAATAAAGTTCCCGGCCACACACTTAGCTGCAGTAAACCTTCGGGTCTGTCGTGTGGTCTGGGTTTTCAACACTTCAACACCATAGAGTTATGGCCGTACTTCAGCACTAAGACCAATGCAAGCGAGATGATGAGCCCAAGACTAAACTGGAAGGTATGTGCTCTGAATGTTACCGGTCCTAGACACCATCGTAAAACAAATAATTCTTGTCGCATATCTCCCCTCGCTAAAATAATCAAATAAAATTTGATAATAGTTGAAAATTGATATTGATGAAATTTAGTGTTATTGATAAATTGATGTTGTTAATAAATTATATTGTTTAAGTTTTAAAATAGTCTAATCTTGTATTATTAATTAATAATTCTTTTCAGGACTTACACAAAAGGTAAAAATAATTGGAGGGTTATTGCGGCACAACAACGGGGAATGTACGTTTAAATGTTAATTCCACTTTATGAGATCAACGGCCATGTTTTTAATGAATTAAATAATTAAAAGTGACTTGTAATTTCGTATTGCCACAGAAACAAAGCACCCCTGAAAAATAATCCAATCATCTCGAAATTTCGCATGCAAATTCCATTATACCAAGTGTGCAAATGATTAAATTTTCAAGGACCTTTGAGTGTTAACTTCTGCCATAGCTCGCGTTTCTAGTGATCAACAAGCATAGAATAAAAAAGGTTTAAAATGTGGAAGGTTTAACTTTTCTCTTATCGGCATTGCAGTTTCGTGGATACACACTCAATACGACGTTGCGGAAGACCTTATAAGCAATTAGACGAATTTGAACGTGGACATATAGTCGGGATTCGTGAATCTGGCTGGTCATATCGAGGAATAGGCAGCCGCCTGCACCGAACGGGCACTGCTGTGCAAAGGTGCTGGCTGCAATGGTTGCAGCAAGGAACTCATCGGCAGATTGAATGCACTGGAAGGCCAATATGCACAAATGCGAGGCAAGATTGGATAATTATGCGACAAGCCAGAACTGGCTCAACGGCACCATTGCCGCCATCCAATGCGCTACAGCCTCTTCCATACCACCCGTGGTACTTTCCACCATCTCACGACGCTCCTCTGAGGTGGGGTTACGCTCACAGCGGCTTTTAAGATTTCTGCCCATAGTCCCACAACATTGACAGAGTCGTTTGGAGTGATGTCGCAGCCGAGCATCATGGCTGCCAGCAGACTGGCATCGAATAGTGCTCAGCGATGAATCACGCTTCAGTCTTTCAGCAGATGACCATCGGGTACGTGTGTGAAGGCGCCATGGCTAGCAGTTCCAATCAGCCTTTGTTTTACACATGCACACAGCCATTACCCCTGGTGTGATGTTCTGGTGTGCTATATCTTACGACAGCAGGTCGTCCCTAGTCATCCAGCGTAAAATTTTAACAGCTCAAAGATATATTGATGAATTCCTGTGGCCGTTTGTGTTAACCTTCATGTCACGTCATTTTAGGACCATTTTCCAACAATATAATGCCACGCCACAATCGGCTCGCATATCTGTGGGCTGTCTCAGTGCTGTTAATTCTATTTCTTGACCAGCAAGGTCACCAGACTTTTCGCCCATCGAGCATGTATGGGACATGTTAGGCCGCAGATATTCGGACCCCTCAAAAAGTAGCCGATCTGGAGCAACAATTGAGGAATGCCTGGCAAAATGTCTCTCAGGATGACATTAGAAAACTTTATAACTCTTTACCTAGACGTATACAAGCCTGGATTGCCACCAAGCGGAGTTCCACCAATTGAAAAATCCAATGTGCAATTGCTAACCGTTGATGGGTTCTGCGGCCTTGATTTTGTAATCATTTCGTTACCTGTGTCGGAGCTGTACGCATACTCAATTTCAATAAAATCAGTCACTTTCTTCAAGGTGTTTCGTTTCTTGGTAGAAAAGAGTGTATATTTTATTAGAGCGGAGTTAGACCTCAGGTCAATTTAATCACTCCTATTAACTATATCAAACATTTAAAACTCTTAAATTGTCCCTGGTTTGTTTTCATTGCATTTTGCTTCAACAAAATATCTGTGGCAAATCAACTACTTTAAAAGACACTTATGGAAATTTATGGGCATTCTTCACCATATTCGAACAAATGTAACACTGGCGATTTTGTCTAACTTTTATGATATATGATACGATAATTAATGTTGATTTACTTTATTACTCGAAAGTGCAGATGTTATCACAAAGATATAGACACCATTTAAAATTATTTCTTTGTGAAAACGTATCGTTTATTTTTTTCGTGGGCAGAATTAGCATTGTGATTTGCTAGGTGAAAATTTTCAGGGATATTACATTCTTATGTGATATCATTGAAAAGTCAAACGACTTGACTTGAACATTTCATTTCAATATACGAGTAAATATATATATTACATTTGGCATAAAATCCAGATTAATAGAAAAAGTTAACTTTTTCAAATTTTTTCTTATTCCAATGGAACTTTCTAAAGAATTATTTCTCCAGCTGTCGAAGCTAATTAATTTAATGAATCTTAGTTTTCTAATTAATCATTTGAGGAATACACATCTATTATATACATATGTTTACTATGCTAAATTATTTTGAGAAACATGAACTTACCTTGAAATTTGTTTTTAATATTGCCTAGTTGATATATACAGGTCATTAGGAAGGTATTTGATATACCCAGTGCTCCATCAGCAGAAATATACTTATGGAGTTTATTGAACTCTCCGAAGATAATAATTTGATGTCTATATTTGATGTCAAGAAGAACCTCACTAAAATATGGGAAAATGCAGTATAATTTCAAAACCTTCGGGAATATTCACGACGAATGTCTCCTTGTTTCTCTATTGCTTTTAACTGAGATTTTATATTCTTATACCTAACTATGAATGATAAGTATCTCGACGACCAGCTTAAGCTACTTACTTGGAATTTGAAACCAGATATCATAATGCTTTATCCTAAAATTAATCGTTAGATGTATATATATATATAAAATGTTAGGAAAGCTTTTGTTTTTTCTCAATTGCATTCCTTCTTTTACAGTTGTTTATATTAATTATAGTTTCTACTACGGATTTGCATTTTGTAGCATATGAAATAAAAATTTATTGAATGCGGCCTTTTTGTAGGCCATTTTACTTCAATGTGTGCATTAAACACTAAACCATTCCCTTTCTCTGTGCTATTGTCTCTATTGGGTGTTTATAGTCAACATTTGAAATTAAATCCAGTTCGATAACTTAATCGTGGGCAATGATAAAGATTCGTAAATTAATTTTGAATTTCTTTTAAATTATTAATATAATTAAATTCCTAGAAATATTATTGTATATATCATATTTTATCTTCTTTGAAAACATTTTTGCATAATTTTGAATATTTTCATTTTTTGAATAATATTTACTGTCTTACTCAAAATAACGATTATAATAAATAACAAAAAACAGTAAAAGAACAAAAAAAACGAAACTAAGTAACTGAGAGATTCAAATGTGGATATTTAATAAATAATCTCTAAAATCAGATTAAAACAGAATAGGATTAATGGAAATGATTATAATTACAGAAAGATGGGTGATTAAATGTGAATAAATCAAATTTTGAAACATATTAGTTTTACTTTCTTAACATATTAGTGATCTTCATATGTTTCTTACTTTTTTCATTGTTTGGAAATGAAATAGTTCTTTTAAAATAGAATCAATAGTTCTTTTAAAATATAGGCAATCAATTCTTATTTATTTTCCATCAAATGATGTCAAGGGCCTCTTTGTATCAACCACATATCGATCCATCTATCGATTTCTATCTTCAATTAAGATTGACTTGAGAAAAGCGGTCAACGCTTTTCCTTCGGGATTACACAGATATCCACTGGTCAATTATGGAAACATTTATTGTGCTTCTAAATTTTTTTATATTAATTAAAGGTTCCGTTATGTGTGTTATTCCAATTAATGTTTCGGTGAAAGATTTGCAGAATTATTATCCGAACATCACGAAAACGTACCTATATAAAACGTATTTTCTGATAGGCATGATCTTGCACATTTACAAGGAAGCAAACACAGAGATGCAAAAAATACTAATAATAATAATAAAGCAGGCAATATTTTCGAAAATATTTAGATTTTCTTCTTCAGTGTAATCAAGCACAGAGCTAAACTGGGAATGACAGCTTAACCACTCCGTACAAGTAAATAAAATACTGACTACTCGTTATACAGTGTTTAGAATCATCACTCTTTTCGCATATTTGGAATAAGAAATAGATGAAAGTGTGCTACGTGTGATAATCGTAGTACAAAACAATAGTAAAATGTTTCGATACATATTTTGGTTTTCTGAAATATTTTGATTATTATATTTTAACTATACAGTATCGGTACATTATTAGACTGCAGTTTATTTGAGAATCAAACCACAAACGACGAAGTTATGTATGAGAAAACATTTATATGTGATATATACGGTCACTCCACCGGCGAAGGTGCGATCAGTGCAAGATATATGAGTAGTTGTTTCAGATCTAAAATTATTATTTTTTATACTAATATAATACTGCCTAAAGGGCATACATAAATACATAATCAGAAAAAATTATATGCAATGTTTTCTAGATTGAGTTCTGCAGGCACTTTTAATCGTATTATGTTAACAATCCAACGGAATGATGTCAAATTTATGTACTATACACTGATGAATGTTCAGAAAAAAACATGTAACTTGTGTACATTTTAGTGAATCTACAAAATTCGTAAAGTTTCTAGTATTCGTATAAAGTATTCTAGTATAAGTGTGGCCAAGTTGGCGATATGTCTCCAAGTACGGCCCTAAAATCAATCGCCCCAGACACTCAAATTATAGCAATGATTTTCTATTATGTATCCGTAACAATACGATGTTAATCCTATTATATACTTTTGTGTCATCCCTATAACTTTTCTTTAGCGATTTAACGATGTTTCACAATTAAATGTTAAACGATAGCACTTAAAATTGTAGGCGTAATACAACGTGACGAAAGACAAATAAAATGAGAAAACGTAATAAAATGAAAACAAAATATGAAGGATAAAAACGTTGTAGAAATAGCCCAATGGTTCGGGTACGGAGATTGTGCTCGGAGGTGCAAGTACAATTTATAATAAAGTATGATAGGTGTAGGAAAATGACCAGAGTGATAATGTGCCCAGTGTAACGATTTGTAGCAGTTCAGAGGACTTAAATGATGACCACTGTTGTGTGCAACAATGCCTGCAGATGACTGAAACCATTGAATCAAAGATAGCCCTTTACCATCCCTGAGGACATTGATCTTAATTAATATTTTACTCTAAAGTCAATCAAAATTTCTTCTGTTAAGTCATCACACCAGCAGCACTTTCTTTATAACTTTATCTTAGGCTAAAGTAAGAATTGCTAAATACGGTCTGTTAATTGTAAATGGAAATTATTAATAAGTATATAAAATATTAATTAAGAGAAGCATTTTAATAATATCTAATAATAACTTTAATAAAATAACATTAAAAACTTTAATATAATTTACTTACCTAATGATAATTTTAATTTTAAAAATGCCTTTTCATTTCAGAGTGGTATAACATGTATCATAATTATATTATTTACAGGTTGAAGCCGTACTAAACACACAACTAGTAGGTTTGGCGCGCACAAGCAATGTACGAAATATACTATAGTATACGAACGCCTATAAATATTATCTTTTATTAATCGGAATAATTAAATGAGAAGTAATTAGTTTAAATTCAATACTTTGAATGGAAAAGTAAATAAATATCACCACATTTTGGTAGCCATTATATAATTATATGTGACAGAAAACAATGGGACAGAAAAATAAAATGAAGCATAATTATTACATAACTTAGTGAAATATTCAAAGAGCTTCATTAATCGTATCGTTTGAATTTTTTTGATGTAAAAAGATTCGGAAACATCTAAATATAAAACGAATTAGAACGTGAACATTAGAGACAGAAGACAAATCAAACTGATGCCAAGTTATCCAACACTTATCTAAATATTCAGCATAACAAAATATTGCACAGTCAAAAAAAATTAGTGTCAAAGATATGAATACTAAAACAACTCCATTTTAAACGAATTTATGTTCTAAATCATTACCTAATAAACAAAAAAAAGCCTATCAGTTCATTTTTTCAAAATATTCACTCAATGTAACGTTCTGAAAAACTTGTAAAACGCTATAAAATGTTCAGATATTTTACAACCAAATTTCCATTTCACTTCAGGGAGAATACGACAAATAGCTTTATGTCAAGACATATAATGGGAAAACATCTAAAAAAATCCGATACAGGTAATGTAATGCAAAAATGTTTCTGGGGACTAATAAAATAGACTGATATAACAGATATTTTTGAAGCTTATAAAAATGGAATTTGAAGGCATAGATTTTGAAGCAATTTTGTAGTATATATATTGTTGTACATATAAATGTACATACAAATGCACATTGTTGTGCATACAAATGTACATTATGTACATTTTGTAGTATGTTATCAGAGTGGTCCAAAAGTGTTTTAGAGAAACTTTAAAGGGTAAGTTAGGCATACAAAAACAAGCCTGTTTTGCATAGGTATTTGTGGTCGCAAATTACACTTGTGGGGAACTACAAATGTAGGAACTAGTCAAAAGAAAGGAATGCAGATAATACAACCGAGGTTTATTAAACACAACAATTAAAAGTATTAATCACAATTATGTACCATAGAATTAATGTAGATGTTCAAAATTCCTGCCGTCTGCAGATATAAATGTCTGGCTATCTCAGCACATAGCTATGTCAGCACACAATGTTTTCAAGAATGCCAGGATGCTCGCAGACACGTGATACTGCCTCAATGACTCTAACGACCAGGTCAGCGTCAGACGTTACAATCGAGAGACTGTGGCGTGAGAGACAGTCGAGAGACAGCCCAGTGGTTTCCGTTCGAAAAATTGCATTCGAACGGCCGGGGTTTGATTCTCGCCACTGCCAAAACTGCCGCCGTTTTCACGCAGATAACGATCAAGTTAAACATGTGGGTCCGTCAGACCTTCCGAGAGGTTTGTGATAGGGGAAGGAGGGTACAGTCCCTGTAGATGCCTCCCCTACTGGGTTCCGGTCTAAATTGGGTGGCACTTCCCGGCCGTATAAATATATACCTTATATCTTTCTGGTAGGGCAAACGGTATTGGTCAAAGAAGAAGACGTCTAGAGGCTGTGATGACCAATTGATGTGCACTTCCCCGCCGATCTATCGTGAATAAATTAGTACTGTACCTCCTGGCTGAAACATGTACGTCTGCGAATGACAAGAAATTTGAACACATAGTTCAATGTTATGATAAACAAATGTAATTGACTCTTGTAATTGTCATATCGAATAAACATGTATCGTATTATCTGCATTCCATTCACTTTGTTTATTCCTGCATCTTTAGTACACCACGGAGGCGTTTGTGGCCACATGTTTCTATGCAAACCTTATTTTTGCATGCCCTAAGTACTTTAAAGTTTGATGTCTTGGATCCCTCACTGTATAATAAAAAAATATTAATATATATATATATATATATATATATATATATATAAACCTTGGGGGAAAGGTCATCTCGCCTTCATTGAAAACCAGAGTGTCCAGGTGTGAGACCAGAAACAGATTTCACACCAGTTATTGTGAGACAGTTTTATGTACATTATTTATTGTGTCTGAAAAACATCAGACAATGAATGCCTCCAGTCTGTATGACGCCAAGTATTTACGAAACGCTGACCAGAAATAGATCTCACACCAGGGTAAACATCGAATTTTTAATTACACTGCAGGCACAGGCAGGTGAGCTCAAGTGAAGACAAGAATTTCAACTGCTTCTGCTAAAATAATTTTATAGACTTCAAACTAAAAAAATATAAGAACTTAAAATATCATGACTTATTATGAAAATAAAATTACCGCTTATTCTTCGCATTAACTTATTTAAATCGCAACGTATACACATTTATTACTGTCTCATATATTCTATAGAGAAAATTTCTTCCTCCTCGAATACCTTTGAATTCGAGTTTTAAAAGAAAAACACGTTTAAGAACTTACTGAACCCACTCCAAATCTTTTTACATGGGTCACGCAGACCGTCCGATCTGTCCGAAGGTGTAGATATATGTCTCAATGGCCAGAGGGACTGTGCCACCAAACTGACCGAAACCCAGTAGATGTGATATCCAAATAAACCCTTCTTCCCCAGGCACAAACCTCTCGGAGGGGCTTTTGAATCTTCAGATTTAATGCAAACGCGGATGCAGTTTGGAAAGAACCCAGAATCGAACTCAAGTCCTCTGAGTGCAATCAACTTGCTGAAACTACAGAGTTGTCCAGTCTGCTTATGTGAGTCTTCAGACAAATGAACCTGTTTTGCTAATCATGAACTGGCATTGCTGGAGGTCACATTCAAACATCATAAAGTTTGAAGCAGTGGTGCCGGCCACAATCGTAGCTCGCAAATCTATGCTACCAGGGACGAGCGAAGTGAGACTTTCAGTGGAGGTTGGCGTGCAATAACGAGCAGGGTGCAACAGCCCTCTAGTTGCCTACTTTTTTGATAAATTTATTAGAAAAACGTGTAATATCACGACAAAGGTCCCCACTAGCATTCAAGTGTGCGTGCCATTTGCTTTCTATTGAAAAATCGCATAAGCATTGATCATTTACGTAACACTATTGTAGGGTTGTGATTTATTACTTATTATTTCAAAATTTCATTCGAAAATTTGGAAACTTCCGTACATTTGATTGTGGTCATTATCATAATGTTTCCAGTGTTCACCGACTGAAATATATGTACCACATTTTGTTTGAAACGCCAGTATATCCCTTCGTTCGTGAGATATCACTTCAAAAGTCTCTCAAGCACAAGCGCGCACACACACACACGCACACAGGTATCATCTCTAAAACGTTCGATTTGAGTCCACGAATTCTTAAAATTTGCTCCAACGTCAAAAATTCGAATTCGAATGTTCGACCCCATCACAATACTTCCCCTATACATTGTACTATGTATATAGGGAACATAAATGGATTCAAATAAAATATATAATATAAACTAATACAATGTTCAATTTTTTTATAGCAAACATATATGTAAAAATAATATTTTTAGTATATGTTTTATATAGTATTATTATAAAGTACTGTTATATAGTATTATTATATATAGTATTATTATATATAGTATTATTTATTTGAATGAAAAGAGATAGTGAGAATTATCTCATTAAATCGGATTTGATATGGTTTTTGTATCAATGATCCCAGAATAATGGCGAAGCTATAATGTCGGTTAAGCCTATCTGTTTGCTTACTTTCGGTGAACATATTGTACTTTTGTTCTGAAGTGAGATTTAATAAATCACCTGAAAGATATAACATAAGGCAGAACTGTTGTGTTTAACGTATTTTCATTGCAAAAATGTATTTTAAAGGAAAATTTATTTGTTTTCTTACTATATTTTAATTTTTTGCTTAATTAAAAAAGAAAAACGTAAAAAAAACAAATACAAATCGATGATATGAGCATTTGTTTGTTGCCATTTGGCAATTGATAATAACGTACGTAATTTTCTTACACACGAAACTATATTACTTGATAAACATTAAATGTTTATTGCTATTTAGTAAACGATAATAAAGTAACATTACTCATACGCAAAATTTTGTTCTTTAATATTTAGAAAATATAATAAAGCTTTTAATTGGTAATAACGTAACATACACGTTTCAATGCGTTAAATATATTAAATCTAAATTGATAATAAAGCTTTTCTTAATTAGAGCGGGATCGACATTTTATCGCTTCAAATGAAAGTTAAACAAAACAAATAAATTGAAGCAAAGGATATCGTTTGGGGAAATCAACTTAATAACTTACATTTATCATTCCGTGACATGTGAAAAGAGTTATTTTTACCAAATATTTCGCTTTAAATTCAAAAGGATAATAAAATAAAGATATTTGTTTACAAAAATACAGAAAACTAATCATTTTTATAACATTTTACAACTTGGTTGAAAAGTGTTTATGACATTGTTCATTCTGTCTGTCTGACTGTCTGTCTGTCTGTCCGTCCGTTAGCACAATAACCGACGTAAAAATGAATTTATCAAAATGAAATTTAGAATGGTATTCAGACGGTCTGTGGGACCTATGGGAATATAAATGAATATTATCACCCGATTAGTTTTGAATTGGACCTGGGTTGAAAAAATGAAATACATTGAACCCTGTGGGTCCTAATTTTTCAAACATTTTTTTAGCTGATTTAAAATTCACAAATTGCTTCGACAGTTTTAGGAAATTTTCGAATTATCCTATAAAATATATAAAAAAATTTCAGCAAAATATATTCAGTAGTTTTTTAAATAAAAATTAAAATATTAATTACACACTTTATATGAAGAGACCGCTTGACCATTATATGAATAGATCACGTGACCCACTTTAAAATGAAATATTGGATCCATCTTGTTAAAGGCCCAGACCATACAGCCAACCCAGGGGTTTGCGGCAATTGAGCGTATGGCCGGTGGATCCATCTTGTGTCAAAATCGTGATTTTTAAGTTTTTTTTAATTCATATTTAGTGTTGTATCCGCCATAAAACGTTTTGCTTAAATTTTGTGCATCTACATACTGAAACGACGCAATTGCAATATATTTGAGTTTAAATGCTCATCCAAGTTTGATTATTTCTACAACGAAGCCTAATTTTCACTTTTGGAGAATGTAAATACCAAAAGATGTAGAATGAGTTGTATAAGAATTGCTGCATTTCGTTAACGCAAAATTATTTAGCTCATGGAGTCTGCAATATAGCTGATATGAATGAAATATTCATTGATTTTACACGGAAATGCAGACACAAGGTATAAGTAATTTAACTATATGCTTAAAACTTCATCAGAAATATCGCCCGCTCCTCTGTTGAAGGCCCAGACCGTGCAACTTATCCGAATACTGGAGCAGCTGTCCAAACAGCTTCTATTGGTCGTTTTAGTTGGGCCGACAGACTTGCGTACAGATGGCTATACAGTTTCAGACTCCCTGCATTGAAGAATTATATCCATGCATTTTTTAAACGTAAGCATGCTATTTTATATTTATTTCTGCTACATTTTGTGCTGTGAAACATTTCAGTACTGATTGGACGTAATGTCACGTGCTTTACTTAATGGTCTAGGAGAACACAACAATCATCAAAACATAGAAATGAAACTGAATCTATAAAGTTCAGTATTCTAGAGTTATATGTTGAGTTTGATATTACATTCAGCAATAGAAGCTGGGTATGGGACTCCTTTGTAGATTTACAATGGATATTATGATACAACCTTCTGTGTTGTGGCTACTCAGACAGTAATTAAGTGTTGTCTTTTATTATAGTAGATATTCCATGAATAAACTGATTTTTTTAATTACATACGAACAGAATGCCCACTGGGGTCACTTGTAAGATTAAATAATGAAACTTCAAGATATAACATACAAAATGTGACACAACCATGGTCTTGCTGTATTCCTAACAGAGCCAACAGGCATTTTAAAGCAGTGGAGGCTAGTTGGCGCGATTTTCAAAATACAATTTTATGATTTTCAAACATCTGGTAAAAAATAAATAATGGCACATATTTTTAGAGTAGAGCATAATGAACAGAGAAGTATTTTTAATTTATGTAAATATTAGTTAAGAAAGTAGTGGAGCGCTTTCCATATTGTAACCATATTCTTTCATGTGCCTGCCAAGCGCACTCTCAGGTCCGAGGAAGGTTGCCGTTTAACATTCAGATTTTGTTAGTCTAATATATTATAGTGGAAGGTATGCCCGTCATATGACGGAATTCGAAATTTACAAAATATTACCTCACATTTGTCGTCTTTTTTATCAATTTGGCGAACTTTGCGACATTCCGCCAAATTCTTTACCAAACGTCACGGACGGACGAACAGAGAAATGTTTTTTTCTTATAGTAGATTTTTATATTCTTTCTAAGATATTAATTTTTCATCGATTTGGTGCCATTTTTATTAATTTTTCTGATTTTTTTTCAATATTGAGACATTTTAAAAAACTCGTCAAAATTATCGCCAAGTGTAACAGTTGGACTGACAGACAAACGCTGCCGAAACATCATTCCAATATTATCTCCTTTCAAAACACAATTCATTTATTGATTTGGAGGCATTTTTATCCATTTAGCGACATTTTTATCAATTTGGCGATATTCTTATGGATCTGTCAATATTGTAGTAAATTTGGCGACATTTTAAAATTTCACCAAATTTGTCGCCAAATGAGACGGTTGGACTGACATGCAAAACACTACCCAAATATCATTACAATACTATCCTTTTCAAAACACAATTAATGTCATTAATTACTTTCCTTATATACATTGTATAATGTAGAAGGAAAGTATTGTGACGGGGTCGAAAATTCGAATTCGAGTTTCTGATGGGAGATCACGCTTCAAGCATCACTGGATATGAATCGAACATTAAGTCTGTGTGTGTGTTTGTGTGTCAGAGAGACTTTGGAGACTATATCTCACGAACGAATGGAGCGATTCGAATGAAATTTGCAACAAAAATTACAATCTGTTAATACTGGAAGCAGTGCAGAACTAACATTTTGACGCACACGGCGAATGCCGGGAGCCTCATATTGAACGAAAAATGAAAGTAAAAAATCTTTACGAAAAAATATATTTTTTGCTTAAAATATAAAAAATATATTTTTGGTATTTATCTGTATTTGATGATATCCAATGCTAGTGGGAAAAGGTCATGCTCTAAATTAAAACTAATCAAAAACAACTTGAGAAGCGTAATGACTTAAAATAGGCTAAATCATCTGTCAATTCTTAGCATTGAGAACGAACAACCTTGTTAAAAGTTAGATTTTACAGATGATACTTTTACTGCAGCAAAAGCCAGAAAACTGTAAATTTAAAGTACCCTAAGATGCGTCAGTCCTTTCCTTAGTATTGTGCTGCAATATCAATATTTACAGCTCAGTTTAAGAAATAAAAATGTATAATATTTAAAAATTGCATCGTTCAATATTTTCATAAAATATTACTATTATCATTTTAATTTAACTTCTGGTCAAATTTTTGGATGCTAATATTAAGCATGTTTATAGGATGAAAAATAAACCTTTGAAAATTTCTATAGAGCAAGATTCAATGTGTTTATTTTTAAGCACTTTTTTTTCTAAACTGGCTTTTAGGGGGAGGGGGAGGCTTTTCGGAAAGGATCGCCGGGGACCACACTCTCCCATGATTCACCACTGACTGGAAGCGTATTGTTTTTAAACGCAATCGAATATTCAGCAATCCTCTAAATTTTCGAGTGCAGTTTTCAAAAAATCATAAAAAAATCAAAACATTTACTAAAGTTACGAACATCGACAATTCTTATGTAATCTTTCTCTAGAAAACGATTGACATAAACTTTAGAACGCTAGCACGAACGGTTCTCTAGATATTACACATTTTTCAAATGAATTTATGAAAAAATTACATAAATTAAAAAAAATTAACTATTGTAAAATATGTTTATATTTCATATGTAATATCATGCGATAAATTTCGTGTCATCATTCTCGTGTATCTATCTCGTTCCATTCATGAGAAAAGATACTTTGGGTAACACTTCTGTATTTGAACGGCAGTAGTTATTTATGTGCTATACGAATTACTTATGTCTTCGTGCATAACGCTTGTTGAGATTTTGGCAACGAATTTGGATGAATGTTGCCAACTTGGCAACGTTTTTAAATTTTGTTAAATTAACAAACATGTCACCAAATTGATAAAAATGACGTTAAATCAATGAATATGACGACTAATTGACAAAAATTCAATATCTTGAAAGAATATATGTATCTACTATAAGAATAACATATTTTTCCATCCGTAACGTTTGGCAAAATTTTGGCGACAAATTTTCCAACTGACTTTTTAAATGTTGCCAAATTGGCGTAAATGTCACCCAATTGATAGAAATTTGCCGCATTGATGAAACTGATGTTAAATCAATGAAATAACGACTAATTGATGGATAGTTCAATATCTTGGAAAGAACATAAGTGTAGGCAATAATAATGACCCATATCTCCGTCCGTAACGTTTGACGAGAAATTCAGTTGGGCGTCACCAACTTAGCGACTATTGTAAATGACAAAAATGTCAACAAATTGATAAAAAGGACCACAAATGGAAAGTGATGCAAATTCTGATTTCTACCATATGACAGGCACAACTACTATATTAGGAATGCCCTTCTCTCCGTATGTCTGTAGCACTTGGTGATACATTTTGGCAAACTTGGCGAGTAATATAGCAAAATATCGCCAATTTGACGATTTTTCGCCCCAGATTGACGTAAATATCGTCAACATTGCAAAAATGACGCTAAATTAATGAAAATGACACCTAACTGATGAATTAATTATTAAAATTTTTGTATATATGAACTATATCGCCCATTGAGGAGGCTATCAATATTGATAATTGTATATTTAGAGTTGCACGAAATATAAGTTAATTGGGTACTTTGAAATAGTTTTACATATTGTCATCCGGAATTTTGCCAAATGTACAATTCAATGATAAAAACATAGTACCGTGGATCTTATACTTTTATTTTTTTACTGTACGAGGATAAAATTCTTTACATTATATAAGAAATGTCATGTGTTGCCCATTTGACAAATTTGATAAATTTGTTATTTGATACATTTGCGATATTTGATACATTTGCGACATTTGATAAACTTGACGACAAATCGTCAAATTTGTCGCCAAATGAGATAGTTGGATAGTAGGATATTTGTTGTTGAGACCCAGACCGTCCGACCTACCAGAAAGGTGTAAGGTAACTGTATGGACGGCCGGGAAGTGCCACCCAATTTAGACCGGAACCCAGTGGGGGAGGCATCCACAGGGACCGTACCCTCCTTCCCCTACCACCAACCTCTCGGAAGGGGATAGTAGGATAGTGAAATAGTTGACAGTCAAACGTCATTGAAACATTATTACAAATCTATTCCCTTTCAAAATGCAATTAATTTCATTAACTTCGCGTCATTTTTATCGATTTGGCGACATTTTCGTCAATTTCGCAACATTGAAAAAATTCGGTGATATCTCGCCAAGTTGGGGATATCTCGCAAATATCTTCGCTAAAATTTTCGCCAAGGATTATCCCGAGACATATAGATATACAGGCTGATAAATGAAGGTGTTTATACTATGTATAAGTGCAATTATATTAAACTCTATAAAGAGCGATGGATTTTTAGTTTGTATTTTAGCCATTTTACTGTTATTTATCTGCAAATGTTATTTGATTGTAAAAAATAAGCATAAATATAGAGGCTTAAATAATAAGCATACATATGAGCACACATTTGATATATAAGCATAAATAACTAAAGGTTTTATCTGATTTTGCAATAAAGGAATATGTAAAACACTAAGAAATACTAACATTATATAATGTTACTCAAGGTTAATTCGACACATATACTATTAATTATCTATTACTTTGTACATATACTTAATTATCCATTACTTTGTAGACTATACATCAAGGTGGATTGGCGAATCTTTGGAAAATATTAATGTATAATATTTAATTATTTTATTATATTGTGGTGAATGTGTAATATTTTCTTTCTTTTGGAGTCTTCTATCATGTAACACAATATTTGTATTACATGTTTCCACCCCAATTACAAATGCCAGGAATGTTAATGATCTATCTAAATGCTGCAGTGAACAATGACAACAAATGCATACATAAACAGTGGTCATCCCCGTCTGCAGCAACAGCGAATGGTAAATGTGGTAGGGAATGAATGAGGGAAAGAAAAAAGCGCCCCAAAGCCGTATTCAAAAAACTTCAGTCGACTTAAAACTTTCGAACGAGTCAGCATCATGTCTTGGTTTTGTGAAAAGTGTCTATAGAATGTGAGCAATAAAATGGTAGCTTGTGCAAATATGAGATGTGCAACAGTGTGCAGACATCATTGAGATTGCACGAATACGTACGTAACAAAGAGTAGAGGTAAACCAAATTTCAATTGTCACTAATTAGCACGGAAGGCACACCTTTAACGATTATTAAAATAATGAACTACCAGTTCGTTTGAGTAGATCATATGAACGAGTTCGTAGATATTGAACTACAGGAACTAATTTTTTATCGATTGCTTAAGGGAAGCTGTTTTAAGAAATTTTTCAAATTTTTTCTAAACAAACTAAGACTAAATTAATAAATAATATTATTGCTAATGACAGCGCTATAACAATAGCCAGAATTTTAGAAGAGCAAGCAAAACATAGAGAGATAAAGAAAATTATTAACGGACTGAATGCAAAATCTAAGCAGCCAAAATATGTAAATAAATACTATAAAGATGTAAATACGGGATTAATTATGATAAAGACTGCTAGATATATAAGAAATCCTATGCAAAAGGACAGAATTCTAATACCTCACAGTCTAAAATTCGCAGTTATTGAGTTAGCTCATACACCACATTTTGGAGTAGAAAAAACCTATCAAATTCTGAATAGAAAATATTACTGGAAAGGGGCATACAGTGATGTAAAAAATTTTTGCGCATCACTTGATGCATGTTTATGTTACAAAAATAAGGCTATAAGACCTATGGCATTACAACGTGTGCCACGTCCATGTAAAGAAAATCACACGGTGGCATTAGACATTGTAGGGAAGCTACCGAGAAGTAACGGACAGCACGAGTACATCATAACGATGATAGACCATTACTCGAGATTCTTGGAGGCAGTACCCGTGAGAAATATTACAACTGCGAGTGTTTTACAGGTCCTAACTAATTATATAGCTCAAAATGGAGTTCCTATGTGGCTGCTGACAGATAATGCTAGGCAATTTAAAAGCGAAGAATTTAAAAAATTCGCAGAGCAACACGGTATAAAATTAAAGTATACTTCAATTTACAAACCCAGCTCAAATGCAATTTTAGAAAAAAGCCACTTGGCCATAAAAAAATTCTTTAGCAGCAATGTCAAATCAAACATTTAATTGGCATAAAGTATTACCATATGTAAAGTTATTTCATAATGCGACACCCAGCGCAAATATAGACCACAGTCCCGCTATCTTGTTTCTCACAAGATATTTGAAATTACCCGGAGAAAATAATCTGGAAATAGCGGACCCTGATGACAGTCCGATTTTAACTCAAACTGAATATGATAATGAGGTCAGTGAAGCACTTACTTTAGCGGAAAAAATTAATAGATATACAAAACGAAAACAAATTCAAGCCCAAAGTCGTCAAGAAAGAATTTTTAAAAGAGTGAGACAGCATAAATTATTAAAAGGCCAAATTGTGTATTTAAAAAACTTGAGGCCCACCACAGCATTACAAAAAAATTTTCAAGGACCATATCGCATCGTAAAGGTGATCCGTAACAATAATTACGCTATCACGCCTATGTACGATCCAAATAAAAAATGGATAGTTGTTCACGCAAATAAATTATATAAAGCAGAGCCGCGTAAAAAGTATTTACAAAGTAATCAAACACGCCAAACTTCTGACAGAACTCAATCGCAGGTAAACAAAAATAGCGGCAAGAAGAATCAAAATAATGTTTGGTCCTAGGAGGTATAATTTAAGAAAAAAAAATAAAATTTTTTTTTTTGTTAATGTAGAGCATTGGTTATGAATGTAATGAAAATGTATTTATAAAAGTGTAATAATAAAATAAAGGAATATTTTAAATTTCAGGATACAACAAAAATAAAATGTAAATAACTACAAATTTATATGAAAAATAGTTATAATAGAACAATAAATATCGGGAAAAAAATGTATCAGTGGTAAATAATACATACAATACCCCTCAATGTTCTAAAATAAAATAAACTAAGGTATGTTGTAAGAAAGAGAGAGAGAGAAATAAATAAATTTCACTTACTTTCAATTTATATTACTTGTACGGTGACTGATGAATTAAGGGTAGGAGTGTCGTAATAGAGAGCTGGAAATTCAAGAATCTTGATGGTCATGTGTCTTTCTTGACAACAGATGATGGATGGCTGTAGAGGTCAAGGAGGAAGTGGCAAATTTTGTTTCCAATGGTAACATGCTGATGAAGTATATACACTGTCTCTTTTTCGTGTGCGGGTTTTGAAAAAATTGTATAACATAATTAATAAAATGCAAAATAAACTGAATGGAACATGGTAAAAGCAAGTACATAATATTCAAAATCATAAAATTATTAATTAATAGTTTATAAAAAGCCGATAGATTACAAGCAAAATCATAAATAAATAAATAAATAAAATTTTGAAGTCAAAATAAACAGTCACAGCTGATGTAAAAAAAATAATAGTAAACTAAGAAATATATATTGCATAAATAGTGTATACAGACCTTTTACAAAAACACACAATCTAAAAAACAAAATAAAAGTTAATTACATATATGAATTAATAAAACTTGAATAAGTAAGATTAGTTTCCCATCCTTCACAGTCAGCGTAAGAAGTTCATATGGGCATTGTACGGCGAAAGCTTCTCCCCTCCAAAATAAAAAGCCAGGCAAAAAAAAATAAACATCGGAGAAAATCTCCCCTGCATAGTACGAGAATAATACGAAAAATTTCTATTGTAAGCATACAATCAATGTTTCAAAATTTAAAATTATAATTGCAGGCAATTATAGTTATTTACAAATACCGGCCGGTAAAATAAAATAAAATACATTTGGAAAAGACATTAAATTGTATGTAAATGATAAATGATTGAGTATTATTAAGAAATTATTGCATTAATGAAACATCACAATAAATAAAAAGAAATAACAAATAAAATTAAGTATGAAAGAATGATATGTAAATAAATAAATATGTAATGTTATGCTGAAATGGGAACATAAAGTCAATTACATCAATAACATAACAATAAAGCATGGTATATTCATAATACTACATATAAAATAATCTATCACGCGTTGTTGCAACAAGGGATAAATAAATCCAATGAATTAAAAGTACATGAAACTAATATCATGTGTAGTCAACAATCAGATCTGTGTTAAGGGCATAAGATAAAAAAAAAATATATATATATATATCAAATTAGATAGAATTAATATCAATATAAATAGAATAAATATAAATAATAATACAAAAAACATGAATGAAAAAAGTGTAATAAAATTCCTTAAAAGATACAGCCGAAACTTCCACGTCAATGTAGAGCGTACAATCACCATCGGACAGACTGAAAACCCGCGCTTGAGAAGAGGATACCGCCAAAGTTGCACGATAACGGTTAAATCTGTAGCGATACATGTAAAAGGCAGTTAAATCTTTTTTACGTAAGTTTGCGCTCTGCAAACAATGAAGACACTCATTCAGTGTCGCCGTCTAGGTCAAGGGATACGCAGTTGCCAGGGAAACGCGTGAGGGGGAATTGAGAAAATCTTCTTGGGTCAAGCGAATTTTTTTCTTTTTTTTTTCTTTTCTCCCTTCCTCCCGCGCAGTTGTTTCACAAGAAAGGGCAGCCGAAGAGGAAATTTAAAGAGCGAATGCTCATGTTGTTATTGTGGAGATGCATATATGTTGGCGTAGCGAAATGAGTATATATATTTGATATTTTAAATGCCGAGATGTAATATGATATAAATATGGTGTTCAAAATAGCCATGATTTATACACACAAAAGTATATAACATGTTAATTATAGTAACAAATAAGAAATATATACAGCTAAAAAATTGTCTAAAAATTATTTACGTCTGTGAAAATAAGAAATCAAAGTAATGAATTGCGTATATTTTAATGTAATGTTGTGAACTTGTATATAAATAGAAGTGCAAATAACAGTTATAGTAATCTTCATGTGAAGTGTACAATAGACTGTACTATGCAACATAATGAAAATATATATATTCAAGTACCGGAACTTTGAAAGTAAGTCACAGGATGGTGACTCATTCTTAAGTGATACAAAAAATATATGCTTATAAGATATATAGTGTGCCTTCCGAACAGTGATAATTTCTTCATGTGCATTAATATATGTGTTACAAAGTACGATATAGTGTGCCTTCCGAACAGTAATAATTTCTTCATGTGCATCAATATATGTGTTAACGATATAGTGTGCCTTCCGAACAGTAATAATTTCTTCATGTGCATCAATATATATGTTACCAAGTACAATATGGTGTATCTTCCGAACAGTGAGTTCCTTCAGTTTAGTGACATGTCGGTTGTAATGCACCGATGTATGTATTCCAATGTGACAATATTGTATTTCCGTGATGGGTATATAATTCCAATGTGACAATATTGAATTTTACGTGCTGGTGATATACTTCTAATCTTACAATATTGTGTTTTCCTTGAGGGTCATACTCATTCATGTAGCAGATGTGTGTGCAGTGCTTCAGATCAACATTTCCACAGTGGACGCAATGTGTACACATATGTGTTCAGTGCAATGTTTACCGTGTGCTGAAATTTTCTCTCTGCAAGGGGGGATATCATGTAACACAATATTTGTATTACATGTTTCCACCCCAATTATAAATGCCAGGAAAGTTAATGATATATCTAAATGCTGCAGTGACCAATGACAACAAATGCATACATAAACAGTGGTCATCACCGTCTGCAGCAACAGCGAATGGTAGATGTGGTAGGGAATGAATGGGGGAAAGAAAACAGCGCCCCAAAGCCGTATTCAAAAAACTTCAGTCGACTTAAAACTTTCGAACGAGTCAGCATCATGTCTTGGTTTTGTGAAAAGTGTCTATAGAATGTGAGCAATAAAATGGTAACTTGTGCAAATATGAGATGTGCAACAGTGTGCAGACATCATTGAGATTGCACGAATACGTACGTAATAAAGAGTAGAGGTAAACCAAATTTCAATTGTCACTAATTAGCACGGAAGGCACACCTTTAACGATTATTAAAATAATGAACTACCAGTTCGTTTGAGTAGATCATATGAACGAGTTCGTAGATATTGAACTACAGGAACTAATTTTTAATCGATTGCTTAAGGGAAGCGGTTTTAAGAAATTCAAGTCAAAGTTATTATGTATGTAATTATATGTATTAATGTAATATTGTCAGTGTTATGTGTCTTTTAACAATAGATTTAATTATAGTATAATTACTCAAGATACAATGGATGTCTATTAAGTAAAAAATTAAAATAAATTGATCAATTAAGCAAGTGTATTTCTTTATGTTTTGTGTGTTCGTATCTCGAGCTTGAGAACCGGGAGCTTACATGCTCCACCCTTAGTGGCGGCATCATAGGTAAGTTCTAGTATAATACTTTTTTGATTAGAAAAAGTTTACCTTATAACATCTTCCTTCTCCGCAGACCAGACGGCTGCAACGGGGTATTTTCTCCAGAAGACACCTGTAGGGACATTCTTTCCCATGCGTCAGTCAAGGTTTTGCAGAATACCTATTCCAAAGACGGGTTGTCAGATTTGGCGATTTATCACCAATTAGCCGATTTTCCGAATATTCGAGATAGATCGCGAAATAGCCAATAGTCTACGGGATATTAGAGAATTCTTAAATGAGAGAGAGAGATCCAATAAAATGGAGTTATGACTCAGCAGAGATTCAGGTGACGAGAGGCAAGCTGTGACATTTATCAATGTTTTGAGAATAGAATCAGCTTTTTGAAAATAATATTTTTTGTGTGAAATTAATGGAATATTTTAGTGCCGTTTGATTGTATATTGTTCCTGTTTATTCAGTGTTTGTGAATAAACGTGTTTAGTTATCCCGAAAGTTGGTCTCACTCTTGTATACGGAGTGCATACCCATGGTTCCACAGGATACGTTTCAACAATATTTTCCATTTAAAATTTAAGATAGAAAATTTCTCGTTACTTGCTAAAGTTTTATAATTTAAATCATTTTAAACTACAAATAAAGCGGTTATTTTGATAAAGGCTTTTGATATAACTTTTGATATTTATTATTGACTTATTATGGATTAAAGTCTTATGATAACGTAACTTCTTGTATGTGCCGCCAAAAATATGCGAAACAATAACCTACAAATACACATAAAAATAGAAAAGTCTCTATTTAGTTCTAAATTATCAAATTTGCTCAAGTTGCATTCACAAAACCTATTTAATGTATGAGCACATATCAAATCTGCGATTGCGTTAAAAAATATTAATTTTAAAACGTTACACAAGGATGAAAGGAACGTATATTTTTCATTAACTAATTTCGGTTACCTCTGAATAATACATAATAGTTTTTTTTAAAGAAGAGATAAATATTTACGTCAACAAATACACGTTGAATAACAAACAAAAACTTTAATGTCAGGGGAAATCGGTTTGGGAAATGAACTTGCAAATTTTAGTTTGTTTTCCCTTCAACATGTCTCAAATAACATTAATCTAAGCTATTTAGTACAAAGTGCGATCATCTATGATTTTTTTTTGTTTTATTTTTATTTACTCTATTTTTTATAAAGAATTACATGTATTTTTGTTTCGCATGCTTTTATGTTTATTTTTCAGAGAGGATTTATTTTAAAATGATTAATATAAGAAATTAAAACTTATGCATATTTGCTACGATTAACTAATTCAGAATTTTACTGGATTACAAGTACAGGCTAATTAAAAAAATTACCGCTGTGACAGCTTTGTGACATTTTTATGAAAATTAATTTGTATCATTTTTAACACTTTACAACGTAGTTGAAAAGTGTTTATGACTGTTTTCATTCTGCCTGTCTGTCTGTTAGCACGATAAATGCCGTAAAATGACTTTATCAAAATGATATTTTGTATGTTATTCAGACTGTTTGTGGGACCTATGGGAATATAAATGAATAATATCACCCAATTAATTTTGGATTGAGCCCGGGTTCAAAAAATGAAATACACTGAACCGTATGGGACCTAATTTTTCAAACATTTTTTAAACGAATTTAAAATTCACAAATTACTTCGAAAGTTTTAGGAAATATTCAAATTATATCATAAAATATATAAAAAAATCAGCAAAATATTTTCAGTAGTTTTTTAAATAAAAATTAAAATATTAATTACACCCGTTATCTGAAGAGATCACATGACCCACTTCAAAATAATATATGTCATCCATCTTGTGTCAAAATCGTGATTTTTAAAGTACTTTTTAATTCACATTTACTATTGTATCCGTCCTCAAACAGTTTTAATTTTGCTTATATTCTGTGAATCTACATCATGACACAACGCAATTACAATACATTTGAGTTTAAATGATCATTAAATTTTGATTATTTCTACAACAAAGCGTAATTTTCCCTTATGGAGTATGCAAATATCAAAAGATGTAGAATGAGTTGTATAAGAATTGCTTCATTTCTTTAATGCAAGTTTTTTAGGTCATGGGGTCTGCAATATAGCTGATATGAATGAAACATTCATTGATTTTACAAAGAGAAGGAGACGCTTTTTTCGATGAAGTTTTAAGCATAGAGTTAAATTACTTGAACCTTCATGGTTTTAAGTTTTTAAATAAAATAAATTATTATTGTATTGTGGTGAATGAACGGAATTGAATAAAGTTTATGAATGAAATTCTGCTTTTATATAGAGAGACAGGCCATTTATATTTCGATGACGTCATTTGAATGAAGTTCATTTGTTTTCGATGACGATATCAAATGTAATAAATTATTGTAGTATTATGATAATTTTAAAAATATTACCGAGGAATGTATCGCATTTTAGAGATGTTTAAACCAAGCAATTCATATTTCAATGCTGTCATTTGAACAATGTTCATTTTTTTCGATAAATTTCTAACTTTTCAAATATAATAAATAATGTAGTATTGTGATAATTTTAAAAATATTACCGAGGAATGTATCGCATTTTAGGAATGTTTAAATAAAATTGCATTGGAGTTGGAAAGTGTTTCATGATCAATGCTTTATTCATGATTGATCTTTCTTGTTATATCTTAAAATGGAACATAAGATATAATTTATAGAATGATTGGTCATGGTGTGTAATATTATACAATGATTTTGGAAGCTGTTGTAACGAAGTTTATTTTGGAAATAAGGATCGTGTCTTTTTCCTTAATAATTCAAAGGAACTGTTGTTGCCTATAAAATGTCAATGGAACAGTATTTTTCCTTAAAATTTCAAATGAAACTTTAAGCGCAATCCCTGCAGGGTAAATGTTCTATTCTTTGTAATATACCTTATGTCTTGATATATGTAAATTTAAATATCCCATCTATTTAACTGTAAAATTCTTGGAAAACTACATGATAAAATTTTCCCCCAAAATAAAAGTACAGCTACAATGTGATTCTCACGTTGCGCATGCATACAAGTTTTCACAACGCGTAGAAGCTGTCTACCTTAACTTTTGCGTTGTCAACCTTCAACGAATTTTACATCTCAATGTAAACACTTTGGGTTTCGTAATAAGATCTTAAGTGTGTTCCCAATAGTCTTTGCTTATCACACTCAATCATACTAAGTTATACGCGTGTAAGTAAAATACAGAACACAAATTAAGCACACGTGAAAATGATAGCACATGCAGAGGTAAAAGATAAATTTTGGAAACACATTTTTACTGCCCAAGTATTTATTTTGACCATTACTTCTCTTACATTACCATATCTTCCAGAAAATCGCTAATTGCGTCTACAATCCGTCCAATATACAGTTTAACAGGGAGAAGATCCTATTTTGTTAAAACTAGATCATCTCGTAAATTATTCATTTGAATAATTCATTTGAATTTCTGCTGGAGAATATTTAAATACACATCTTTCTATCTGGAGCACATGCACGGAACATTTTTTTATTGTGATTTGTCACTTTTATAGCATTGCATTTAATTTCAGCCAAAATAAAAGTTATTTGGGGTTAATACTTGTGAATATTTGGCATCTGAAGACAGATGGAAAATGAGTCTCAACTTTACTATTCTTTTAATATGAATTTTTACTTTTAAGAATGACTTATACCTTCAGTTAGTATTATCAAAATTTCATCGTAAATAATGTTTTACATAATTTATTTCGGCTTCTATAACCCACCAAAGTATGGGGATCGGAGAGAAATAAATTTCCAACAAATATATTCTGATGGCAAATAAAACTCTAATTGATCATTAGGTTTCTTAACCAGTTCATAAGGCCTTTTCAGTTCAGCACTAGCCATACAAATTTCTTTGCATTATCTAACATCACTTTTTGTATCACATCACTCTTTGCATCACACCAATTTTTTGCATCACATTACTTTTTTCTCTCCTGAAGAATAACCTTTTAAGGCATGCGCTGATACGAATTCTATATATGTGGTTTTAATAACAAAAGATAAATGTGCTACGTATTCGTAAATTATACTCTCAAGCTGTTGACAAGATTATTTTATGAAGGAAAAAGGCTTACAAAAGTTGACACTTGAAACGTTGAAGAGAAAAGTTTGATTTACTCTTTCAAGAGGTAAATTCGCAAATACTTTAATTTCGTTCATAAAAGTAATACAGCTATTAAAAACCTTTATGGCAGTTTTCGGCCCTCGATTGGTCAAAATTACTGTAAACAGCATACAGAAGAGTTTAGAGACAAGCATTCAGGTTTATCTAGCAAAAGAATTCAAAATCCATTTTAGCCAAAATTTGTTTTTATTCAAAACGATATCAGAATTAACTAATCATTCCTTAACTTTTAATATGAAGTTTTCATCTATAAATTGATTTAAACATTTTAGTTTACTGTTAAAGGTGAATCACACACTTAGTGATAAACTTAATATTTGTAAATTATTTTACCTGAACCATTTGAATGACAACCTTTTATGCCTGACACAGCCAGAGTTCTGGGATCCCACAAATATGCCATAAGGGTTCTTGGAGTTTTTTCCAAACCTTAAAACGAAACTAAATTTTTGAATTAGTTTTAGAAAGTTATTTATACATTCAAGGAGACTATCTTGAACCAAAGTCAATAACATATCACAATCTCCTTTCAGTTCTTTCCCATATTAATCGTCATTAGAATATGGAATTTTATTAGATACAGGAATCTATTGGTGGAAAACTTCTGAAACTTAACACCAGAAACTGCACTCTGATATTTTTAAGCACAAAATCCTCTTAAAACCAGAACTGAAGCATTGTCATGTAACTTAACATGCTGTCAGCAACATGGACCGGTCTTATCCCTTATTCTGTTTACAGCAACAGCTGAAAATCCAAAAGTATTTCAAATAAGACCGAGAGCTTTAATGTTTTTTTTATAACTTAACAAAGGAATATTCCTGGTCTTTATATGGTACAGTTTTCAATAGACATATTTCATTTGAGGATTACTTAGTAAGTTCTATGCATCCAGATTCTTCTTCTTCTATACAGATCATCCAACGTACTAAAAGGTGTAAGGTATCTATTTGATAGGTAGGGAAGTGCCACCCAATTTAAACCGGAACCCAATGGGGGTGGCTCCACAGAGACCTACCAAACTTTCTCTACCACCAATCTCTCGGAAGTACTTACGAACTTACATATATAACGTTCACGTACTCCGTGTGAAAACGTAGAAAGTTTGGGTAGGGGTCGTCTTCGTCCAATCTTCGCTTGCTAACCACTGCGCAGTCTCGCCCTTAAGTATCCAGATTGAATCTCGTTGATTAGTAGCTTTTGCAACTCAACGTAACTCAACATTACATAAAATATATATGTAGAACACACGCAGATAACGACCACTTATATCTTTTATAAAAGTATTTTTTGTCTTTGAGTGCTGTTAGTCGTGCACGGCACACTAGTTGACGGTCCTCAATCTATATATTTTCATCGGATCGGATCATCTTGGCTATATCTCCTTAAATGTGTTTATAAATCCCTTCGAAATGGGACAGTTAATATTATTCTTTATATCTTATTTATATCGGCCGTAAATACAATACGATGTTTCCAAATCATCGAATGTATTGAATAATGAATTTCTTGATCTACAATCCCATTGACATGCAAATAAGTAAAATAATTTCCGTTTAATGTTGAAGCAAATACATTAAAGGCAACCATCAACTTAGTTCTGTTTTTTACGCACAATAGGTCCTGTGATAGATACGTAGTTTGGGTTCGTATTCGTCATCTATTTATTCTCTGCATGTGCCCTAAATATTCATATTCACACATAAATGCTTAGTACAAGAAGCTAAGTTCAGAATTTCTGGAAAGCCGGTTCCAAAGCGAATTAAATCTTCTCCAAGCAGTTTATTTTGTTTTATCTAAGTTTATGATATAGTCCTTTAATAGTAGTTGAGCTATATAGGGTGTCCCAAAGAGATTGAAACGAGCCTTTATTCTTTATCTGTTGGAGATAAGTGGATAATGTAAGTTACAAAAATATTGAAAGTAAGGTAGGAAATAAGACTACGTTAATGAAATAGTCCTCCCATTAATTTTCAAAAAGTTGCACTTTTTCAATTTTTATACGATCCCCCTTAGACAAATTTGGTCAATCAGAAAATTTTTATTTTTAATACAAAAAGATCATTAAAAAAACCGCATGTCTCTATCTTTAAAATTGAGCGAGTTATATTTAATTAAAAATTGAACATTGTGAATTTGGACCATATATCAAGCTAGAAATGTACATTTGTGATATGTCATAAAAAAGATAAAACTGGATGATAATACATAGGAGACATTTTTGCGAATTCAGCGTAGGCTCACGATGCAATCACGGATTCTTAAGTACTTTTTACATTGAGACATGGCATTTTTTATTTGAAACAATTAAAATAAATAAGTAAACAAATGTAAGTATGTATTCGATTTTGAAATTTAACATAATTTTTCAAAACGAAGAACAGAACTCACAGACGATGTTTTCTTTCCTTTAACTCTGATTTAGCCATTTCAAATGTTTATAGTAATATAATTTAAAAGAACTGAAGAATGAAATGCAGACGATATATTTTTAGACGATTTATTTTTGTAAGCAATTTACCATCGTCAATTTGTTTATGATCTCTATTTTCAATGATGAAACAGCCTTTCACATGGTACGGAAAAGTGGCATAAGTCATATTTTTTCCTTTATCATAATTCAGTAGATTTTAAAGATACTTTAAGACTACGTTAATTTCATTAAAGCAGTCTTATTTCCTACCTTACTTTCAACATTTTTGCAATTTACATTGCCCCCTTATCTCCAACAGGTAAAGAATGAAAGCGAGATTCAATATTTTTGAGATATCTTATATTGAAAGGGTTGATATCTAAAATACTTGTATTTAAAATGGGCTTCACAAAATAGCTCCATTTCTTTTACGAGAAGATTATCCAACTACTTTGATTTATCAAACTTTCGCTATAGATAGTAATAAATTATCTTGTCTCGGTAAAACAATGCTTCACGAACTGGGTGCAAGGTATATTTACTATAACAAAGTAACTCAAAACAGAATCTTCCAATATTATTGTGTGATTAATTTTCATTTCTTTATTTCAGAATTTTGAAAAACTGTTCAATAATACTAATTGCACTCCACCTTTCAATGTGCTTATTATTTTGCAATCAGCAGATCCATGCACATCTGATGTAAATAAAGCATTTGTAAGAAGAATAAATATTACAGATATGTAAATACCCAATTTACTAATAATGTTTTTTTAAGTACTATTTAAAAATATTTATGCATTTTACTTCATTTTAAATTTCATGTTTATATTCCATACTAACATTCATTTCAGATTAAAATAAGCATTTTCTTCAGCCTATATATTTCACTTTGATAAACTTTCATCTCAAAATTTATTCGATTTTATTTTTTAATATGCAATACAATGACCTTACGACTTTTATTGTGCCTTTATATCTATTATTAGAAATTATTTTCAATTAAAGTACAAGAAAATATTAATATAACAGTTATAAACATTTTAACTTTAAACTTGGGATCTCGGTGAAAATAATGTAAGGACATGTCAATAAACAACTAAACAACATATGCTAACATATTTATTCATTATTTGTTAAAATATTTTCTTTTTACTGCTTTTTAAATTAATCAGCGATATTTCTGAAAACTCATTGACGAAATTCTAATAAACATAACGTAAACTAATAAATATTTAAAATCAATTTATAATGTCTGTTTTCCATCATGTCATCGTTAAATTAGAAAATCTCATGGTTTCGCTTTAAAATGTTTTAAATAATATATTTTAATTAACTTAAGACTGCAACATGCCAACAAATAAATTCATGACGATAAATTTTGTCCGAATGTATTTAAAGACTTTGTTTAGAAACTATAAATAAAATTAAACATATTAACGTTTAAGATACATGGTAAGGATAAATAATCCAAGATTAAAGAGCTTGCAGTCAAGGAGATATATTTTAGACATTAGTATCACGCTTTTGTTTTGTCTGTGTTAAGTCGTATCAGATTTGGTCTTGTGTAAAACACATTTTATATAAGGTATGTTTAGGCTTACGATATAAAATTCATTTACCTATAATTAGCATAGGTAATTGACGTTTACTCAGAATACAAAATAAAAACGCAAACGTTGAATTCTAAACATTCTTGTATTTTTTGGGTTTGAGTTAAAGTTATACTAAAATGCGATGATGGGAAATATTTTATGTTTGCTGTTCTGGGTCATATTAATACTTGTGTGGAAATACTCAATTTTCATTGTTCTGACTACATAAACTGTTCATTGTAATAGAAAACAAAATGTATCCTTTGTCATTAAATTAACCTTCAAATTTCAATACGTGAAATAATTGGCTTATAGTGCAGAAATGTAAATGCGACAATTAAACACGACATTGATATTTTTAATACAAGATACGTATTTAATATTTATAGAACTCCATTGTAGCACAGGGAAACTTTAAAATAGTTCATTTCTGAGAGTGAATGAGGTTTTATTTTCCAAAAGCTAAGATTACATTCATTGTTTGGTATCAATAGAATTTCATCAAGTCCACAAATGATGGAAAATATGCTGTAATTAATACAGGTGTTACACTGATACAGTTTTTCAATTTTTTATCTTGTAAAATTATACATTTAAAGTTCACAGTTTTCAAAATATATTTTTAATATGCAACGCTTTTTAATGTTCCACATTAAAATTCTGATTGGAATTATTTTTGGCTCACTTCATGAGCATAGTATTAAAAGTCAAAATGGCGCAGCGAAGTGTAAGAGATAAATACTGTTTAAAATTGTTATCAATTATATTTTTGCAAATATGATACCATCAGTATTCCTTCTAGAGTCCAAAGAGATATTTTCACTCCCTGAAATTAGCGCAACACCCAATGAGCAATTATATTTGCCCAGGAAAATCGGTAACATGTAACTAATCATCTGATATTTTTAATTAAGCCTTGCTCGACAACGTCTCAAATCTAACAAAATGACTATACAGTGCAAGTTGATTATTTGTAACAAATTCATTCATATAACAAATCCATCATAACATGTAACTCTAAATCAAATGCAAACACATATAATACTAGCTAAAACCACAATAATTATGATCTTGGATTTGTTCTTACGGACATTAAAAAGGATAATTGATCTAACTTTTAGTGACACTAAGAGTAGTTTATTTCTATCTATCTATTTATATGTACTGATGGTCAAATATCCGTCTGTCAGCCTGTCAATCTGTCTGTTTGTCTGTCTGTCCGTGTGTCACACTTTTTAGGCAAATCCCGAATAGATAGATACTTGTAATTTGGTACATGGGTACAGAAAATCGTTTGAAATGCAAAATGATAGAAAAAACATGCTTCATAATAGAATAGGAACTTCAAATTTAGTGTACGGGTAGATAATTCGAGAGGAAAAATGTGAGTAATTTCAGTTTTCCAATATTCTTATCTTTAGAGGGTTCGCATTCCAAACTTTTCAATTCTCCGAATAGATGTGAAACGGGAATTACTTAAAAATTTACATTATTTGGAGTTTGCTTATTGTGAGACGGTTGATTTTCAACGCGTATTCGGCTAGTAGATTATAAATGCCGTTATTAGCCATTTGGTAAACAGACATTACATAATGTTTAAATCCGTATATTAATAATTACTTACTACTTTCTAATAATAGATTTTGGAAAATTATTCTCTAATTTACCAATTTAGATAACTCTAGATATAATTTTTTAAAATAAAATAGTACAAAATGATTATTTTTATTACATGAATGTTGCACCCATTGCATTAAACTAACTAGTGAATATCCACTTAATGCATATTTTGAATTAAATGCTAGAGTTTAATTTTGCTGACACAAAGGAATGTTTATGACAAGCATTACTTATCAATCACATGTTTGATCTAATCCTATTAACGCAGCTTCTATTGTGATGATAAGATTTACATGACATACTGTCCGTAATACGCTTTAACGTTATTAATTGAAAGTTATTGAGGAGTTCCATGATTGTGCCTAACATTCTACAATAGGTTGTTCCATTCATAGGTATATTATATATATATATATTCAGCATTATATGGAAAACGCTTAAATGAGTTTTACTTTCCCTGCAATGTATGGTAATGTAAATGGAAGTATTCCATATCATATCGAAAATCAGAACTCGGGTTTTCGAATGATATGCAGGTTTCGAACACTTTGGGACACCAAAAACCTATTTTTAATGTGACGTTTTGTGTGTCTTTGCTTTAAGAGTATGTATTAAGAGTAATTTAAAAGCAATTTGACAAAATTTCTGTGTTTAAATACAATAAAGAGAAATTCGAATTATATATATGTATTTTTTTATTATTTGTATGATTATAACTTGAAGTATTCGAATATTAAAATTTTCATAGCACTATTTCACATTTAAAACAATGAGTATTCCCTTAACATTAATGATAACATATATTAATATATTACATGGGAGGATTGATAATTTTAACTAATTCTTCAAAATATATTTTATTAATACAGATAATTCAAATGTATCGAGAGGCGTGCTTAACTTAAGAATTATAAGTATTCTATATATATATATATATATATATATATATATATATATAAACATAATTAGTTCGTAAACTCTCCATCAGGTGACTAAATTGCGCTTTACCCACAGATAATAATTGGCAATTTCGAATAAAGTGCTTTAGTGCTATTCGCTATTAGCAAACCACCCAGGGCAATGATATAAGGCTCATGAATAATCCTGCACCACATATCAGAATACATGTTAAACATTTAATAAGATATATGTGTTAAACATATATTAAGACAGAGTTCCAAATTCATAAAAACTTAAAGGTACCATAAAGTGAAATATTGTAAATTGCTAGACCTGTTTTTATTCCATTGTCAAAGGTTTATTATCTGTTCATACATCTCCTGACTGCGTAAATAAGGTTAGACAGATACGAAAACAGACAGTATTGCACATTTCCGTCATTTGACAAAAACAAATCAAAAGTGAAATTTGTTCGGGCTTGGTAATATAACAATCTTTACATAATCAGTGGAATATACCTAAATAATTTATCCTTGCCAATCTGCTTCATTTAACATCTAAATCTTGTTTTGGCCAACTAGTGGTACTAGATCCTCACGATCACAATTATAAAAACACACTAGTGATCCACACCCTGGATTTTGGGCGCGGTAGCCCATTGGTTAGCGCGCTGGAGTTGCACTCGGTAGGCCCGGGTTCGATTCCAGCCACTGCCAAAACTGCCGCCGTGTTCATGCGGAGTACGATCACGTTAAACATGTGGGTCCGAAAGTCCTTCCGAGAGGTTGGTGGTAGGGGAAGGAGGGTACGGTCCCTGTGGATGCCTCCCCCACTGGGTTCCGGTCTAAATTGGGTGGCACTTCCCGACCGTCCAAACAGTTACCTTACACCTTTCTGGTAGGTCGGACGGTCTGGGTCTCAACAACAACACCCTGGATTTTCGGTGCCAACGGCCTTACCGTGCTGAAAACATCAGTTCTCGTCAGATCACCGAAGTCAAGCAGCATCGGGCGCGGTTAGTACTTGGGTGGGTGACCATCTGGGAACACCGCGTGCTGTTGGCACATTTTGGGCACGGTAGCCCCGGTGGTTTGCGCTGCCACAACTGCCGCCGTGTTCATGCGGAGTACGATCATGTTAAACATGTGGGTCCGTAAGTCCTTCCGAGAGGTTGGTGGTAGGGGAAGTTGGGTATGGTCCCTGTGGATATCTCCCCCACTGGATTCCGGTCTAAATTGAGTGGCACTTCCCGGCCATCCAAACGGTTACCTTTCACCTTTCTGGTAGATAGGACGGTCTGGGTCTTAACAACAACAACACCATAGCGTTCCTTTCAACTCCTTCGCACTCACACAATGACTTGACTCCTTACGACTTCCAATTTCCAACAGAGCTACACTGGACTCCAGCTAGATTTCCACCAGACTAACTTTCTCACCCACGATCCAAAGCTTATCTTCCACTGTGCAGGACCGCAAAATGTTACTTGGCTCGCCAATTGATCTACATAGTCGAACCCCCAGATATAAATTATAACATAACTGAGGAAAATATTAACCAAATAGTATATAGACCTCGCAAATTTCATAGTATCCCGCTTGACATAAATGACGCTTGAGAAATTCACGGCTTTCAGCAACTTACAAAAAATGGTAGAGACAACTTTGAACATTTCTTAGCCTAAGTATTAAATGTAAAATTATTTATAAATTCAAACTGACAATAAAGCGCCATTTTGCTCATGTTAGTGATTTTACTAGCTAATAATATTTAAAGAAAATTTGTTGAACTTGACGACTAATTTGGCGAAAAATCCCTAAAATGGTGTCTTTTTAATGGTGCCAACTCAACGAAAATATCATGGGATTGGTTAAAAGTTTAGCCAATGAGGAAGTGTTTCCGCGTCACCCTGAGGACAGCCAATAATAACCGAAGATACGTATCAGATCTCAGGAAAACACAGAGATAACAACCGTTAGAAGGTTCTACAAACAGATGGTGAAACAGGTAAGACGTGCACTGAAATATTCATGACGTTACGCGCACGAAGTAATAATGAGTCAGCGTTTAGACGAGAGTTAGTAGTGTGCCGTCATAACATTGAGGCAATGATTGCAGAAGAGCAAATTTGCAATAGCAAGTTTTGCGAGTGCCTGTACTAAAAGGAAGACAGGCTCAATTTTTTCTTGTCTGTGTCAATGTCTAAAAACAAGAAAAAAAGTATGTGCTTATTAACATATATAAAAGGTCATTATCCTGTTTGAATAAAAGACCTGGCCTCACATATCCAATCTCACCCTTAATTATATGTGACATTGTAATAATTGTTGTAATTAATTTAATAATGAATAGAATGTTCTTAATAAATAATGTTATTTGAAAGTTAAAAGGGTTGCACTTAATTGTATAGTATTATGTTGAACTATTCTATTCCAGGAATTCGCACTAAAGATAATATGGTGGGTTTTAATATGCGGCAACATGCAATGTTTACGACTTACAATCAACGGCTATAAATAATATGTTTAATTTTAAATATCATTTGCATATGTCTATCTTTTATTTTCCAGTACTACAGATATAATAATTAATATTATAGATAAACGATCATAAACCAAAAAATTAATGTGTGACCAAATGTGTGACACAAAAAAAATTCCTTTATCTTAAATGTATTTTTCACAGTTGCAGCTTTTTAAGATATTTCCCTATTTTTAATCCAAGCTGACACAATTTTATACATGAAAATTGAGCATGTAGTATTCGTTAGAAAAAAAATATTAACTCAAAAAGTAGTAAATGGAAACTCAGTAAATGGAAATGCAATATGTACTAGTTGAACCTGCAAATAAAAACTTATTAATAAAACAAATTAGTTCATTAAAATTAACTGTATCAACCAGTTTCAGTGGAAAAACTAGCTCTTTCTTTTGGAGAATCAGATACCTGATTTGCTTGCTAAATCTATATCTAACCATTTTGTTTACACTCTGACAAATCAGTAATATCCGTGATATCCGGAAATATTATGTAAATTATTTTAAAATATGTCGTAAGTGTATGTTAATCTTTAAATAAATGTTTAAAACAGTATTTTTAAGTTGAAATATAATGTAACTTTGTATTGATTTTTTATGTCTTACATTAAACAGCGGATTGTATAGGTGAGATATAAAAAATTATTTTAAATTTATATAAGCATTTAAAAGAATACAAAAATAATATCCGCTTTAAAATATTTATTCGTGTCTTATATGTTTTTGTATATATTTAAATAAATATTTTTCAGAACTCTCTTGCGTTTGAAGTAAAATAATTAAATATTACTTTCTTTATATATAGTATAATGTATATAAGGAAAATATTGTGACATGGTCGAAAATTCGAGTTTTCGATGGAAGAGCACATTTCAAGCATCCCTGAAAAGGAATCAGACGTTTTTGTGGTAATGTTTGTATGCATGTGTGTCAGTGAGACTGTGGAGACGACATCTAACGAATCAATGGAGCGATTCGAACGAAATATGTTACAAAAATCATAATCCGTGAATACTTGCAGCCTATTGTTTTTATACGTAATCGAATGTTCAGAACCTTCCTAAATTATGAAATATAATTTTAAAACATCATCAAAAAATAAAAATATTCACTAAAGTTGCGTAAATAATAATTTTTTAGGTAATTTTGTCACTAGAAAACGATTGACATCAACTTTAAAACGTTTCAATGAACCGTTTTGAAACGGTACATGGAAGTTCATGTTCAAGAAAGTTTTCATTAAACATGAACCATTCTAGAGATATAGCACCATTCTCAAATAAATTTATCAAAATTTCACAAAACATTAAAAAAAAATAACGACGAGTTTCGTGGTATATCGCCAATTTGGCGGAGGTTTGCAAATGATGCCAAATTGACGAAAATGTCGCCAAATTGATTAAAATGTCGGCTAATTAATAAAAATCAAGTTAAATCAATAAAAATGAAGACAATTGATGAAAATTCAATGTCTTGGAAAGAATATAAGAATTTACTATAAGAATAATTACTTTGGGTGTTAGTTTTGTATTTGAACGCCATTAGTCGGTTATCTACTTTAAGAATAACCTATTTCTCCGACCATAATGCCAGACGAAATTTTGGCGACGACATTTGGCGGAATATCGCCTCCTTGGTGAGATTTTTAATGTCGCCAAATTGATGAAAACGCCGCAAGTTGATAAAAATGTCACCAAATTGGTAAGATTGACGCTAAATCAATAAAAATGACAATCAATTGATTAAAATTCAATATTTTGGAAATAATATAAGAGTCTACCTTAAGGATAACATATTTCTCCGTCTGCAAATGAAAAATTCTGGCTACAAATTTTGATAGCATATCGCCAAACTGGTTGCATTTTAAATGTTGCCAAATTGTCAAAATTGCTGCCAAATTGATAAAACTGCCGCCAAATTGATAAAAATGAACGCCAAATAAGATACAATGCTTTGCAAGTTTTTAATTCAGTCATAAGATGACCTTTTATTATATAAGAAATACACTTCTAAATATCGTCAACTAAGCGATATTTAGCCCCACATTGACGAAAATATCATCAAAATTGCAAAAATAACGCCAAGTTAATGAAAATGTCGCCTAATTGATTAATTTATTATTAAAATGTTTAAATATATGATCTATATTGCTTATTGAGGATGCTATCAATATTGATAATTGTTAATTTAGAATTGTGTAAAATATAAGTTAATTGAGTACGAAATAGTTTTAGATGTCGCAATCCGGAAAAGCGCCAAATGTCCAATTTAACATCACAAACACTGTGCGGTCGATCTTTTGATCACTTTTTCAAAGTTAAAGAAGTAAGTTTATTGCATTATGTAAGGATAGTTATACACCACCCACATCATATTTTTTTACATACGTTTATATTTAAGAAAGAAATCAAACATCATGTATTATTCATAAATAAAATAAACCAGACGAGTTATATATTATCAAATTGCAAACCAGAATATATATATTATCGAGTTGCAAAATATAAGTTCTTTAAATGTTTTTTTTTCTATACATTTTTAAAACTGAAAACTGATAAGTATTTTACTCACAGTCACCCTTTATTAAATTGAGTAATCATTTTTTTTTAAATTTCATTTTTTCGATTTTTCGATCGATTTTTTTTTTTTAATTTTATTTATTATAGTAAAAAATAAGCATATATGAATATAACCTCATTTGAGTAAAGTGTAAATGATACTCGTTATATTAGAGAAAAACAGATATTAAGATAAACCATATAAATTTTATAAGAATAAAGCACTTTAAAATAAAAATTTTATTTGGTCATATTCAAAAAGATGTTAAAATCACATTAATAACCTAAGAGCTTTCGAACGCCAAACTTACATCGTCAAAGTCAATTGAGGAAAAATAATATACTAAGCTTCTTCCAATTATTAAATCCTTTTGAAACAAGTTGACCTGTAGCTTGTGTGGAACTTAAACCGACTTCATGGGGTGCAAAGAGAACACAAAATTTGCAATAGGCACTGTCCTCTGCCTTTGAGTAAGCTAGCCAGTTATGCTTACTCAGCCAAGATGAGCAGAACTTCCGAGTGTGGTGAGGTTTTCCTTGACTTGATACAGCACTAGTGACAGTAGCAGGAAAACTGTAATTTGCATATGGTTCCCAAAGATTTTTTAGCGCTGTTATCCTATCTTCATCTGTGAGGTTAGATTTCTTGACATAATTAGAAATATCTGCAGCCAGAATTTCTATTTCAACTGTGTTTGGTATTGTGTTTTGTCCTACCTTTACCTCCTCACAAGCGTTTGAAGACAGCCCGGGGTCACGGCTGTTGCTTGCTTCGACTGCAGCCTCATCAATGTAACAAGAGCTCAGGGAAACGTCGTTGGGAACGTCACTATTTTCAATCTTACTTTTTTTTTTAAAATAATTTCCCAGTGTCTGTTGGCCTAGCCCTTTTCGTTTTTCACTCATTGTCTTTTTTTTTACCTTGCTCCTCAGTTATTCAAGAACAAAATTTGCTATATAGCCGAAATACGCACATAAACACACACACTGATCGTTAAAGATGCATTTCACTGTAAGATCAGTTGAAAGTTCAGGACCATTATTAAATTCAGCTATTCACCACGCAGGCCCTCGTTCCGAAACTACCAATTCACTGTTATCACCTTGTGTCGTAACGTCGCACTTTATTTCAACTCACAGCAACACTTAATTCGCGAAGCGTTGGCACGATCTATTTATTCACTTCCACAATTTTCTCACTGGGTAAACGAAATCCTCGAGTTTTCGAGCGAACAGCCGCTTCCCCGCCGTTCACTCTTTATATAGGGCCACGGAGGCGCCTGTGACGTCACTCTACACAGCACTGGTATAGTACGACTATAGCGAGAAGGCATTTGGGTCACGTGATTTTGGACGAGTCCATTAGTTAAATTCAATCACAGGTAGAAACGTCTTAAGAAGAACGGGTTTCCAGAATTGGCGCCTTTAGTGCGAATTAATTTATAATTTGTACAGTACGATAAAGAGCTTTATATGTATAATTACATTCAGTGTAAGTGTTGGGATATGCTGGAATTGTTTTCTTCACAATGATTAAAATTATTTATTACAATAATGGTTGTAAATGTTTTTTTTTTATACTTTCTCGAAGGCAGACCTAGTTCTCCCTTGTGCTGACAGCGCCCTTCGCGTTTTGCTTTGTCAGCCCAAGGGGGGGGCCAGGGCCCCCTCGGCCCCCCCCGTGGGTGCGCCACTGACACCAGGAAACATATTGTCAGCTAGATTACACCAGGAATCCGATTAATATAAATAAATATGGATCCTATATGCAAAATATTATGTAGATTATTACAATTAGTTAAAAGAAATATTTTGTCAAAAACCGTGATAAAGTTATCATTAATAAAGTTATAATTAATTACACATATTCTTGAAAGTTAAATATTTGTCTAAATCTTTAGATATCTAAATATGTTATTTTTATATTTTACTTCTGCTCTCCGAATTTTATAAGGCAAATACACCTTATTTTTCTAATTGCCTCTGATGATGGACTTTTGGTGTCCGACAGCGCTCATGTGTTTAATGGGTCTTTTCGTAAGACCATCCGCGTTTAGCGGAATATCTCTAAATAACTTGGTAACTTTTCTTAAACTTTGCCAAATTAGCGGAAATGTTTCCAAATTTATAAGAATGATGCAAATCAATGATTTGTTTTTTTAGAATAGAGTACTGAAATGATGTTTCGGTTCCATTTGTCGGACAGTCCATCCATCCTACTTAGTAACACATTTAACGAATTTTTTTAATATCACCAAATTGATAAAAATATTTGTGAGTCCATAAAAATATCATAGAATTGATAAAATCGCGCTTAATAAATGAAAATAATTGTGTTTTGTTAGGGGATAGTATTGTGATGATGTTTCGTCAATTTGTCGCAAAATGGGACTATCTGTTCTACAGTCCCACTTGGCGATAAATTTGGGGATTTTTTAAGTTATCGCTAAATTGACTAAAATGTCGCCAAACCTTCCATTATTCAGATGATATGATTTCCATCAATTTATTTGAAGCAAATTTCGTATGACCGTCCGCGTTCCGACTTTTAAAGTGTTTTTATTCTTTAAATGTTAATTGTTAAACGGTGATGCCGTACATTTTAGTATATTTTACCATATAGAGTATTTACTGATTTAGGTGATGCTGATTATACATTATATATGTTTGATAATACAATTTTACATTAAAACTAGTATACAAGTCATCCAAAGACAGGGAAACTAAAATTCTTAAAAAAAGTAAGTCGCAATATTTTAAACAAGTTTCATTTTATTTAATAAAGGGTGACCCTTACGATCAAAAATAATCATCTTAATCAAAATTAACTAAATTAGATGTAGTCAGGTGATGAATACCAAGAGGTTTCCGGTAGTGTTTGTATATACTTTTGAAACCCCTATTTTCTCTGCGAATTTCAACCTCAGCCTTTTAGATCAATAGGGACCTTCTGGAGTATCTGAAAAGGCTTTTTAAAAAAAAACCAAATTCTCTGCCACTTGAGTATATTGAAAATCCAGCTCCGTTCAAGTTTACCTTATAGTCGATTATATAATTGTGCAAATATTTGACCTTCTACACCACTGGGAACTTTTGGGATGCCTGCCATGATTTTTCGGGAAACACCCATTTTCTTCTTCCTCGGGTGGATAGTAAAAAACCCATCTCCGTTATCTTCTGTCCTGCGCTCAAACAATAATTGTGCAAAGATTCAATCTATTAGCTATCATGGGGCTTCTGGAGGGTCTGGAAAAACGAAAAGACATTAGGTAGTTATTAAATTGATATTTTGCTTGTGGTAATAAAATCATTATTATGAAAAGTCACTCACTGAAATATGGTGATAAAAGTGTTTATAGTGGAAAGAATGCGTCCAACATATGACGGTATATAAATATTATATAAATATCATTATATTGGGGCCTTATAAAGTGATTGTGAATTTACTTTAGTAATTGCTGTTGTGATAATTGACCATTATTATATGTTTCCCGGTGCTATCTAAACATAAATTTGTTAACATAATTATACACACTTAGCAAAATGAAGAAACATGAATTTGCTGAAAATAAATTTTATTGAAAATATTATTCATGTTTAATACTTGCACAATTAAATTTACCATTATTATTCGATATCTACACATTATCAATTATTAACAAAGAGTATGTTCTGAAATATTTTGGGTGGGATACAGTGGTAGCTTGTATTACTGACTTATAATCATATTTGTGATACTTCCTCAGATAAGATAAAGCAATATGATTACCTTTTTTATGTTGTGCACATCATTATACACTGACTCGTTGTACAGACAAACTGAAATTTTAACCTTGCACTTCCCTGCAACTGAATGGTATTTTAAACAAGGGCTTCATAGTTTCCAGAACATTCAAACTGCACTGTATTCGAATTCTCAAATTGAACTGCACTGCACTGATTTAAATTGAACTGACTTATTTCATCTGTTGCTTGAGGTAATCTGTAAGAGTTCCCATTGGCTCCGATTAGTTATCCTTCATCTGTATGGTCATTGGCTCACCGACACCTGACAGGGCCCTAGGCCGGACATCTGTTGGAGAGTTCGTGGAGTCCCCTAAATCAACTGAGTCCATGGTTCTTAAGTACCATGATGTCATCATTTATTACCTTGCCAGTAAATTACTGTAACCCTATAATAAAAATTGGCGTTTTCTTGTCTGAGTCTTCGGCAATTTTGCTTAGTTTTACCACCTGTGACACTTTGTAAACCCACTATATCACATTGCTAATACTCAGTTCTACCCATTTGAATTTCACATTCCGTTATACATTTTTTTAATATTTCGCAAGATCTGCACGCTTATTATTTTAGATTATAATTTAAGATCAGAAATAGTGTACCAAATTATTGCTGGAACTCAGCAATATCTGATGATGCAAGGAAACACGAGAATGAGCAATGGCTTGGCTTTTGAAGAAACTGAACACCCGTTTATTGCCTTAATGATTCTTCCAAATAAAGTCATATAATTCTTGTAATTGACGACAACATTTTGTAATGACAAGATCGATATTTATAATCTTTAAAAATAAGTACGGCCTTAGTTATGTTTTCATAAATTATCCACGTCGCGCGCGCGCGTAGATTAGGATAGGTATAATGATACCATAATTAAAAATATATTAAAATTATTATAATAAACACTATGTGACTTATTAGTTCATTCTACTATTGCATTTTATTGCTGAATAAAATATTTAATTATTGCCACACATAAACATAAAATGAAATTATTTCATTTCTGCACGAGATTGTATATATGTGGGAAAAGCCGACTGATATATTAAGTATTCAGATTAAAACCATGTAAGAAGATGCAAAAACCCTATGCATAATTCATTATACGAAAGATGTTTTGTAGAAAAAAAGTTTCATGCACGGAAAAAAACATCGTAATCAAATATTAATCTTCCTTGCTTCTCTTTCACTGTTTGGCGAAAGATCAGACAATTTAAAAACGTCATCCAAATAATTAGACTTTAAGAAACATAGTTCATGATTAATTCAAAATATACTTTTAAGTTTTGATGTATGATGTCCATTCAGGTGATAGATGATTTGTATTACATTTTACGTTTTAGAAAAAATAAATGACCTATTTGATAAATATTTCTGGGAAAAAGCTTCCAATTATATGACTTTCTTTATATACACAATGTATACGGAAAGCATTGTGACGGGGTCGAAAATTTGAATTCGAGTTTTCGACTGGAGTGCACGTTCCAAGCATCCCTGATCACGAATGAAGCATTTTTGAGGTGATGTCTGTGTGTGTGTGTGTGAAAGTATGTGTGTGCGTGTGTGTGTGTGTGTGTGCGTGTGTGTGTGTGTGTGTGTGTGTCAGTGAGTCAATGGAGACGATATCTTAGGAACGAATCGAGCTATTCGAATGAAATTTGGTACAAAAATCACAATCCGTGAATACTGGAAGCTTATTGGTTTTGGACGCAATCGAATGTTCATAACCCCCTTAAATTTCCGAGTGAAATTATGAAAAAATCATCAAAAAGTTACATCACTTAATAACATTACGCAAATATACATTTTTTATGCGATTTGTCCTTCGAAAACGATTGATATAAACTTTAGAACGCTAGCATGAACCGTTCTAGAGATATTATACATTTTCCAAATAAATTTTTCAAAACATCCCATAAATTATAAAAAAATATATATTAACTGTTGAGAAACATGATCACTTTTCATATGTAATATCGTGCGATAAATTTAGTGACATCATTCTCGTGGATCTAGATCGTTCCATTCACGAGAAAAGATACCTTGAGTAATACTTTTGTATTTGAACGACAATAGTCATTTATCTGCTGAAAGAATAATTTATTTCTCCGTCCATAACGCTTGACGAGATTTTGGCGACGAATATGACGGAATGTCACCAAATTGCCCACTTTTCTAAAAGTTGCCAAACTAACAGAAATCGCGCCAAATGGATAAAAATGACGCTAAGTCAATGAACATGACGACAAATTTGCGAAAATTCAATATCTTGGAAAGAATATATGTATCTACTGTCATATCGGCGGTGAGTCGGAACGAAAGTGAAACCGAAACCGATCTCACAACCGATATGCATTGAAGATCGAAGACAGATAAAATTGTACTTTGCGTGAATTATACTCTTCATTCAAATCATAAACACACATAACCCAGGAGTACTTACGGTCTGGAGACATCAGTCCACAGATGGGTAGAAGATAAAGACAAAAATCAGGGTGTTCAAATAATTTAACTCATTCAATTTAATATTCATATTTATTAATGTGTAAACCATTTAAAATTGATAATATATTCCAAACAATTGTAGTATTCAACATTTAATTCACATTTGATACTATCAGAAATTATTTCCATTTTTATATCACTAGAGAACAACATATTATGTAATTAATCATTATAATCAAACACTTTGAATCCTTATTTAATTAATCACTTATTTCTATAAACACAATATAAAGGATTCCACAAAGTTACATTATTCTTAAGTGCCTTATATTTATTCCAGGGTTTGAAATGACAACCTAAAGTTCCACTGTTATAGATTTAATTTCGATATAAATTTACCTCACAGTTCTGTTTAAAAATCAAACCTCTTTAATTCCAGAACATCAGATATTAACTTTATAAACTTGAAAGAAGGAAAGTTCCGCAAAATATATCCGAAAGGAGTATAACATCACATCAGAACAGAAAGTTCAACCGTTCAAGGGACCAGTCGGGATCACACCCAAATCGAGCGGTCATCGGTCAAAAATCACAATACCTAAAATAGAAAAACAAATATTAGAATTTTGAATGAATTACAGATCCCGGTAAGATTCTTCCACTGGTATCCTTCAGGATTAGACTTTGGGAAAATCAATAATCCTCAGCAGTAAGGGACCACTGGCCCCACTCCCTTTGTTCCTTTTCCTCCTCCGGATCTCCAACATCCGAACTTCACAAAGTTCCACACTCAAAAGCCCCCGGAGAAGACCGCGTGCTCCCAACGACAGCCAAGAAGCTCTCCCATTGGCTGCGCGAGGAGCGAAAAGTTCGCTTTCGAACTTTCGCACAGACAGGCGAGGCGCCACGCAAAGCAACAGCAGAAACATTAAATCCACATCTCAAACAAAACCAGGATTTCGCATATAAATCAATCTATACGAGGCTTAACACAATGCAGGCGTTGAAAAAGAGAGTTTTTCAAGCCGCGTTTCACAAACTGTCGAATCGAACATTCATGCGATACGACACTACTATAAGAATAACCGATTTCTTTTGCTGTAAAAGTAGTAAATTCATTGCATTATATAAGGAAAGTCATGTGTTGCCCATATCAGATTTTTCTCATAATATACTTAATATAATTTTTATTTATTATATTTATTTCTTTAATTTATTTAAATACTTGTGTCCTAAAGTAGTGACGGCTTAAGGTTTAATCAAATTAATTATTATTTACATTTGGGTAAGTGATCATTAAAAGTTAATGTTTAACACATTAAAATTAATTTGGACTAGCACAATATTGTACATAAACGTACGTGTCGACAATTAACCCGCCTTTTTGTCTGCTATCAACCTATAAATGAACACAATTCCTGAAATCTAAAACATTAAAGTGAAAAATTACTAAATAATAACCGAGTGTTTTTCTTTAGCTAATTATGTATAAAAACATATCATTTGCATGCACATTCAATTATAATTTTACAGCTGGTATTTATTAAGTTTCATATTAAATTAGAAGCAAGTGTGGTGTGTGTGTGGTGTGTGTGTGTGTGTGATGGCGAAGTGTTCTTTTTATAATAAATTGATTGTTATAAACACTAATTCCTCATGGGAGCAAAACGGATTACCTTTAGAGGTTGCTGTATAGGTTGAAGACTCCTTTGCGGGAATCGGGTTGGTCATGGGTCATCTTTGGGGTGACTGTACTTCGTATCGTGTCTATACTGAATTTTATTTTAAAACTTTTATATCGTCCATTTCTCTTAGGCTATTTTCCTTCCACTATCACCCTCAACTACCTTTTGACTGACCGACGATCTCTTCTATTCCCCATCATCAAAATTCGTCAATTGAATTTTGTATCAAGCTCTTGTATTCTCTGCTGGCTCCTTCTTCATTTTCCCCCTTGCATCACTTTTGTGGTGTCGCAATCTGCGAAAGTATATTTTTATGTTTTAAATGTTTTCAAATCATGTAAATGTAAAGATTCCCCGTCTGATAATCTGCGGCGAAATGAATATGAAGCGTGTACGTGGCCTTGAGAATTTCGCTTTGAGACCGTTGAGTGCTGTAATTTTATGTTGTTCATTATTCTCACTGTTTTCTGCGCGTTTATTGCGAATGCTCATGTATATGTGATTTGTGACGTCAGAGTTTGAAAGTAGTGGTACGAGGAGACGCTTCTTTGGTTCGAGACGCTTCTTTGGTTTTGAAACTGTCGGTCGTGTTTAAAGAAGCTTTAAATTTCCTAACAATGAAAACGGTAAAATTTAAAATATAATTTAATTACTCTCATCTTTTTACGACCGACAGGGTCCTTTGAGCCACAACTATGGTTCGTAAGTATTTTTCTGTTTTGGGAGAATCTAATAGTTTTCTGGCTAATGATCTAACGGAATTCAAAATATTCTATTGAGCCAGCTAAGCATTAAAAATCTGTATTTTAATCTCCCTTAATATATGATACAGTGCAAAATAATATGAATTAGTATGATTTAAAGATTCTCAAAGTATGCCATATTGATTTAAAGCCTTATAAAGTTGCCATCGAATGCCATGGAGTTGAAATATGATGCCATTAAAGAAATGTGTTTATGTGTGAATTTCAGTTAATTAAAGAATTTGTTTAACTTCAAAAATGGAATTATTATTTTCTGTATTGTTTCACTTGCCATATACTTATGTTTTAGCCATTGTAGAGTATGTTTGCTTCACATCAGGGAAAGGATCACATCTAGTGTTCACTGCCACTATATATTTCGATCACTGAAATAGGCCAATTGAAGATGCACATTTATTTTTGTTCATTTAACTTTTCTTCATTTTTCTGAATGTATGTCATTTTGCTGGTGTGCGAAAATTATCACTGGCGGAAATACACTGGGCGTAACTGTCTAAGCTTACCAGGTCTACAAGGACCACGCAACTTTTCCTTGTGTGTAGGAATTATTTATTGCCCCCTCCTCCAAGAAATGTCTTTGGATTATCATTATCTGAAGCCAAATGGTGATCGCCTGACTGCGTCCATTGTTTGACGAGTACAAAGTTTCTTATCACCTTCTGGTACTTGTTGTTTTGTGTCATAAATTCTTATATAGGCTGCAGTCATTCAAAATTCAATGAACATCCGTTCATTACAATTTGTATACACTCATCTATTTATTTCAGCTTTCTATCAAGGATGTACAAAGTATTTGATGTATATATGTTATAAATGCGGGACTAATCATTTTTCCAAACTGGCGTATACGTACTTCCCCGATACTAGCTGAGTCTTGTTAGAAAATTAAAGATGATCTATTATATTAAAATTAAAAAAAACAATGTAGCATATATGTACCTCCGATTTTCGAAGCCCTTACTTAGCAGCTAGCATTCTTCTTAAAAGCAAAAGGTCTTAATCATTAACACGCAGTTTATCAATAAGAGTCAGAAGCAATCCTGAGGCATCATATCATGAAGTTACAATAATGGACGCATTCGCATAAGTCTATGTAGAATATTTTATTATTCCACGCCACTTTAATTAATAAATCAAATTTACAACAACTTTTTGATGTATTTCTTTCATATACTATAAGTATAACAAGTAACATTTTCCCTTTCGGTTAAAGTCATTTTCTGTATAAAGGAATACTGCAAGACTCATTACGGTATAGCTATTTCAGTTGAATATCATATATGAGATTTCTAATGAAAGTCTGTTTTATTCGTCTGATTTTATTATGTAAGACTATTAAAGCTTTCTATCAAATAGTTAGTGTGGTTCATCTTGCTACTAGTCTTGAAATCCCTATGCAACAGAGTTTAAGAAGTGCATAAGGAATGCGTGTGGGTAAGCATGCTTGAGCAATATTCGACTAATGGTCCCGTAAAACCCTGTATTTAAATTTCGATATCTGAATCTTTATTGAACAAAGCAATCAACTTGAGATTACAACAATTCTGAACTTGAGATTATCAATACGCAACATTTTCAATCATTAACACATTATTTTCTAAATTTGAAGAATCTATAATGAATTCAAATTAATAAACTATTATGTATGTTGTGACATTAAAATTGTCAAGTTTAAAATTACGAACTCTCAGAATAAATGGGGAGGATATAGTGGGGGTAAATGATGCATCCAGCCAGGATGAAATAAGGGCATTATTTTATTTAAGAAATTAATGACTTTCATACCAAATTTATGGTAAGTAATGAGGGCTGCAACGATGGACGCCGTATACCTAGCTCTGACCTTCAGCGAAAAGGCGTAATCTTTTCAGATCCAATCAGCAGCCATAGATGCTGACCAATTGCAATGCAAATATACTCTGACTAAACCTCAGAGAGTTGGCCAGAGGTTAATCTCACTCCAAACTTGGGCCAGGACTATTATAAAATAAATCTTGACTTGATTTTTAGAAAAAGCTTTGTGATGTGATCTCAAAATAAGTATCTTAGTCCAAATAATAACGAGAAAGCAATCCCTTTTCCAAGTGTCCGATGGATGAGTACACGCAGTGGGGTGTTCATGATGGAATGCCAGTTCCACGATTTTTGCGTAATTAAGTCTAGTGAGTCCATTTTCCTTATGTCTTCCATTCACGTTAATAAGATATACCCCCGGTCTTACCCCCTCTGGAATAATTAAGAAAGTCAAGAATCAAGTTATTAAGTATTGAACTGTCATATAATTTGCAATAAAATAATACGTAGCTCGGGCAACAGCGACCACCTTTAAGTAGTGCAAGAAATGTCTAAACTCGATGGCTTTGTAAATCAAATAGGATGTGCATTTTGTATTTCATTGTAAATTAAATTATATATTTAATCCAGAACACTACGGTGTTGTGTATGTGTTGAAGTTTCACACTTCTTGATTTTGTACGATTGCATACACACCCAATTCTGTTTCTACATGATAGGTATGTTCTCGAAGAATGCGTGTTAAAAAACGTGCAAAAATATAATGTACCTATAGAAAGGTAGAAGATTGGTTCCAAACTTAAAAATCTGATGTGAGCAGCACATGACTTTCCTTGCAGACTTATATTAACGTTTTCCTTATTTTAATTAAATTTATTTAACTGTTAATTCAATTTTCGTTCTCATTCGGTAACCGGACTTATTTTCAAAGGTGGCGTAGAGAAAATACGATAAACTAAAATATCTCGAGAACGGCTAGTCCTTGTGTAATGGGGTTGGACTTATTATTTTCGTCGTTAAAAATTACGTATTAAACGAGAATTTAATGGATATATTTGAGTATACCTAGTTCTTTAGTTTAGATTTTGACGATTTTTGCGGGGCATTTTGCAAAAAAGGCAGGTTATTTTTTTCCGAATCGTACCAAAATCTAATCAGCACCAGGGTAACCCACAAGTGACTCATCGACCGAATTTTGTGAAATTCGGTCCATTGCGGGCCATTTCTATAAAAAAGGCGGGTTCTTTTATCCCGATTCGTACCCCAAACTAATCAGCACCAGACTCACCCACAAGTAACTTACCTACAAAAGACCTCTAGAATAGCTCGAGACCTCTAGAATACGAAAAAGCTATTTTTAGCTTGACCTCTATGTGTATGTCTGTCTGCCTATGTGTCTGTCTGCCTATGTGTTTGTCTGTGTGTCTGTGTGTCTGAGTGTCTGTCTGTGCAGATTTTGTATCCACTCTAACTAAAAAAGTAATTGACCGAATTTCATAATATTTGGTAGGTAAGTCACTTGTGGGCGAATCTGGTGCCGATTAGTTTTGGGTACGATTCGGGATGAAAGAACCTGCCTTTTTTTTTGCGAAATGGCCCGCAAAAGCTTGTATCCACTCTAGCTGAAAATGTAATGGTCCGAATTTGACAAAATTTGGTAGATAAGTGGCATATAGGTCATCCTGGTGCTGATTAGATTTTGGTACGATTCGGAAAAAAATAATCTGCTTATTTTGCAAATTGGCCCGCAAAAATCGACAGAATCTAAAATAAAAAAAAACTACGTATGCTGAACTATATCCATTAAACGCTTGTTTTATACGTGATTTTTAACTAAGAAAAGAATACGACCAACCCCATTACACTACGACAAGCCGTTCTCGAGATATTTCGTTTTTTCTCTACTCCACCTTTGAAAATAAGTCTAGTTACCAAATGAAAGCAAAAATTCAATTAATAGTGAATAAAATTTAAATAAAATAAAGATAATGTGTATATAAGTCTGCAGGGAATGTCATGTGCTGCCCACATCAGATTTTTACTTTCCCTGCAATACATGGTAATGTACAGGGAAAGTATTGGAATCATACCGAAAATCAGAACTCGAGTTTTCGACGAATCTACACGTTTCGAGACATCTAGAATACGAAAAAACTATTTTTAGCGTGACGTCTTTGGGTGTGTCTGTCTGTCTGTCTGTCTGTCTGTCTGTGCAATGTATGTATCCACTCTAACTCAAAAACTTATGGACCGAATTTCTTAAAATTTGGTAGATATGTCACTTTGGTATGACCCTGGTGCTGATTAGTTTTAGGCACGATTCGTGAAAACAGAACCCGCCTTTTTTTGCGAAATGGCCCGTAAAAATTTCATGTATCCACTCTAACTAAAATACTAATTGACCAAATTTCACGAAATTTGATAGATAAGTTACTTGGGTGATACTCCGGTGCTGATTAGACTTTGGCATTGTTCGGAAAAGAACAACCGCCTTTTTTTACGAAATGGCCCTCAAAAAGTGTAAAATCTGAAAAAAAGCTAAGTATGTTCAAATATATCAATTAAATGCTTATTTTATACGTAATTTTGGATGACGAAAATAATAAGAACAACCCTTACTCTAGGGGTAACCATTCTCGAGTTATTTGAGATTTTTCACATTTAGTTATGCCACTTTTAGTAAAATGTCTAATTATAAAATAAAATCAGAAATTGAATTAAAAATGCAAATTTAGTGTTATTTGGTGCAATTAAACTCAATCTAATGAATTATTAAAGAAATAAAGAAAATATGAATTTATGTCTGCAGGGAAAGTCATGTGCTGGCCACATCAGATTTTTTACTTTCCCTGCAATACATGGTAATGTATAGGGATAGTATTGGAATAATGTCAAAAATCGCAACTCGAGTTTTAGACGGATCTACACGTTTCGATACCTCTAGAATACGGAAACAGTATTTTTAGTGTGGCGTCTGTGTGTGTGTCTGCCTGTGTGCCTGTCTGTGTGTCTATGTGCCTGTGTGGCTGTCTGTGTGTGCAATGTATGTATTCACTCTAACTCAAAACTAATGGACCAAATTTCATAAAATTTGGTAAGTAAGTCACTTGTATGTGACACTAGTGCGGAATAGTTTTGGGTACTATTCGGAGTAAACCAACCCGCCTTTTTTGCGAAATGGCCCTCAAAAATTGCCTGTATCCACTGTAACTGAAAAGCGAATTGATTATATTTTACAAAATTTGGTACATAAGTCACTTCTAGGTCACCCTTGTGCTGATTAAATTTTGATACGATTCGGAAAAGAACAACATGCCTCTTTTTACAAAATGTTCCGCAAAAATTGTATATTTCCACTCTAACACATCTAATCGACTAAATTTCATACAATTTGGTAGATAAGTCACTTATGGTCGACCCTGGTGTTGATTAGATGTTGAAAGAAAATATTGGAAAACAGATAGACATACGGACGGACAGATAGACGGACACTTGGTAATTAGTATATACTAGACGAATACCCGCTGAAAACCAACGGTCTTGCAATAAGCACCTCCTGGATATTGTCATTTTTTTTTAATAATTTGCGTTTCACATTTATTCGGCAAATCGGATATTTAATGTGCAGAACCCCCTAAAGAAGAAAATATTGGAAAATTTAAATTGAGCACATCTTTCTTTCGAACTGTCTACAAGTACACCAAATTAAAGTCTCTATCTCTTCTAGAAGAATACACATTTTATCATCTCCTCTTTCGAACGTTTTTCTTTGGAGCACACCCATAAATGAACATTTTTGAAAAACTCTGTTCGTGTTGGGTTTTTTATCAGATGATTTTCCCATATGCCAAATATCAAGTCTCTATCACATTTAAAAGAAAGCGTGTCTCATTTATTCCGAAATTCGAACATATTGGCGTTCGGCACCCCCTAAAGTAGCAAATATTGGAAATCTGAAATTTGCACACTTTCTTCCTTTCAAACTATCTACCAGTTCACCAAATTTGAATTCTCTATTCTATTGTGGAGCATATTTTTCTATCACTTCATATTTCGAACGTTTTTCTGTGTTGCACCCCCTTAAATGATCATTTTTGAAAAACCCTAATAATCTTATGTTTTTTTATCAAATGATTAGCCCATATACTAAATTTAAAGCTTCTATCACACTCTAAAGTAGGCGTTTTTCAGTTGTTCGTGAAATCGAACATAGTACTGTGCGACACCCCTACCATAGCAAATGTTGGAAAACTGAAATTGCACACATTCTTTCTTTCCAACTATCTACCCGTATGCTAAATTTGAAGTCCCGAACTCATCGCGAAGTATGCTTTTTCTATCATTTCATCCATCGAATGTTTTTCTGTTGAGTACCCGCCCCCCTTAAATATACGTTTTTGAAAAACTACATTTTTCTGGTGTTTCTATTAAATGATTATCCCATATACCAAATATCAAGCCTCTATCACGTTCTAAAAGGGGTTTTTCTACTTCATTCCGAAAATTCAATATCAAACCGTCTGTGCTGCCACAGATTGTAAAAATACACTGATTTTACTTATCTGATAGAATAAGATCATTCTGCTTCTGAAATTCCAATTGACATCCTTATACCTTTGTTGAAATGCGTCTAAATAAAATATGACTACTAACAGGTATATTTTTCTGTCAGTCTGAGAGTTATTTTGCAGATTTATCTATACATTGTCCTTTTGTAGTTAAGTTTTAAGATCCAAATATTATCTTATAATTAATTAACTCAAGAGTGCCTTTAATTTACCAAATCGAAAAAATGACGCTGAAAAATGAAATTAAATCTCTAAAGCAGAGTATCAAATTAAGATGCAAATTTAAGACATTCTTCCATTTTGAAATACCATTTCAATAAAATGTTTGACGTAAGGCATTTTTAAAAATTTTTGCAATGGTAATTCAAATTAATTATTACATTTCAAAATTTAAATGTGTAAAAATAACAAATTTTTCTATCTGATACATTTTAAAACGTTGCGAATTAATGCTCATTATAATTTAATGAAATCTTCAAAATAAAAGAATGGACGTACATTTTTAGCAAAATACTGAATGTATAATGGAAATGTTTAGTGTTTCATTTTGTAATAATATCGTTAGAGTTATATTTATATTTAAACAGCCAATATATATTTCTCTTAAATGCATCTTCTAGATACTTCGCATAATGATTGGTTTAAACAAAATATTATTTTTAAGGATTTATAAATATTCAGTAATCTGGTACAAATTCAGTTTAATTTCCCAGCAAAATGTTTGTATTATTTAGTTTTAATCTTTCGACACATTAATACTGATGCTGACATTGATTTACTACTTCAGCGATTTTACGAAAAGCTTCATAGTCTCTATATCGAGTGTATGAAAGTCCAACTTGGCAGTGAGGACTAAATCCAGAGAGTGTATATAGTAGGTGGCATTAAAGCTCTAAGCTAAACAAATCTCCCAATACAGTAATTTTAAATAAGATTTATGAGCGTTATCTAGAACATTGCTTCTCAAATTTTGTGAGACCATGGCCCAGTAAATATTTTTTATAACACTATGCCCAACTAACAACAAATTTACACTTATGTACCTTTCTATGTAATTCTTAATTTAAGTTCACACATTAATCTAGCTTAAGTATTAAGTGTTTATCATGGCACAACCATAGAGCGTATTAGTAGAGTTTTGTAAATATATAAATATGGTATAGCATGTTCACAGATATATAGTGGCATTTAAATAAGTTATCAATCACTGGACATTAAATTAATTTGTGCCGATTTTCATTGAGATATCCCATTTCGATCAACAAAAATTTATAATACTAGCCGAATACCCGTTGAAAATCAACGGTTCCACATTAAGCAACTATCGAATAAGGTAAATTTTAAAATAATTCGCGATTCTTATATCCTCGACAAATCGAACATTTAGTATTCAGCACCCCCAAAAGTTCAAAATATCGAAAAACTGAAATTGCACATGTTCTTGCTTTCGAACTATCTACCCGTACACCAAATTTGAAATCTGTATCGCATTCCGAAGCATGGTTTTTTATCAATTCACATTTCGAACGTTTTCCTCTGGAGCACCCCCCTTAAATGGAAATTTTAGGAAAACTATATACGTTTTGGGTGTTTTCATTAGTCCATATATCAAATTCCAAGCCTCTATCAAATTTTAAAGGGGCCGTTTCTCATTTATTCGGAAAATTAAGCATTTTTGTGTGCGACACCCCCTTAAGTAGAAAATATTGAAAATCTGAAATTGTATACTTTCTTCCTTACAAACTATCTACCCGTACACCAAATGTGAAATCTCTATCTCATTCCGAAGCATGTTCTTTTTATCAGTTCACCTTTCGAACGTTTCCCTCTGGAGCATCCCCTTAAACGAGCTGTTTTGAAAAACTATATTCGTCTTGGGTGTCTGCATCAAATTATTAGTCCATATACCAAATTTTAGGCCTCTATCAAATTTTAAAGGAGCTGTTTCTCATTTATTCGGAAAATCGAACATTTTGGTGTGCGGCACCCCCATAAGTAGGAAATATTTGAAATCTGAAATTGCACACTTTCATCCTTTTAAACGGTTTACCCATATACCAAATTTGAAGTCCCTATCTTTTCGCAAAGCTTGTTTTCCTATCATTTCATTTTTCGAACGTTTTGGTGTGGAGCACCCCTTCTAGAGATTGTTTTCGAAAAATTCGATTTTTGCAGGGGGGTTTATCGAACGACCGAGCCGTGTACCAAATTGCAAGTCTCTATCTATTCGGGAAGTGCCTAAAAGAGCGTGACAGATAGACAGACGAACACTTGGCAATTAGTATATATAATAGATAGATAGATAGATAATATAACACCCAATATTAGGACAAAATCTGGTAAATTCCCAAGGTTAGAACACCCCGGGTAACGCACATATGCGCAAGTGGAAGGGTCCTTAAATCAACACTAGCCTGCTGCGAAGACTACGAAACATGAAGACATCATTGGTTTTAAAAATGTAGAATTAATCAAAGGATGGGTTTATGAATTTCTTATCTGGATAATTCTTATCTGTGTTATTTTTAACCGCTTCTAACAAAAAAAAAATGAACGTTGAATGGTGTGTCAATTTCAATGTACATATAGTAATATAAAAATTGGAGAGGTTTAAATAAGCTGGAAATGTACATATATTTAAAAACTCTTAAAATGTCTTCTATTCAAAGATGGACTATGTTTAAAGTTTGTCTGAAATACAATTTTTCTGTCTTTCCGATGGTGTCAAAATGGAAACTTTGTGGTGATATTGTTGGTCGCTGAGGAATAGATTTGTATGCATATCACCCAAAAATGTTGTAAATCGGTCTAATAAATAACTTAAAAAACATAAAATATATTAAAACTAATACGAAATTTAAAAATATAAGATGAAGTGCACCTATTCGGGTCCGGAAATACATGTGTTCCAAATTTTTCAGGATCGTGCGACGCTTTGATTTCCCCTACCAGACTGTACGCACACACACACACACACATAGACAATCATCTTCATTTTAAACTAGAATACACAAATTGACATGTCATTCATCCTTCATTTTTTCAGCAACCGCTTAAAATGTCACAGACCACTCCAGAAAAAAGTCATAAACCCATCCGTTGATTAGATATAATTTTTTATCACATTCATGCCCTTGATTTTTCGAACGAATCTTGAAGGTTGTTGTAAACTCTCGGACACTATTTCGAGATCGAAACTTACGGATAAGGAACCACCCATTTTGTCGTAGTAGGGTCGTAGGGGAGTTGATAGTTGGGATGGCCTGAGGGGGTGCATGAGGACTTTCGTTGAATAGTCTGGTCGCCCAGTTCATGAACAATGTGTTGAATATACGGTCAAATGCGATTATTATTATTTTTTTTTTGCGGAAATCGCTTGCGATTTGATTAAAGCATTTGTCAGATCAAATCCATCTTAAATTGTGCTCAAAGGCATCATATAAGTATATTTTTATGCGCTTATGTATACGAAGTGGGCGCTTATTTATAATCCGGGCAACGGCGGGTAATTTATCTAATTAAAAATTTATCTATATGATAATTTATCTATATAAAAATCTCAATTTTTTAATAATATTTTTTTACCTTGATATTTGACATTTATTAAAGGATAAGATATTATTTCATGTTTAATTTTATTAATTTTATAATACAGGTTTGTGCATATCGTTTTATATTTCATTTCTTAAAGCGTTCGTTTAGATTTTTTCAAAAAATACATTTTATCAATTAGTCGTAGATTTTTGTGGAAATTTTTCGTATTGACTTGATATTTCTTTTTGCTTTAAAAGTATCAAAATATTTCAACATTAATTTAAAAGGGAGTGTTAATATTCTGTTTCATTATTTTTTCTTCAACACTAGATGCAATTTCATTAAAATGCTGTCGAAGCATAGTTATTAAACACTAATTAGCTGTGCGTATGTTAATTTTTAATCTGAAGTACTTTAATTCGCAAATTTGGAAGGTAAAGGATTCTTTTAATTAAAATGTTGAATATTTTCACTTCTCCGGTGAAAAATAATATTTGATAAAATTACTTATTGCTATACTTAAATATATACTGATTTAAAAAAAAAAAAAAAAACTAATATATATCAAATAATTTACTAGAAAGAATATAATATTTTACGATTTATATTGTACCTATACTTATGAAATAAGAAATAAGTGCATTTAAGAATTAATGTATTCATGTTAAAAAATATGTTTTGATAATTCTTTTAAACAATGTAGTTTTGTAGTGAATTGTTAATAAAATAATTTAATGTATAAATATAATTCACGATATTATGATATCATAATATAGTGCACGATACCTCATCCACGCAACTGTAGCAAACGCTCATGAGACTCTTATAACACTCATAAGGTGTTGTTGTTGTTGAAACCCAGACCGTCCGACCTACCAGAAAGGTGTAAGGTAACTGTACACTCATAAGGTGTGATGGACTTGAGCTAAATGAATCTTTAGTTCAAAGCGTCTGTGCTGACCTAACACGGTGTGATCTCCGGATCAAAATCCAGCACAACCACATTGGGGATTTCAGATTCTTGTTACATGGGTGACATTGGGCGGTCATGGCGCATCATTTGCTCCATTATTTCAGTAATTCAGATTTTATATAATTATAATATGCATTGCATAAATATACTTTCTTTAATTCCTATTGAATTAGGTTGATCTCTGGAATTAGGAACTAGTAGAGTTACGAGAGAACCGAAATTATAACCAAAATTCTTCTTATACGTAAAGGCTCGATTGTGTGGGGTATAATTATCATTCAATGAGTTAACTACATATTTAAAAAAATAACTAATATTTGCAATATAAACACTCATAACATAAAAGCTTAAATACTTTATTATTGAGAATGCCAGGGAAAGCGATTAGATTTCATTTTATTTAGGTTAGTTTACATTAGGTTAGGTATTTTATTAGGGTGATCTTGATTAATAAATAAAAATATCTGATATGATATATGAATATATGATAGATGAAACTATACTACGAGATAAAACTCTGAGACATGGTTCAGCTTCCTATGTGAACTGGAAGACGGAAACGAGTCCGTAAATAATTACTTACGTAAATGAATTTATGTCTTTGTGATGTGAAAATTTAATACATTAAATTATAAATAATTTTTCGTAAAAATAAACTGTGTCCAATCTTAGTATGGGAGCCGCAAACGGTCCAGTAAAAGAGGTTAAACGACGGGACAAAAGGATATAAAGAAAAGTTAATAATACGAAGTGTAGGGAAAGCACACGAACAAAAATGTTCTTAAATTTTTACGTATTGAAAACTTCAAACCATAAATTATATATGTGATACAGTGGCGCAAAAACTATTTACACATTTTATAAAATACTCTGCGACAAGGTGGCACCAGCTGTAGACACGAGAACACCTGATTAAGCAAGTATAAAATGAACTTCTAAACTTCTCTTGAATGTTGTCGTTGATTAAGCACGTTAAAATGTGTTCCTACAGTTTCCTAAAATGTCAACGCTGATTAGGTACATATAAAATCTGATTCTACACTTCTCTTGAGTGTCGTCGCTGATTGAGCACGTCAAAATATGCTTCTTAACTTCTCTTCAATCTCCTTGTTAAATAAGTCTATATATTTTCTTAAAAAATTCTAGAATTTTTCGTGAATAAAACAGTTCAAAATATTTTGAGTGCAGCGCAATTCACGGCAGCAATTCATGCTGGGAGCTGCAAAAGGGTGTCCAATGAAATGCTGTTCGCGAAAGAAAAAAAGGTAAACTTTTTACGCCAATATGTCAGGAGTACTTAATGTGACTCGAAGAAGTGAGTAACAATTTCGCCAAGTCTATCATAACCGACTTAATCACCCTGCAATTTGTTGTAAGAACTAATAAGTTGTAAATATAAATAATGGTGAAGTTAATCAATGATCAAATTTAATATGCCTAATAATATTAGTATAATTTAGTTTGAGCAAGTTAATGTATGTTCATTGTATAATGATACTTTTGTTTTTTAATCAATTTGAGTTTCGCGTATCACCGGACAAAGCAGAAAACAAATTTGACAGTTATTGGGGTTATATTCTTCAGCAATTGCAATTATATAGATATAATATTTTTATCATATAAATATTATATACGTATTATGTAAATTATAGCAATTGTATAAGCCACAAAATAATTTTTAATTTGGATTTTATCATTTAAATTATTTAAATCATTCCTCATTTCCTTCAAAACATCAATTATATGGAACTCAATAACACTTTTTTAATGAACTGAGAACTAACTAAATAGCAATTATATAAGAAATAAGAAAAATATTGGTTTAAAGGCAAAGGTAAACTGGCAGTTATAAATGAACAGTTAGTACTTTGCAAATTAGAAGCAATATTCAATTTTTCTTGTTCTGAAGAAGAAACTATAAATGATGTTTTTTTATCTAGGTGAATGTCAAAAGGACAATATTTGACAGAAGACGATGTAAAGATACCCTTGCCAACATAGAAATTATTTATGTTTCAAAATATTCAAATAATTTTAAAAAGAAAGTGCCATGATAAATATGCTCAACACTTTTAATTTGGCATTTACTATGTATATGCATTTTTATGAAACTTCTGTATATGTCTTTTAACGACTATCGCAGGGATTAAATTCACAGCACCCTAAAAATAATTATCCCTATCATTTTATTTGTAGAATGTTCATGAAGCAAATTAACATAAATGAATTATTTTATCCAATCACCGTATCTAAATCATATTTTGCGCTAAAAATTTGCTGTACCTGATAATCAAAATGCATAGACAGGTCAAACTTCAATATATCCTGATCTACGTGATAGTTTTTGATGATTTATACTTCCCTTAGATATACCTTAGATATATAACATAATGTATAGGGGACATTATTGTGACAAAGTAGGGAAAAGCAAGTTTTAAGCATCCCTGAACTTGAATCGAACATTTTATAAATAAGGTGTGTGTATGTGTGTGTGTGTGTGTGTGTGTGTGTGTGTGTGTGTATGCCTGATTATTTGTCTATGCCAAAATATCAGTGTATGTGTGCATGCGTGTATGCTAGTATGTGTCGTATGTATTAATGTCAAGAGCATGCTCGGTTAATCTAACATCATCAGAATAGTTTGGTCTAGAAACATAAAAAACTTATAAACTTTGTCAGACGAAATAATGCCTACAACTTATTTCTCTTGACAATGTTTGTAAATTATTTCGTCCGAAAACGCTCAGGCGATTTCTGTATACTTGTATTTTATAAAGTCCTATAATTTGAAAATAAATTTTAATTTATTTTGACAGTTGTAATATTTGATTTCTATTTTCGAACGTATTGCCACTTTAAGTGAATAGTTTTATTATTTGTTTTATACTACTACACATCCCCACAACAGGAACTACAATATATACTGTGCTGCTTTCTAATGTCCGCTTATTGTTAATTAGAAAACGGCTTGACTAATTAATTTGGTGTGTCATGCTTACGAGGTACAATTTCTTACTATATACTTTAAGATTTTTACAGCGTTTATAGTATTTCAGAATTATTGTGGACAACATAGGATAATTTAATTACAATGCAAGCGTAATCAATTCAAGTAACATAGTACACATTCATAATTTAAAGTAGATACATGCATGTATTTTAATGATAATTTAAGAAATGGGATGTTTAAGTGGAATAGCTACATTTGCCAAATTATTAATTTATTTGACTGTAAAATGCCGTAACACTCTATTATTTCTCAGAATCCCTGAACTTCATGATTAAATGCTATTATCCTGGCTAAGGGGATTTCTTCCAGTTTTTGTCTTTATTTTATAACAAAGGAATTCCCAGTAGAGTCCTTGGGAAATTTTTTATTCTTCTAACAAACTTGAGGAGTTGGGAATAAGAGTCTGGAACAATAAAGTGAAAATGAAGCGTTCTGGTGATTCGATCAGGGAGGAAATTGCACCCGCAGAGCTATAACTGTTTTTCGGAATCTTATTGAGAGCTTGTGTTTTATTAAAAATTCCACACAGTGACAGTAAAATGTACGTCCAATGATATATTTTAGAGGTATACCATGAAATTGTTAGCAATTTCTAACTTATGGAGGAGCTAAATGAATTTGTTCTCCATTTTTAATGAAGCGAGATCAGCATTTACGTGCATTTTGTTACCCTTTTTACTCAAAAACGACAATAGGAAGATGATATTTTGTTCAAATACGTAAAATTTTAAACGGATTTGAAGAATTAACATTTTGATTTTTAAAACGTACTGTAACAGGGCGAAACGTCCATTGTTAAATTGTGCATGCTCATTACGCTTTCTACAAATAACAAGTAAACAATAACTTTTAAACAACTAATCAAAGTGTGTGCAATTGCATCCATTGTGATTTAAACGTGCTCCTGTATATTATTTTTTTTTTGCGATTTAAATGTTTTACATTGATTTCATTGTTTTCCTGTATTCTAATTTGTTAATGTTAATATTCGCTTTCCTATAACTTATAAACTCTTTCGAATAAGATCATTAAATATTGAAAATAATTTTGTAAACTTTGAATTTAGTAAGTAACTGTTAAAGTAAGTTTAAAGTTGAAATCTTCCATAGCTTGCATACTTCAAATCCGAGAGTGCATCCAAAGCTAGTATGTAATTTAAATATCAGAATAGCAATAAGAAATACACCGTATAATGAAAAGGAAATGTGTTTATCGTTATATAAAAAGTTTCAATAAATATTTGTATACTCTTATATACTCTTTCGAATAAGATCATTAAATATTGAAATTAATTTTGTAAACTTTGAATTTAGTAAGTAAGTGTTAAATTAAGTTTAAAGTTGAAATCTTCCATAGCTTGCATACTTCAAATCCGAGAGTGCATCCAAAGCTAGTATGCAATTTAAATATCATAATAGCAATAGGAAATACACCGTATAATGAAAAGGAAATGTGTTTATCGTTATATAAAAAGTTTCAATAAATATTTGTATACTCTTATATACTCTTTCGAATAAGACCATTAAATATTGAAATTAATTTTGTAAACTTTGAATTTAGTAAGTAACTGTCAAATTAAGTTTAAAGTTGAAATATTCCATAGCTTGCATACTTCAAATCTGAGAGTGCATCCAAAGCTAGTATGCAATTTAAATATCATAATAGCAATAGGAAATACACCGTATAATGAAAAGGAAATGTGTTTATCGTTATATAAAAATTTTCAATAAATATTTGTATACTCTTATATACTCTTTCGAATAAGATCATTAAATATTGAAATTAATTTTGTAAACTTTGAATTTAGTAAGTAACTGTTAAATTAAGTTTAAAGCTGAAATCTTCCATAGCTTGCATACTTCAAATTCGAGAGTGCATCCAAAGCTAGTATGCAATTAAAATATCATAATGGCAATAGGAAATACACCGTATAATGAAAAGGAAATGTGTTTATCGTTATATAAAAAGTTTCAATAAATATTTGTATAATCTTATATACTCTTTCGAAAAAGATCATTAAATATTGAAATTAATTTTGTAAACTTTGAATTTAGTAAGTAACTGCTAAATTAAGTTTAAAGTTGAAATCTTCCATAGCTTGCATACTTCAAATCCGAGAGTGCATCCAAAGCTAGTATGTAATTTAAATATCATAATAGCAATAGGAAATACACCGTATAATGAAAAGGAAATGTGTTTTTCGTTATATAAAAAGTTTCAATAAATATTTGTATACTCTTATATACTCTTTCGAATAAGACCATTAAATATTGAAATTAATTTTGTAAACTTTGAATTTAGTAAGTAACTGTTAAATTAAGTTTAAAGTTGAAATCTTCCATAGCTTGCATACTTCAAATCCGAGAGTGCATCCAAAGCTAGTATGTAATTTAAATATCATAATAGCAATAGGAAATACACCGTATAATGAAAAGGAAATGTGTTTTTCGTTATATAAAAAGTTTCAATAAATATTTGTATACTCTTATATACTCTTTCGAATAAGACCATTAAATATTGAAATTAATTTTGTAAACTTTGAATTCAGTAAGTAACTGTTAAATTAAGTTTAAAGTTGAAATCTTCCATAGCTTGCATACTTCAAATCCGAGAGTGCATCCAAAGCTAGTATGTAATTTAAATATCATAATAGCAATAGGAAATACACCGTATAATGAAAAGGAAATGTGTTTTTCGTTATATAAAAAGTTTCAATAAATATTTGTATACTCTTATATACTCTTTCGAATAAGACCATTAAATATTGAAATTAATTTTGTAAACTTTGAATTTAGTAAGTAACTGTTAAATTAAGTTTAAAGTTGAAATCTTCCATAGCTTGCATACTTCAAATCCGAGAGTGCATCCAAAGCTAGTATGCAATTTAAATATCATAATAGCAATAGGAAATACACCGTATATTGAAAAGGAAATGTGTTTATCGTTATATAAAAAGTTTCAATAAATATTTGTATACTCTTATATATTCTTTCGAATAAGATCATTAAATATTGAAATTAATTTTGTAAACTTTGAATTTAGTAAGTAACTGTTAAATTAAGTTTAAAGTTGAAATCTTCCATAGCTTGCATACTTCAAATCCGAGAGTGCATCCAAAGCTAGTATGCAATTTAAATATCATAATAGCAATAGGAAATACACCGTATAATGAAAAGGAAATGTGTTTATCGTTATATAAAAAGTTTCAATAAATATTTGTATAAAAAATATGGTAAAGTTATTTTGATTCGGATTAGAATTTACTGTTTTTTTTAAATTAATAATATAGGATTTAAATTTAAATCACTTTGGTCAGAGATGTAAAAATAAATTGCTTAAAAATAGTTTTAATTACATTGCTAACTAACATACTACCCGTTCTTCCTATGAAATATATAATATAAAGAAGCATTAAAATCACAATTATGTGCAAATTCTTATAGTATTCTACTATAGTATTCTAAATAACATTATTATTCAAAATATTATATTAAAATATTATTTTTAATCCTACTGATAAGAATCTCTGATGTCATTAATCAAAATTATCTTTACAGGCTCCCGACCCTGTTTCTATAGAAATTTACAAAATATATGAAATTGGATCAATGCCGAACGAAATGCGCTAACATGGTATTAGAAAATATACCTGCATCCTCTTTAGTCTGCTCCAACAACTGGTTAAACACTATGGATTTGAAATGTCTTTCCCAAAGTAAAACATATGACTTAAGAAATTGAAAATAGCAATAATCCTCGTAAGCTTTCGAACCGAAAGCCGATTGATATAAAAATTCAATTCCAATAAAATTTAATTATTTAAATATGATAGGATATAATAAAAATCTTCTATTATATATTCTCATTGAATATAAATCTTTTGTTTAGCAACATTATTAAATCATTTTCTTCAAATAAATTTGCAGAAAAAATATAAGCTACATTATTCTACTTCTATAGAAGGTTTAATTGTTTGTTTTTTACTAATATCTAGACAAATCTTAGCCTTATAAATTTAAAACATGAAATATATTTTAAGTGGGGCTATTCCTAGGATATCCACGAAATTTCATGAAATTTTGTGCAGCCGTTTTCTTGTGAGATTTAAACAAACAAACAACACACAAATATACAAATAAACATACATATTTTAAATTTTATTTATATAACCTATTAAATTAATTTTAGTAGAAATATATCTCTAATAAAAGCATTTGGTTTAAATTTCTAATTAAGTATTTATGAATAAAATATTATAAAACTTTTCTCTGGTTGCTTATACTATAAATCACTCAACAAATTTCAATAGGCATACTTCAATACTTTAGTATTATCTAAACATGTACTGCATTTCCGAAGAGTATTTTTTATTTAACTTATATTCGTGAATATAGTCTATCGATAAAATACTCTTCAAGTAAGCAGAAGGTCTTCGTTCTGATACTAGGTAAGTGCAAGTGCTTCCTCCTGCTATCCGAAATACAGATAACATTAAGTTTGTCATTTGTTATTTTACCTGCAAAATATCAGCAGAATTCCCTTTATATTTCGAAAGAATTCTTGTTTGAAATTTTTGCACAATATTTTATTTCTAAAAATTGTTTGATATTCTTGCACATTTTTTTATTTTTTTATTCTGTAATTCTTTGATATTCTTACGAATTTATTAGATTTTTATGGAAATTCGTTGACATTTTTGCAAATTTTTTTAATTTTCTCTGAAAATTGTTTGATTTTGTTGCACATTTATTTATTTTTTTTTCTGAAAATATTCTGATAATATTTATTGTAACGTTGTCTGTGAATACCATGTTTTTTGTTTCTCATTTTTTCCCAACTGAAGCAGTATGATAAAACTCAATAGCTATTACAACCTCTAGACAAAGTAACCTTCAAATATTCCATAAATGTGAATTCCGCGTGTGAATTCTAAATTATTCAATACATCAAAGTTATGGAAAAATACTCGCAGAACTTTTATTTTAAGCATTAAATGTATTGTTATAAAAAAGTTCCCATATTGCTAATAGCCCCATCTCAGAATTTTAAAAATATTTATCTCTTATTACAGCATGAATCATCCCTATAGGATGAAATAACGCAAAGTAACACGCTTTAAAAATAACGCAACGTAATATATACAATTTTAATATAACATTTAAAATTAAACTTTTTCATCTTATAAATATTGCTAGTCATATAATATGTAACTTACGTCTCCTAAAGAGAATTTATGAGTTTAATTTAAGTACCGTGCATAGCTAATAAACGATAACTCAATTTTATACCCCTTATGTATGCAACATGAAATATTAGAAATACTTTATAGCGTATTTCAGTCGTTTTGTATGTTATTAGAATATGTACAAAGAGGAATATATATGGCTTCATTATTGATATATTTGCAATAAATTTCATAATAGTTTGAGCCATAAACCATTGAAGTAGATGAATCCTTTATGATCTTTTATAACGTTTTCGCATGCAATATTAATAAAATATTGTATTGAAATGAAATGCAATATCCATAACTATTCGTTAAAGCAGGACATTAAAAATTGAAGTCACAGGCAGCTATATTATTTTCTTTCAATTTTACATTTTATAGCATATGCTGATATATAGGGATAGTACTGAAACAATAAAATACTAAAGTTATTGAAACAATGTTTTACAAAAGTGTTTCTATTTTTCCTTCCTCTAATTTCTAATTTTTTTCGTAATTTAACGATTTTACAATCCTCCTTATCAAACCGAACGGTTTGTTTATTTTAATTAACATTGGCCCTGCTGACCCTAATTCATTCGCCTGGTGTGGTATATGGTCACAACGTGAGATCTTTATGTCATCCCGAGTTGACATATTTGCGTCCTTAGTTTTAATTCCAATGACAGATACGGCTTCATGGGTTCTCTTTTTCTATTATATATTCTTTTACGGAAACGTCAGCGTTGTACTTTGTCTCACTACTAATGTAAACGGCTTCTTCTGGCGTGATGATGAGAGCCCATAACGCCCTTAGAACAATTGTAGTCCCCTAGTTTTTATAAGTCTGCAATCAAGGAAGTACTAGAAGTTGTATCTAATGCGCTCTTTAGTTTTAGGGAGGGTTGTTTATACAACAAAAGAAACAAATATTAGTCTGTAGGATAAGTCATTTACTACCAATAGTGATTCTGTGTTTAATGCTACCTATTTACAAATCAACTTTATTATAAAACGACTGCATTAAGCAGTGTTAGTATAAAGACTGATACAGGAATTGTAACAGTACTGTACGGAAGTGTGTGTCGATATGTAAGGAAGATTATGCCTACTGTAAGGAAATGAATGACACAGGCCAGACTTACTTATGTCCTGTTGTGATTAAGCGATTGTATTTAATTTTACATAAATACGTTAAAAACGATTCAAAGCGAAGTTTCTAATATACAGTTCAAATGTATTATTACATTGATGAACTACAGATAAAACCATACAGAAAATATTCAACAATGGCTGGCGACGATATGTCTATGGACCAAGATTTATTTGGGCCATATCACATGAGAACACATCCAACCCAAAAACAATGCAGGCATTTCTACCTGAAGAAATAGGATAGGCCGTTTTATCAGTAAGTGGGAACAAGCGAAAAGGTGACACAATTCCAGAAACAAATAACTCTTATTAAGCTTCAAGGTATGGGCGAAGTTTCAAGAAGGATGGACACCGATGGGAAATAAATACTCACATAGATAGTTCTCAACTATGAGTTCGAACAACAAATACGTTTCTAAAGTGATGTTGTCTGGCGATTGTGGCTAAAAGTGGTTGATATATTTAACTTGCGGGCTGCCATATATATATAGTACGGCCATCATACATATATAGTGTGTAAGGCCAATGCCTATATTTTTGTTAAATCGTTCTACTGTATATATACTAGTATTTGATATGATGAACAAGAGACCAAGTACTTTGTTACGTTTTATGATCGTACTCATTATGAAGAAAATACATTCTGAAATAAAAATAATATTAAATTGACGGTGGTCGGTTTATCTGCACAATTTGGGATATAATTTAACTAAAATTTGTTCTCATCGGTTAATGGAAAATAATTGCATCTGTGAATTTGACTGTAATTAGTGTTTGATGCAAACGCAGCCAATAATTGTTTATTAAAGTAAATAAGATTAAATTTATAAAACAAAATCCTATGTGTTTCTTCTTTTTGTGTAATTCATGATAAAGTTAAAGCCCCTTTTGTCAATAACACATGGTCAATTGACTTGTTGTATCAGGGGCCCATACACAGCGCAATTTTAGGTAGTTTGAAAATTTAAAAAATTATTTTAACTGAGGTCCTCTCTAGTGTAAACCAATCAAACTCAATTGTAGTATATGCATTTCGCTACACTAGTCGAGGCATTGTTTCTTGAGCTACTCAGATAATACTATTTTCGTCTATAATTAAAGTAAACTCTGCACTGTTTAAAGTAGTATTTCATTTAATACACAAACAATTCATTTCCTTAGAGTATTTATAAACGAACAGGCTGAATTAAATCACATACCACTATGATTATTTTAAATTGAAAAGCTAGAAATCGACAAGAAACGAAATTCCATTGGGATTAAGAAATGGCGAGGGAAGCAGTAATTACTCCGCAAAGATTTTAAAAGAGGAAATATACTATAATTTGTGGTAGTAATGTTTAAAATAAAACACTGTTCGAATTCTTTTCGTGATATTACATGATTGTGTGTTGAATGTGCAATATATACTCATTATCACATTCATTATTCTTAGCTGAGAGTTTAAAATGCAAGTAATTTGCTTCAAACGTATAATGCTTTTCATTTTCAACATAACTATTTAAAAATATATTAAAAAATTATAAGAAAATTAACACGTAATTAATTTTTTTGTTGGTTGATAAGAGTAGTTGTTGAAGTATTTACAAAATGTATGTATAATTTATTTTTTATTTTACTGATAGACTTCTGTTGTTTCAAATATGTTTCAAAGTAAAAATTTACCTTCTATATAAGTTTAAAATTAAGTTTTAAGCACATTATTATTTGGTGAGTACAAATTATAAAGGTAACTTATTTAATACGCACTATGGAACATAAATGCACAATAAAAGCATTGAAGATATTACACTAATATAATAATAAAGGACGTTAGAATATAAGTGATTAAGGTGAACATTTAGAAATAATAAACAATAAAAAGGTGCTCAATTCTTTAGGGTTTATTTTCAATATATTGCGACATGATACTATGTCAAGAAATTGTGTCAATCCATTGTAATTATGCTATAAAATTTTTGTTTTACAATTTAATTAAATACTTGATGTGATGTAACTGTTACTAATTATAATGTGATTAACAGCTATGTTTAAGGTATCTCTGCCTTAAATAAGAAGGTTATCTAGAATGTTTACACACTATTTCATACCAAATAGTTTAAAAATATAAACAATATTTTTTTAAATATTGTATCATCTATGACTACACAAAAATAGTTTTGAATATTTTGTTATTTTGAACTTAAAAGAAATGATTTTGTTCGAGAGAATCTTTGCTTCACATTGCTCACTTCAAGTGAAATACCTTTCAAACTATAATATCAATAGTATTTCAATCTTTTTTTCAATTTTGTTAAAATTTTGTATATTTTTTTTAATTTAATTTTTTTAACGAAAATTTTAAACTTCTCCTTGCATGCCATTTGTTCACATTTTTGATTAATTTTACATTATGATCATTCAAAAATACATTTTGAAAAAATTTGGGTATTCATTTTTAAATTCCTTAGAATATGAATTTTTTTAAATATTTTTCTGCATTAAAACTTAATTTTCATGATTTAATTAGGTTTTTGTTCACTTTTAATTACCTTAATAAAGTTCAATTATGAAATGCATACCCAATTTCATTAAAAAGTATGAAAGGTGTCTTCTTGGCAAATTTCATGCATCTCAGACAAAAATTAAGACGCATGGAGCATTTTAAAAATGTAAAACTTTTGAAAATTCTGTTTTGAAAAAAATACATTCAACCTTTTGCTTACGGATGGAGCAGCGTAAACCCCAAACGAAGAACCTCCGAAAAAGACAGATATTTGACATATCCTGATCCTCCTTTGCAGGCATTGGCGTCCATGGAAATCGCCGACAGAAACATTGCAGCTGCAGCATGTGCAATGTTTCTGTCGGCAACTTCCATGGACGCCAATGCCTGCAAAGGAAGATCGAACTGTTTTGGATAGGGTATGTCAAATATCTGTCTTTTGGGGAGGTTCTTCGTTTGGGATTGAAGCTGTTCCACACGTAAGCAAATGCTAAATGTGTAAAATAATATTATATATTAAGAACTTTATTTAGTCGAGTTTTGCTCATTTCAACTTCCACCGTCCCCTTAAATTTTCAAGTTCAAAAGTCCTTTCGAGTGGTTAGTGGCAGGAGACTGCCTTCGTGAATGTCTCGCCCACTGGGCCCGGTCAAATTTGAATGGCTCTGCCTGGTCGTCCAAACAGACAACGTACAGCTTTTGGTAGGGTAGACAGCATGGGTCAAAAAGAAGAAAGAAACTAAAATTGTTATCTATAAACAGCAATCCCTTTAAAGCAATGTCCTTTAAAATACACCTAACGATATACAATTTAATTCTATATCAAATTCTTAGTTTTCGATTTATAATAGTTATGATTTCGATATTTTAATATTTCGATCTGTTAACGTTTTTAATAGTCAAAGCAATAACATTTAAATGTCACGAGTGCTGCAGCTCAATACCTTTCCCCTTTGAGGAAATATTGGTGCACAGGTATCAGATATATTTTATTTTGTTTTAATGAAATTAGGAAGAGAACTATCCTTGGGTATTTTAAAGCGCTTAATGATATATGATTTTTGAAGAGCACAGATGGAAATATTAAATTCAGGCATTAATTTACGTGCCACCAGGCAAATTTATAGATTTACCTGGATCTCCAATCGCTACAGAGAAATTGTATAATTTTAATATACATATCGCAAAACACATTAGTAAAATAATTTGATATTTTCAAGTCAAGTCTATGGTCGGAATATCCTGCTTAGATTGGCAAGAAAGAAAGAAGCTATAAATAGTTTGCCAGTAATTCTTACCTCTTTTAAAACTTTATCAAGATATGTAATTGGATTTTGAACCTTAATATTAGTTTTCAAAACATAGGGATTATATTTTCAAAATAATTTTAATACTTATTTTGAACAATTTGTAAAACGTGGTTCTTTCATCGATATTTGAATGTTCTGGACAGTTTCGAAAATGTCTAAGAAAAAAAACCACCCCAAAAGAAAAATGGTATTCAAGGAGAAACATTTCGGCCCCATCGGACTGGAACCGCGGCTGATATCTGGGAATATTTTGTCCAAAGCTTTGGATCAAGAGGATAGATTCCCATGATTATACTTAGAAGAGGAGAGATCCCCGTGATTAACTAGATTTCTTCTCCTTTTCATTACTGAATGTGTCATCCGAGATTTTAATATAAATTAATTGAATAATAATGACTTTTTGCACGTATGAAAATCTTTATTTTATTTTAATTGGCATATATTTAATAAAAATACAGAAAACAAAATCTGATAAGTTTGTCTTTAATGGTTTCATTATAAACTCGCTTGTTGAGACCATAAGGCTCAACATAGATTTCAAAAGAGTAGATTCAAATTATATTTATGGATAATCTTTAAACTGTGATAAACTTGCGTGTACTGCATAATTCGTATCATATACAAGTCTAACTTTATCCATGTACATAGTATAATGAATAGGGGCAGTATTGCGATGGAAAAAGTACTTTTCAAGCATTTCTGAATCAAGCATTTTCGATCGTGTTTTATTTGATGCCTGTACGTGTATATATATATATATATATATATATATATATATGCACTGTTGGATAATTGCTAAGGACGGATGACACTATTTCCCATAGCAACCACAAAATTAAAAGAAGCAAAATGTGGAAAATTAGAATAAGTGCAGTATACAGTAAAAAGAGGCGAGCGTGCGCAAATTTTTTATTTCCACGCCTATGCGTCACGTGATAGCGCTGAAAATACATTTAAAGGATTTGACGGGTGTGGACAGTTGTTCCAAATGAAAGTTTTACGGGAAATATTTAATTGACGAACTTGAAATTTTCGGTATGTCTTTCGATTATCACTTAGATGATATTATGCGTGGTCGTATTATTGGAAAGATCAAAGACGGGCGAAAATTAACAGATGTTGCCAGGGAGTTCGACATCGCCCGCCCACAGCGTTGTTTCACGGCTGTGGCAAGCATTAAAACAACTGGAAAGCATCACGGGGGAGGTCGTGTTAGAAGTACGACGACTGCAGGAGACAGGTACATTGTCTTATCGGCAAAAAGGGACCAGCGCACCACAGCTCAGCAGGTGGCATATCAGTTTTTTGCTACCACATGACAGCGGATCATCCGAAAAACTGTAGCCAGGCGTTTGGGAGAAGGGAGACTATACACCCGTTCCTTTTGTGTATGTTCGATTGTCCAGACTGCTCCGTACCGCCTGTTTACAATGGTATCGTGAGCATCGAAATTGGAACGAATAGGACTGTGTTTGCGTACTATTCCCAGATGAGTGTAGGTTCAGTCTGTCATCGGATTGTAGACGCCAACTGATCTGTTGTGAGAGTGGTATTGCTCATCGTCCAGATAATATCCAGGAAAGGGACCGATATCCGACATGCAGTATAATTCTATGTGCCGCCATCATGATAAATGTCCGCACTTCCCTACATGTGGTTACAACTCGGACTATGACCGGCCAACGATATATTGATGAAGTTCTGCTGTCTCATATTCGCCTTATCCGTGGTGCTTTCGGTGGTAAATTTGTTTTCATGGACGACAACGCACCATGACATCGAACACTCGCTGTTCAGGATTGTCTAGTCAGCGAGGGCATTAAATAACTCGTATGGCCAGCATTTTTTACAGATCTAAACCTCATTTAAAATGTTTGGGATGCTTTGGGGAGGCGACTTGCTGGCCGAAAATATCCTACAACAAACAAGAACACCCTCATCCGTGCACTGACAGAGGAGTGGGATCACTTGCCTCAACTGCTGCTCGATAATGTTGTGCAAAGTATGTCACGACGTGTGGAATGTTGCTTAGCACTCCACGGTGGCCATATCTCGTACTGACACCTTTTTCAAAGGAGCCTGCTGTCGTTCATATGAATTCTTCCATTTCTCCGTACACAGCAACAAATGAACACTTTTTTCCTTTCAGATGTTTCAAAAGCTTCTGTATTTTCTAGAACAATAAATGATCTTTATTCTAATGAAAGAACAGTGTGGCAACAATATTTTATCCTGCTGGGCCTCCATCCCCGCCTTATGTTGTGCTACATTGCAATTTGTGATCCGTCCATAGAAATTGTTCAGAAGTACACACACACACACACTGATATATACATGTGTGTGAGTGTGCATGTCCGTGAGTCTTTGGACACGATATCTTTCGAATGAATGGAGCGTTTCTAGCTGAATTTGGTACACACATTAAAATCAGTGTATACTGGAAATTTGTTGATTTTATATGTAATCGATTGTTCAGATCAAAAATCAGAACCTTAAATAATTTTATGAAAATAATAATTTCTAATGAAATTTTATTATTTGAAAACAATTGCAATGCGTTTCAAAACGCTAGCATGGACCGTTGCAATTCTTCAGATCATTTTATGAAAAACATCCATAAAATTTGAAATTTAAAATATATTTACTATATGTACAATAAAATTATATGTACAATATTATGCGATAAATTTATAACATAATTTTCGTATATTTAGTTCATTGTGTATCAGTATTTGATTTGTTTGAAAGTGTTTGATTATATCACTTTAGAATAAAGACAGGAATCGAAAAAATACCAGAGTGATAATGTGCCCTGTGTAACGATTCGTAGGAGTCCAGGGGTCTTATATAAAAATGATGATCACTGCTGTGTGCAACAACGGCTGCAGATGGCTAACACCATTTAATCAAAGGTAACAATCTACCGTCCCTGAGGACATTTTTATTCTAATTATCATGTTACTCTAAAGTGAATCAAAATTACCACCTGCCATGTCATCACTTCGACAAAACTTTCTTTACAATTTTATCTTGTGCCAACATAAGAGTTGCTAAATACGATTTGTAAATTTTAAATGAAAATACAAATTATTTTTTTACAATACTTCATGATAACTTTAATAAAATTTTAAGTTAAAAGACACCTCATCATTTCAGAGTGATGAACTATAATATTTATGTATCATAATTATATTACTTACAAGTTGAAGTCGTAATAAACACACAACTGATGGGTTTTGCAAACAGAAGCAATGTACTAAATATACTATAATATACGAAAGCCTATAAATATTATCTTTGATTAATCGGAATAATTAAATGAGAAGTAATTAGTTTAAATCCAACGCTTTGAATTGAAAAGTAAAGAAATACCACCGCAGTTTGGTAGCCCTTATATAATTGCAGGCGACAGAAATTGCGATGCATGAAAAGAATGGGATAGCAAAATAAAATGAAGCATGATTATCACATAACTTAGTGAAATATTGCGTCAAAGACCTTCATTAATCATATCGTTTGAAGTTTCTTTTATACAAAATGTATTCAAAGGCATCCAAATATAAAGTGAAAGATAACATGAACATTAAAAACAGAAGACGAATCAAAAAGATGAAAAGCTATGCAGCACTTACTAAATATCCAGTATAACAAAACATTGCATTTAATATCTGTTTAATAATTAACAACAGTTTAATAATTCGAAAAAGGGTTTTAGTTTAACAAAAATCGGTGATAAATATATAAATGCTCACTCCGTGTTAAATTAAATGCTGTTCTAATTCATAAAATAATAAACAAAGAAAACAGCCCATCAGTTCATTATTCCAAAACATCCACTCAAAGAAACGTTCTGAAATACTACTTGTAAAAATCTATAAAATGATGTAGATATCTTACAACCAAGTTTCCATTGCACTTCAGGGAGAATACGACAAATAGCTTTATGTCAAGACATATAATGGGAAAACATCTCAAGAAATCCGATACAGGTGTGTAATGCAAAAATGTTCCTGGGGACTAATAAAATAGACCGATATAACAGATATTTTTGAAGCGTATGAAATTGGAATTTACATACATAGATTTTAAAGCAATTTTGCAGTAGAGACAACTGTACTTTGTTGTACATACAAATATACATTTTGTAGTTTGTTACCATGGTGGTCCAAAAGGTATTTGACAAACTTCCAAAGGTAGGGCAGGCATACAAAAACAAGCCCGTTTGTATTGAAATATGTGGCCGCAAATTCCCTCGTTGGGTACTGCATATGCAAGACGTAGCAAAAAGGAAAGAATGAAGTAATACAACGCAGGTTTATTAAATATAACAAACCTGCGTATCAATTGCAATTGGCAAATGCATGTCGAGTAACGTCAGCGTATGGATTTGCGAAAGCGTTCAAGAATGCCAGGATGCTCACAGACACGTGTTGCTGTCTGAATGGCTCTAACGACAAGGTCAGTATCAGATGTTTCAGTTGGGAGATTGTAGTTACCAACTGGCGGGTACTTCTCGGCTTTCCATAGTACAGAAAAGTTCCTATTGAGATTGTCCAGTACCTCCTGACTGGAACATTCACACAGTTACGGATTGCAAGAAATTTGAACACTTACTTTAATACTATGATAAACAATGATCATTGTAATTGTTATGTCGAATAAACATGTGTTGCATTATCTGCATTCCTTTCTTTATGTTTATTTCAGAATCTGTAGTATCCCACGATGGTGTTTGTGGCCATATGTTCCTATGCAAAATTGGCCTGTTTCTGCATGATTGACGCGTCCTTAAAGCTTGACCTTTTGGACACTCCCCTGCATAATAGTAAAAATATTAAAACAAATAAATAAATTCATGAATATATATATATATATATATATATATATATATATATATATATATATACATATATATATATATATATATATAAACCATGGGGGAAGGGTTAATCCGTTATCCAGCCTCCATGATAAACCAGAATACCTATGGAAATCTTCGAATTTTTATCTACATTGCCAGGTAGCATAGCACTGTGAGCTCAAGCGTGGGCAATAATTTCAAGTGTTTCTGTAAAATATAATTTTAGAGCCTTCAAACTGAAAAATATAATAACTTAAAATAATATAGTGACAATAATTAAAATAAAATACTCGCTCATTCTTCACGTTAGCTTTTTTAGATCCCAAGGTATGCATTTTAATTACTGTCTCATATATTGTAGAGAGAAAACTTATTTTTCCACGAATATCTTCAAATTCATGTTTTAACGGAAAAACCGTTATCCAGCCTCTATAAGTAGTTTAGATCTCAAGGTATGCATTTTAATTACTGTCTCATATATTGTAGAGAGAAAACTTATTTTTCCACGAATATCTTCAAATTCATGTTTTAACGAAAAAACACGCATAGGGACTTTCTGAACCCATTCCAACTCTTTTTACACGGATCATCTTTCTTTCGATTCAGATCGGTAGACCTACCCGAAGATGTAGGTATATGTCTCGATGGCCGAGGGGCGGGGATTCAGAAGGCGGAGTGCGTACAGAACTCAGGGTGGCAGCCAGGATGCGCTGATATCACCTTTCGGCGAAAATCCACTTTCCAATTTAGTTCAAAAGTGTTTATGCATTTGTTCATTCATTCTGTCTGTCTGTCCATTAGCACGATAACACAACGAAATACATTGAACCCTATATACATTATGCATATAAGGAAAGTAATAAGACTTATCTTCGGTGTATCTTTCTTTTACTTTAATATTATTTCATCACAAAATGTATTCGTTTTTATTACATAATATATAATACAATGCCCTTAAGTCTTTTATTATCCCTTTATATCAACTATTAGAAATCATTTTTAAATAAACGATTATTTATAAGAAAACATTAACATAACAGCTAAAAACACTTTATCTTTAATCTTGGCTTCTCATTGAATATAACGCCATGAGATGCCAATGTATCAACATAGCTGTACTAACATGGTTAATCATAATTTTTAAAATGTTTTCTTTTTACTGCTTTTCAAATTCATCCCCTATATTTTTGAAAACGCATTCACGAAATTTTAATAAACATGACGTAAACTACTAAATATTTAAAATCAGTTTATAATGTCTGGTTTCCATCGTTAAATTAGATAACCTTATGGTTTCGCTTAAAAATATTTTTATAATATCTTTTAATTATCTCAAGACTGCAATATGCCAACATATTCATTCATGAAGATAAATTTTGGCTGAATATATTTAAAGACTTTTAAAGACTTTGTTTAGAAACTATAAATAAAATAAAACATATTAACGTATAAGATACATGGTAAGATTAAACAACCCGAGTTTAAAGAGCTTGCATTCAAGGAGATATATTTTAGATATTAATATCACGCTTTTGCTTTAGTCTGTGTTAAGTTGTATCAAATTTAGTCTTGTGCAAAACACATTTTATAATATATATAAAGTATGTTTATATAAGATATAAAATATGTCTTATGAAATAAAATTTATTTCTTCATAATTAGCATAGGTAATCGACGTTGATAATGATGCAGAATAACAAGAAAGATCAATCATGCATAATCATTGATTAAGAAACACTTTCCAACTGAAATGCATTTCATTTAAAAATCTCTTAAATGGGATACGTTCAGTGGTGATATCTTTTACATTATCACAGTAATACAGTAATTTATTATACTTAAATATTTAAAACTTCATCGGAATATATATCACCTGATTCTCTATGTAAAATCAATGACATTTTCATTCATATAACTTGTATTCCAGACTCCAGGGCTAAATAATTTTGCTTGAAAAAAATTCGGCAATTCTTACATATGTCACCTTACAATCGCTTGAGATATTTGCATTCTGCATAAGTTAAAATTAGGTTTCGTTGTAGAAATTATAAATTTTTAGGGATCATTGAGAATCACAACTATTGTAATAGCGTAGGCACGGAATTTAGATACACAGATAATACACAGATACACAGATAATATATGTGTGTGTGTATGTATTCAAAGTATTGGAATCGTGTGGAAGATCGGAACACGAATTTTCGAAGGATCTACACGTTTTGGGACTTCTAGACCACAAAAAATCAATTTTTAGGGAGACATCTGTGTGTGTAAGGATGTATCTGTGTGTGTTTCTGTGTGTCTGTGAGGATATTGTATCCACTCTTACTGAAAATCTAATGGACCGAATTTCATAAAATTTGATAGCTAAGTTTCTGTAGGAAACCCTGATGTTCATTAGATTTTTAGTACGATTCGTAATAAAAGAGTCTGCCTTCTTTGCGAAATGGCCGCCAAAAATTGTCTAACCACTCTAGCTAAAAACTAATGGACCAAATTTAATAAAATGTGGTATGTAAATCACATGTAAGTTATTCTGGTGTGATTCGGGAAAAAGGAACGGTCTGTTTTATCGAAATGGCCCGCAAAAATCGTTAATCTAAAGATAAAAGACTACGTGTTCTCAATTATATAAATTAAATGCTTATTTTATACGTGCTTTATGACAACAAAAATAATAAGACTTACCCCATTACTCTAGGGCTAGGCCATTCTTGAGATATTTTAGTTTTTTTCGTGTTTTCGCTACTCCACCTTTGAAAATAAGTCCAGCTTTCAAATGAGAACAAAATTTAAGTTTAACGTGCAAATGCAGTGCCATTTAAAATACTTGTGAGTGTTATTTTGTGCAGATAAACTGAAATTATTATTGAAGAAATTATGAGAACGTGAATATGAGTCTGCAGGGAAAATCATGTGCTGCCTACATCAAAATTTTTAACAATCTTGCAACAATGATTCATAGAAGTGAACGGGGATTAGTTGCAGGCCATTTCGAAAGAAACATGCAGGATCTATATTTGAGGATCTACCAAATTTTAGTAGAATAAAATGTTCTAAAAATTTAAGCTGTGTACCAAGTTTCAACTCTCTAGGACGTAGAAAAGTGCATTAAAAATGCCATCAAATAAGTATCAAATGACAGGCAGACAGACGACCATCAATCATGAAAAGTTATATAAAATTAAAAAAAAAAAATTGATAAATTGTTATCTACCATATTTATTTTAAAATGTGAAACCTCTCTATATATAAAATAATTAAACTCTTGGAAAGATATTTACCATAAAATATATAGAATTTTTTTTCTGTAGGCTATAGCAAGTGACGGAATTTAATTGAATTTGTTTTTCTCCCTATATTAAATAATTTTTATTTAAAAAACTACCTAACATATTTTACTAAATTGTTTTATATATTTTAAGGAGTAATTTGAATATTTCCTAAAGCTTTTGAAGTAATTTGTGAATTTCAAATTCGCTTAAAAAATGTTTGAATAATTAGGTCCCGTAGGGTTCAATGTATTTCATTTTTTCAACCCGAGTTCAATCCAAAACTAATTGGGCGATATTGTTCATTTATATTCTCATAGATCCCACAAACCGTCTGAAAAACATACGAAAATTTATTTTTCATAAAGTCATTTTTACGGCAGTTATCGTGCTAACGGACAGGCCGACAGACAGACAGACAGAATGAACAAAGTCATAAACACTTTTCAACTATGTTGTAAAGTGTTTAAAACGTAACAGTTGAACTCTAATTATCCTTGTATCTCTTGGTTTTGAGTCAATTTATACTAAAATACGATGATGGAGATTATTCTAAACTTCAACTATTCCTGGTCATATTCATACTTGTGTGTATATATACACTCGACTTTTATTGTTCTGACTACATAAACTGTTCAGTGTAATTGAAAGAAAAATGTAACCTTTGTCATTGAGAACCATCAAAAGTTAATATGTGAAATACATTGCTTATATTGCAGAAACTAAATGATAGAGCATTTAAACTCGACATTGACAGTTTCCATACAAGTTACTTATTTAGATCAAATTCATAGTATGGTTTCAATCGAATTTTATTTCAAGCCCACATATGAAGGGTGACATGGTATAATTGTGACCCATTTAGACCAACGATACAGATTTTTCAATTTCTTTCTTGTGAAATTTGTTAAAACAAATTAAATTAAATTAAAATAAAAGAATTAAAAAAATTTAAAAAAAATTGTTTATACTTTATAGTTTTCAAAATATAATTTATTTAAATGTGTATCCCTTTTTAATATTCCACATTAAAATTCCGGTTGGTGTTATTTGTGGCTCATTTCACGAATGAAGTACAAATGCCAGAATGGCGCAGCGAAGGGTAAGAAATAAATACCATTTAAAAGTGTTATCAATTAAATTTTCGCAAATATGATACTCGTAGTATCGGTATTACCTCTATAGCGTCCAAGGATATATTTTTACCCCATGAAATCAGCACAGAAAGCAATGAGCAATAATATTTGCGGAGGGAAAATTGATAACAGGTAAGTAATCATTGTCTGATATTTTTAAATAAATCTTGCTCGAGAACATTCCAAATGTGACAAAATGACTGTACAGTGCAAGTTAATTATTTATAATAAATGTATTAACGGATATAACAAATCAATCATAACGTATAAAGTGTAATGAGGCTAACGCAAATGCAAGCACATATAATATAAAACTACATAAAACTACAATAATTTTGATCTTTGATTTGTTCTTACGAGCATTAATACATGATCATTGATCTAACTTTTAGTTACACTAAGAAAAGTTTATTAATATATATCTATGTACATATACTAATTGCCAAGTGTCCGTCTGCTCGTCTGTCTGTCTGTCTGTCTGTCCGTCTACCTGTCTGTCTGTCCGTATTAGAATTTGTATACTCAGCGCTTGGAGGTCACCTTTTTTAAAAAATAATGTAATTCCATTTCATAATAATCTTAAATTGTCAATTTCTATATCCAATAAGAAAAAAAAAATAATTGAACATATTTTGCTGAAATGTATCGGGGGAAGAATTGACACAATTAAATTGCAGTTAATGTTTTAATATTTTATAGTACAGGCATACACAATTTATTTAAAATATGAAAATATGGCCTCCAAACGCCAAGTGTGTGAAATATAATATTTTTCATTTTCAGATGCACGCTGTAATATATTCATAATGAAAAGGGTTATACAAGGTTTGACCAATAAGTAGGGTGAATGATTAAATACTTCTGACATTGAGTAGGCATAGGAACTGTTTACAATCCTTTAAAATAGGCCCCGTCGTACACTATACATCTCTGGCAACATGTGTACAAATCGTCTAAAGCTATTGAAAACTCCTCCACTGGTACAACTTTCCATTCCCCTGTCACAGCAGCTTGAATGCACGTAATGTCTGTAAATCTCGTCCTTTTAGAGCCACTTTGAGTTTAGGAAACAGGAAAAAGTTCAGTGGTGACAGGTTTGGGAATGCGGTGGGTAGGACAGTTCAGTAACCAGAAGTTGAGCCAGAAACCGCTTTACAAGCGTAGCGGTATGCGGTCGTGCATTATTGTGCAAGAGAAACCAAGAGCCATGTTCCTTCAGATATGGCCGTACACTATGAATACGAGGCAGGAGTTGTTTCAGCACCTCGCAGTACCACGCGTACTTAGTCTTCAAGGTCACGGTTTCATCTCCATTACACCTGCTTCAGCATTGCATGACTTTCGCCTGCTGGTTTACCCAATTTGTACACGAATTGGAAATTGATTCTCTGTTCCATGACACGCCACAAAACCACCGCACAGACAAAAGTCGATAATAAATTTATCAAGACTCACAAACGCACGATAACCACGCACTGCTGTTAACTGAATATAACAGAACACAACGCAAGTGTCGCTGATAATCAGGTTGTTCCCATTTTCGATTTGAAGGGCGATTCACCCTACTTATTGATCACACCTTGTAATTAACATGCTATACAATATCATTTCATACATGAAAATCTAATTATTGCGAAGTGTTAGTTAAGTACCAGGATTAAAAGAATAAAATCTTGGCAATTTGATATAACACCATTATCTAGGTACAGTTTTCTATTTTTTAAATAGTGTTGTTTATTATTTATATTATTTTAAGCTAAACGTTTTCTTTTCTGTCACTTTTTCAAAATCTTTAGAGGATCCTTAATTGTAGTAATTTATTCTCAGTGGTAAGCAAAACACCTGACACATGAAGATCTGCAATGAAGACAAAACATCAGCAATGTTGAGCCAGCAGTTAAGCACATTTCTAATCGTATGTAACGCATTATGTTACGATAGAATTCGCAATGAACTATAATCCTGAGTGCTTGTAATTGTGCTAACAATGGTCGAGGATGAAATCGTCTTAGATTTCAAGTAGATGTTTTCACCGAAAAATAAAATGCATTATCTTTTATTTTGCGTGCCTTTCTCTTGTTGGGCATCTCAGAGGCTGCCCGTGATGACGAGAAGAAATGTTTGTGAAACCATTGTCCACGTGTAGTAGTTGTGACCACTTGAACAATTTGATTTATTTTATTCAACATAGAGTTATAGGGTAAAAACCATTATCCTTGCTCAGTAATTCAGTAGAAGAACAATGGTAAACATGTAATAAGGGATAAAAAATCAAAATATGTAATATATCTGAATTACATTTAGCAAAGTATGATAAGGTCGTTATTGAATCTTACAAAATATGCACCAGCAGTTTTAGTATAATGTTATTTACACTATAGTAAATTCCAAATACATTGGATCTCAATTTAATGTGATGCCACTATCACACAGAAAACATTCAATTCTCCGAAGACAGAATTTTACGTAACTCGAGTGTTTTCGATAGTTGAGAAATAAGTAGAGAAAAAAATAGAGAATGCTTCAAAAAATGTAGTTCGATATTTTGTAAATAGATTCACTAAAAATATATTTTTTCTCCACATTATTCTATTTAATTCCACATGGACCGCGTTTGTAACTTCGTTCAATATCTCGTTATTGACTCATAGATACGTAGAGAGCTGAAACTCGTCACGCATTGTTTTCCCTCCAAACATTTTTGTGTATCAAATGTTGACATCATTATGTTGCATCTATATGTTATTTATGTGCTATGTTTTTACTATGATTTTGTCCTTTCTATGCATGTTGTTTGGAAATTACGGTTCAGTGCTTTCAAATGAAATGTTCACATCGTTCTATCGCGTTGATTTATATAAAATACCATATTGAACGTAAATTATGTAAAAATTGAAGACTAAACCGTGAAAAATTAATTATGAAAAATCTTTGCATTTCGAAGTTTCACAAATAACTACATTTTATGACCTTCTGATCTGATTACGAACACTTTTAAGAAAACGCCCTTCTTATGTATAGTTAGTTGATTGTGTGTAAATATTTGTGTTTGTAAGTGCGTAAGTGTTCGTTAGTCTGTGGAGACGATGTCTCAGGAAAGAATGGTATATCACCATTTTAACGATATTTCGGTCTAGATTTACGAAAATATCGTTAAAATTGCCGCAGGACTCAAAAATGACTCCAAATTGAAGAATTAATTATTAAAATATTTTAATGTATGGACTATATTGCTTATAGCGGATGTTATCAACATTGATAATTGTCAATTTATAGTTACATGAAATATAAGTTGCTTGGGTTCTTCGAATTTTTGTTTTACATGTTGTCATCCTGAATAGTACATAATTTACAATTCAATATTAAAAACATTGGTCCATGGATCTTATAATTTTTTCACTATAAAAGAACTAAATTATGTTGTATAGGAAAGTCATGAACTGACCACAATAGATTTATTTATACATAATGTAATAAAACATGCTGCATTTGATTTGTCAAACAACATAATTGCTGCAATAATGTAACTATTTAATTTCTGACAAATGATAAAATATTCATTTAGTTTTAATTAAAACTTATTCAAATTAAAATGTCAATGGTGTTTGTTTCCATTCTCACTCTTTCCATTATATGAAGTTTTGTGAATAATGATGATATATACTAATATATTATTTTCTATATAATTAAGTACCATAAAATATACATTGTATTATCTTTAGATTTAATCCAAAATCTCTAATTGAATATTAAAGAAAACAGTAATATATACACTGGCGGAAAATAAAATTCCAACACCAAGAAGAAGTTGTGCTAGATAAACGAAAATTGAGAGGCGCGTTTTTGCACATGAAAGGTGATGTATATTCAAATTTCTCGCTAGACGAATAGGAGTGGCGCTAGTTACCCACTATTGTCATGCAAATCACGGTTGCTTTAAATGCGCAATGTAAACTTCGTGAGACTTATTTATCTACCAGATTGGACGTTGTGAGCTGGGTTTGAGTCAAGAAGGGCTTCAAGGAAACGAAGAAGGCAGTAACAGCAGCTTAGTGAATTTGAACGAGGCTGTAAAATAGGACTACGAGAAAGTGGGTTTTCTTTCCGCGATATTGCAAAAAGACTTGTCAGGGATGTATCCACAGTGCATGATTGTTGGCAGCAGTGGTCACGGGAAGGCACGGTCTCAAGAAGACCGTGGGCCGGCCGCGCACGGGCCACTACTGAGAGAGAAGACCGCCGTATTCGCCGCATGGCTGTGGGGGATCGTACTGCATCTGCAGCAGCAATTAAAACTTCTGTTAGCAGCAGGGTGACACAGCGAACTGTAAGAAATCGATTACTTGAGGAACAGCTCCGAGCCAGACGACCTGAAGCGTTCATACCACTGACTCCGAATCACTGTCATCTGCAACGTCAGTGGTATCAAGCTAGAGCTCATTGGAGGAGATCTGTTGTATTCCCAGATGAGAGTTATTTCTGTCTTGGTGCAGTGATGGTCATATGTTGGTAAGAAGGAGGCCAGGTGAGCGCTTTGAGAAACACTGGATCTGCATCAGGAGTTATGGTCTAAGGAGCCATTTTCTATGACAGAAGGAGCACATTGTCGTTATCCCAAGCACCTTGACAGCAAATTTGTACATCAGACTGGTGATTGAACCAGTTGTGCTGCCATTCATGAGCAGTGTTCAAGAGGGTGTTTTCTAACAGGATAACGCTCGTCCTCATACCGCTACTGTCACCCACGTGCTCTATAGAGTGTCAACGGTGCCTTGGCCTGCGAGATCACCAGATCTTTCTTCCATTGAGCACGTATGGGACATTATTAGAAGACAAATCCAGCGCCATCCACAACCAGCATTAACCGTTGGTGATTTGACCGACCAAGTGCAACAGACATCGAACTCCATCCCGCAAAATGACATACGGCACCTATACGACACAATACATGCACTTTTGCATGCTTGCATTCAAAATCGTGGCGACTACAGCGGTTATTAATGTACCACCATTTCACATTTGAAATGGCCCTTTTCGCGCATACTTTAATCTGCGATCTTGAAACTTTAATCAAATAAATATGTTACCTACACAATTGCTTTGTCTAAATTTCATTCCTCTAAACTAATTTCTTCTTGGTGTTGGGATTTTATTTTCCGCCAGTGTTTTTATCAATATCTTCAATAAATTCATTATTTGTAAATACCAATATTACGTATTTGTCCATGTCGCTTTAAATGAAGTTCAATCATTGGTGGCATTCAAAGTAATTTGAAGTTTTCCAGAATCTCTTGAGTTCCGATTTCCAATTATGATTTAAAGCTTTACTGAAAATGCATTTTGACTTTCATAAATACAGTTTGACAAATGCCAGTAATATGCAAAACTTATTGTGACAGTTTCAGGGGGTAAAATTTTGAAGATTTAAATGCGCTGTTTTCGTCCATTATCGTCAAAATGTAAACGTAAATATCTGTCTAGTTTAAAATAAATATGGCAATTTGCGAGTTTTGCGTAAAATGAAAAATCGTATTAGTAAATAATGGCATAATGGTGTAATAAATAATAGTAAAATATTTATATTATAATATATATTTTACATAAACGGTTATTGAAAATATAACTTGCTTGAAATTGGAAATAAAATAAGGTAATTAAAATTTATATTGCTAAAAATTTTAGGATTAAAATTCATTATTTGTGTGCTATGAAGACAATGGTATGCAAGACATTAGTCAAACAGAAATAATGCCCAATCATAAGAAAAAATTATATTTTGTCAAATAGCCTTGGGTAATAATGATTAAAACTGACCTACTGGGCATGATTTATATGTGACCATAGTAAGTCTGAATTTTCATTTATTCCTCTTATAAATAATATTTTATAGCTACTATAGTGGACTGACCTATCTCATGAAATTGGATCATAAGCTCATCTCCGGATATGCTATTTTATGCAGATCGGTACTTTGCCACAGATTTTGCCAAACATTCGATGAGCAAGATATACAAGTAATGAATGAAAGTAGGTGGAGTCAAACCAAAATGTTCCTCCGTAAAATGTTGTTTGATCAAATTTGTAACCCACATATGTTCGAAAGAAAGAACGTTCTGTGATACGCAAATTTATTACTTTATTTACAACCAGAGATCAATGTACCTCTGAAGTAGACGTCTGACATATGTTGCAGTTATGTAAACCTCGAGCACACCTAGTGTTATTCATGTATTTACGTAGAAATGTCCTGGTGAAAAATGTTATATCATTATAGTTTGTGTAGTTTTTGTTCTATTATTTGAGGTCATGGTCTCTACCTATTTATCATTACTAATAAGGGTTTGTACTGTCCTATGATCAACTCTGCATAAAGGCAGTCATGTTAATTTCATCAACAGCTTCAACTATATTGTATTTTGAGAATATAAAAGAGCAGCAATAATAAGCACCTATATCTTATTCAGAGAGCATACAAAGAAATGTCATCTTTCGATGTCCATTTGATCGGCTATAGATACTCTCCACTAATTTGATCTGTTAGATTATATATTTTATGTTCAGTACCCAACAAATCTGACTAGGGTACAATTGGTTCTACTAATAAAACGTAATGTATGAAAGTACACTATATCATAAAATATTTCTTACTGAAAAATATGTGTTTTCTTGTTGAAATTTCAGTATATAGTGGGGTATTTTTTCTTCTCTGTTGGGCTTTTGAATATCCTTTTTCTAACTATTTTAAAAATGCATTTAAGTATTAGTAATAGAATTGTTTTATGTTTTAATTATTTAATATGGCATCCAAACGCATTTCGTCTTTAAAGTATCATACATATGTAACAGAATCTCAAAAGCATTAAGTTTATTGTCTGAATATGGAAATTTGATGACAACTTAATAAATATAATCAATTTTAGATTCATAAATTCTCTATATGTCAGAAGGTTTTGCAAATGTGGACATCATCAATCGAACAACTCAGTTTACGAATTTCAAAATACCATATAATACTATCATAAATCTCGACCGTTTCGTTTAATGCCTCCAAAAACTGCATGACACGGGAAAAACTGGAATTTCGAAATAAATATTTAATATAGCGTAATAAACGCAAGTGTGACATTCAATGTTTAGTGCGTTGACCCTTATATTAAAATTTCAAATATCATCACCATATAGTCACTATTAGCGGACAGACGATATTCCTCCATGACTTCCCGGAAATGTAATAAAATATTTTAAGTATGAAAAACTGTTTATTATTAAATATTTAATAAAATAAGAGTGTCGCAAATAGTTCTTTATTAAATATTTTATAAAATAATAATGTTACATATATATCATTATTCCAGAATATTTCACACATAGCCATTCTGGGCCAACGGCCGTACCGTGCTGAAAACACCGGTTCTCGTTAGATCACCGAAGTGAAGCAGCATCGGGCGCGGTTAGTACTTGGTGGGTGACCACCTCGGAACGCCGCGTGCTGTTGGCCATCTCGGGTGCGGTATCCCCGTGGTTTGCGCGCTAGATTTGCACGCTGCCACAAATGCCGCCGTGTTCATGCGGAGTACGATCACGTTAAACATGTGGGTCCGTAAGTCCTTCCGAGAGGTTGGTGGTAGGGGAAGGAGGGTACGGTCCCTGTGGATGCCTCCCCCACTGGGTTGCTGTCTAAATTGGGTGGCACTTCCCGGCCGTCCATACAGTTACCTTACACCTTTCTGGTAGGTCGGACGGTCTGGGTCTCAACAACAACAACACATAGCCATTCTTAAATAAATAATGTTTGTTCATTACTGCATATCCGTCTCTTCAATGCCTTTTTCAATATTAAACACTTTAAATATCGCCTTGAATGTACCACTGTTCCGTTTCTCCCTAAAAGTCATGAAACTATATGGGAAATGACATTTTTGAGCACCACTGTATATTTTCATTTTGGCACTTAAATATCATGATATGTATATTTCTCCATTGAAGCTTTTACTCATGTCGAAATGTCAAGCATTTGCAGGACTAGTTTACTGAAATGGACATAGGACAGACAGAAGAATATAGTAATTCGGAGGAATACATTTGGAGGACAGAAGAATATAGATATTTGGAGGACAGAAGAGGGACAGAAGAGATCGTCTGATTAAAATCCACTTTTAATCACACTGGGTAGTTATTAATTTAAGCGTTTATTTTGATGTTTTGAATAATATTCCCATATATTTAAATGTAGATTAAATCCATCTTTGACTTCTATAATAGTAATAGCATTTATTAGCCTAATATATAAATCCTATATTTTTTTATAGTAATCCTCTGATTCGTTTTGTAAACCTTTTGATACAGATTTTTTTTAAAAAATATTGATAAATATTGAAATTAAAATGGCAGATGGTCACAAAGTTGTTATTAAATAGTGTCACCGTGTAGAGTCTGGGAAGAACAATATGGTCATTTTTACACTAACTTTTATTTATGTACAAGAAAATGTCGAAGGCGTTACCTGGGCGTTAAAGAAGGAATAAATTGAACATATTAATCTTAAAACATAACTTAAATTTTTTTTATATAAATATAACAGTGAAAATTTTATATAATCTGCGTACAACGAAGCACAATACTGTTGCACCGAAAAATTAAAATTATGTCCTTACCCCTATGAAAACCGAAATTGATTTTCACCTGTCATGAACAAAATGCAAACACGAGGGTTTCTATCTAGCGCGGGGTATGTATTCTACAGAAATGTAAAAATAACATCATTTTTATATGCAGGGCGTAAACCCACAGTTGGGCATCGCAGTAGAAAAATCTTAACTTTAATTGGGGAAATGACGGCATGAATTAATATGGAATTTGGAAAGTTATTCATAACATGACATATCATTGGCTGTATTTTTATTGCTATTATAAATTTTATCTTTGATTTAAGGTGATTTTAAGGATCATTGCCATACATACCTTGTCCAAAAACAAACACAAGACCGCTGTATTAAAATAATGTGCAGAATTTTAGAATTTTATGCTTTGGTTAAATTTCATTAAAATTTGTTAAAATTACACATTTTATCAAGAAGTATGATACACATAACTAAGTTTTTTGACATTTTCACGTTCTCATTTCTCTATTTACATAAAAACAGTAAAGGCAATTTAAAAAGTAACTTAAAAAATGGTCCAAACGCAGACAGTTAATAGAAACATATAAGACCTTAAGATATAAAGGTGTTAATGGCTGCAATATTTATATTAATATATCATCCAGATGCATGCAGAAATTGAAGTTTTGAGTAAAATATGTGTTTTTCTATTGCCTTTTACTATTTAAAAATTGCTAGTCAAATTTATTATTGATATGTCAAATATCTCTGGCAGTTTATAATTTGAAAACTCTTCAATAAGAGTCACTGCAGAGCTACTAAAATTATTGACTAATTTAAGTTTATAATATTTAAATTACATATTTCAATTGAGATGGTTGATCATAAATTTTGCGTTTGGGAAATCTCAGAAATACAATTTCAACAATTGTAAGGTGATTTGAAATGCACTTTACTCCGTACTTACCCCAAGCTGCTCAGCCAGATTTAAATCTTATTACTTAGAAATATTGCAATCAGCCAGATTTAAATCTTATTACTTAGAAATATTACAATATTTGCGAAACCAGGTCAAGCTGTTAAAAATAATTTGTTTTATCACATACCATTTACTTATAATTCTAACTTTAAACGAGAAATTTCGAAAGTTACATTTCTTTTCTGAGAGCAAGCAATACATTTAGAATATAACAGTTTTCGTATTCCCCATCTCGTCGAAGAGAAAATGTTCATTTTAAGGGTAATAAAGATATTTACCCTCCAATTTTATCCAATGAAACACTTTGAAAGAAAATCTCTTCAAATACCCAAATTCATTTTTATGGTAAATAAAATGCTACTAAAATGTAGGGATAGAATAACACTTATATGGTGAGCTTATATTGAGAAAACAACACTTGAGCAAATAATGATGGCAATACGTTAAGTTACAATTGTAATTCGGTGAATATATAAATTAAAAATAAATCTTTATATAAAATAAAAGCATACCTTTTAAAAGAACAGTCAAAATACATTTTTATGGATTGTATGTTATCTTGATCAATCTCATGTGGCAAAATAATTTGGACCTTATACTTTTAAAAATAAAATGTATACTTTTTATCTTGGCCAAAATTGGTAGTACAATTTATAAATAAGAAGGCGAACAAGAGTCTGGTTTGTTTTAGTCTCAGTAGTTTTTAGTATACATTACCATGATTTGGAGAAAGTTTCGAAAATAAATATAAAATCGTTGGCCTTCTTCTTTAATAATTATTTAGCTTAATGCTGGCAATGCATGGAGAAGTGCTTTCTAATTTCTTCTCAATAATATGTCTTTTTGGTGTAACGGTTGTAATATATATTTTTCTCTGAAAATAATATGGTAAAATTTCAAACCTATGAATCCAACTTCTTCGATTTAGAACATCCCGATTTACCTCGGGCTGCAGCAGTGGCACTGTTTAGACTTTTGACCGGACATGACTGTCTTGGTGCCTATTTATGTCGTTTTATTTTAACTACTTCCCCTGCCTGCGTTTTGTGTACCTCTGGACAACCCATGACTGCTGCTCATCTGGACGAGTGTTCTGCACTAAATAATGTGGACTGTATTGTTGAAAAGTAATGGAGAGCTAGTGGCCAAATGACCCAGTAATCAATGGCTTGGCATTTGTTAAATAAAAAAAAAAATTACTGCATACGTTTAAATAATTTTATCCACGAATATAAATCTATTGTTATCTAGCTATGTGTCTGAATGTGATACTTTTCCGATCTACCACTAAAACTATTTCAATGTTAATGCATATAAAAGAAATTTTATTACTTTCTAATAATAACTTTATAAATTCTGAAATCATATAACCCGTTTCCTTTTAATAACAGCCAAGCTAATCTCATACGAGTCAAATTTCATGTAACTTGAACTCTGTAAAAATAGTTATGCAGATGGAGAGAAACACGTAATGCAAAATGACTGAAACATAATGTTTAAATTCTAATTTTCTTCGAGTTGTAATTTTAAACATAGAAAGAATGTTGTTACCCACTTTAATGTTTACTGTGGAAATTATGTAATTAAATAAGTTATTTTCTGAGATTCTTATTCTTCTGTTAATATTAAATAACAATGTTGTACAGAATGTGCCACAGAGAAAATTATTTACGTTGGGAAAATCTATTAGATAAAAAGATCTAAAAATCTAAAGCAAAAACAAAAAGAATTTATTATATAATTACTCTTCAGATAAATTTACTTATTTTTTTACTTAACATATAATAATCTATATAATAAAAGGAAATATCTGTCCGTCTGTGTGTGAGTGTGTGTGTGCCTTATACACTATACGTTCAGCGACCGCGCGTCGGAGGGCTGCGAAATTTGGCAATCGGAGACCCGGGGGGATGGAAAGGGGAAACGTGAAAACCGATTTTTAAAATTTGAATTATTTTTTTTTGTTATTCAATGTTTTATGCGATTTCGACCGCTTTATACCATTTTTGCCCTTTTTTCGCCACCATCCAGACGACGTTGAAAAAAAAAACAAATCACACCACCGGAAAAAGCAGACAATTGCGAATAAAAATATATCAATTTCAAATCTCAACTTCAATTTCTAATATTTTTTAAAGGTTTTAAAACAAAAGTCACTTTCGAAAAAAAAAAAACTTTGGTATTTAAATCCCCACATCGGAAAAAGTACTTATAATTTCGTCTAATAATTTACATTTTTAGAAAGTTCAAAGATCTGGCTTTCTTTCAAGTCCAATCTGTTCAAGAAATAATTATAAATAGCTGCAGGATCGGGATTTTAAGGATTTTCGAATTTCAATTTCACGGCAAATCGCTAAAGCAGTTCTTCACCCGCGTTTTCACAAGCAGAAGATTTTGGGAGGGAGGTGCAGGGGACATCATGGTTCTGAATACGCAATAGCAAAATCAACGAATGGAACATATATTCGATATCTATATAATAAAAGGCAAGCCACCGCGTGTCGGAGGGCTACGAAATTTGACAATCGGAAACCCGGAGTGATGGGAAGGGGACACGTGAAAACCGATTTTTAAAAATTTAATTATATATTTTTTTTGTTACTTGATGTTTTATGCGATTTCGACCGTTTCTTGCCCTTTTTTCTCCACCATCTAGACATCGCAGAAAAAACAAATCACACGACTGGAAAGATCAGACAATTGCGAGTAAAAATATATCAATTTCAAATCTTAGGGACAAATGTTAATATTTTTCAAAGAATTTAAAACGAAAGTCACTTTCAGCTCAAAAAAACGAACTTTCATTTTCAAATTCTCGCATCCGGAAAAGTACAGACTATTTCGACTAATAATTTACATTTTTAGAAAGCTCAAACATCAGGGATTGTTACAAGCCCAATCTGGTCAAGAAATAATAGAAAATGGCTGCAGGATTGGAATTTTAAAGAAGTAATGAGTTTAAATTTCTCGGATAATTCTCGGAAGATCCTATTTCTCCCGCCGGTGACGTCACGTGTTAACATGGAGACGGGTTAGAAAATTGCTTGTATTTTAAATCATGGAATTAAGAGTTTAGCATACGGTCATTTTAAATGTAGATTTTAACTTATCGATATTTTAAATGGTTATTTCAATTTTGTGGATATTTTAAATGAAGGAACGATGGAATGAGGATATTGTAAATGATATTACGTTATAATTTAAATAATGGAATTAAGAGCTTAGCAGATGGTCAAATGAAAATTTAAAATTTTTATGGTCATTATAAAATTTAAATTAGCACGCGGCAAGTTAGCGCACGGGAATTGCACTCGGTAGGCTCGTGTTCGATCCCCTTCACTGCCAAAACTGCCGCCGTGTTCACGCGGAGTACGATCACGTTAAACATGTGGGTCAGTAAGTCCTTCCGAGAGGTTGGTGGTACGGGAAGTAGGGTATGGTCCCTGTGGATGCTCCTCCCACTGGGTTCCGGTCTGAATTGGGTGAATAAAATGAAAGTTGTGGAGATTGTAGCGGAGGGCGCGGTAGCCCATTGGAATTAAGAGCTTAGTTTAAGAGCTTAGAGCGCAGTGCTGCCTGTTCCCACATTATGTTATGTTAAAATAAATTTGCGTTAGACCCTGTACTTTTCACATTGACGAGAATTTGAATATATTTTTTTAATTTTCTATTCAATTACATAAAATTAAAAAAAAAATGTCACTTATTAAATTTGCTTAAAAATTGATGATTTTACGTTATTTTGTTAATTTTTTAATGGAATCCGTGTATTCTTTCTGAGTATCATTTTTGCAGCATAAGACCGATCCAACATTTTAAAATTACAGCTGTATTAAAAACATTTGTGAATTTGGATTCGAGGAAATAAAAAATACGATTTAGATTGCCAAACGGAAATAAGACTATTTTTAATCCCAATACGTTACATTAATTTCAAGAGTAGGAAATATAAAATAGTTTTTTAAAATGTATTTTTAAACGTATTTTAAATTAATTTCAAGAGTAGAAAATATAAAATGGCTCTTTACTGGCAGATAACATTGAAACTGATAATTTAGTGTGGAAATAGATTTTGACAGCTTTGGTAAAGTAGTTCACACATTACTTGTGGTATACACATGTAAATGTGTAATTACTTGTGACATACACATGTAAATCTGTAAATACACATGTGTGGTATACACTTGTGGTAATCACATTTGAGATTACAGTTTAAAGTGCCTAAATGTCAAAATCACTCAAGCAGACATTTGATAAGAAAGTATTTAAAGAAATGTTAAATAAAGAAAATCACAAATAATTGCACATTTAACTTAATATAGTAGTTTGTAATATATGCGAGTTGTATGTCATAATGCAGCATACTTAACTTATCTCAAAATGTACTGCCTTTTCTTAATTTCGGAATACAGGTCTTGGAGAAACCGTGTATATATTAGACTTAATTGGAACTTACTGTATCGTGCTAGAAATATATGAAATTTGTAATTGAAATAATTTACTCATATTCTATGTTATAATATTTCGTGAAGGTATTTGGGAAACTTTTGTTGCATGATTCTTATTTTCTAGTTAATAAATATTGAAATGACCTCCGTAAAATGTCAAAAGAAAATTTGGTGAAAATACATATACAATTGTGGACATAATTGCGGATTTGGTCTTTCTTTTAAATACTACACATATCAAAAGTGAAATTGCAACACCATGAAGGAATGCTCGTAGCCATATGCAAATCAAAGTACCGGTGGAAGATATTCATATGCAAATGATTAAAAGGACAAAGATATGAAAAATAAACATGCTTATTCAGTAAAGAATGTGGCCCCCACGAGAAGATGTGCAGGCCACTAAACGGCGAGGCATGCTATCAATGAGGTTATAAATGGTTTCCTGAAATAATCCTTTCGCAGCAGCGTCCACTGCTGAACGTAGTTCGTCTACGGTATGTACAGGTGATCCCCGGTACTCCTGATGCCTGACGATGGCCCACACGTGTTCAATGGGAGAGAGATCTGTCTAAGCTGCCGGCCAGGAAAGGATATGAATTCCATTCAGACTGGTGAGAGTCCGTCGTGAGATGTGGCATTGTCTTGCTGGAACACTGTGCCGGGGACGACCTGCACCAGCGGCCGAACCACAGGCATCACAACTTGCGTGCCGTACCGGTACGCTGTCAGATTACCTGCAATGCGCACCAGAGCTGTTCGCGGATTGAACATGATATCGTCCCAAACCATGATGCACGGTGTGGCGCTCTGTGATATGGGCAGGCAAGTGGCGTTCCCTGGGTAGCCTCAACACCTGCCTACGACTGGCATTCCTCCACAGGCACAAGCGAGATTCATCCGCAAACAATACTCAATGCCATTCATTGGTCCAGTTGCGATGACGACGACACCATGTCAGACGTGCATTCCTGTATTGAGCGCTTAATGCCACCCAGTAGCAACCTGTTGCGAATGGTTTGGGTGAACGCAGGTGCAAACGTTGATGGAGGCAGGCTATTTCGGATGACACTTGCCTATGTCGTGCGCATGTTCAATCCACTCCTTGTTTGGCATATTCTGTGATGTTCATGTGTCCATCGAGTCAAACATCATCGCCACGCATAGTACTCACGACACTCCCAACACGCGTGGCAATTATACGCATCGATAAATCCGCGTCACGTATTTCCAGGATACGTTCTATTTTCCCAGCCGTTAACTGCTGGTATGCTTTCCTAGCCCTTAACTGCTGGTGATGAAACGATGCTTGTTGGCGTCTTCGAGGCATCGCTTCTTCACTTTTCCGAAAGTTCGGCTGTTGCCAATCGTATTTGATAGCATTTACAGTACGAGACGCCTTCTGGTCTTTATCCCCGGAAATGGGTGTTAAATGACCCGATAATTACGTAAACTTAATCATTTGCATATGAGTCTCTCTTCTACTGGTACTATGTTTTGCATATGGATACGATCATTCCTTTATAGTGTTGAACTTTTACTTTTTACGAGTATATATTTGAACTCTAATGCTTGATCATATTGCGTATGATATTTACAAATATGGACATACTTACAGACAAAATATCTGCAGAGAATGTGAAACCAAACATATTTTACTGATTTTTCTACATATTTTACGCAGCAATTTGTATATTTCATAATTTTTTGGAAGCAAATTGTGAATTTTTACTACGCTTAAAAGTGGTTGAAAAATTAGATCCCATAGGGTTCAATGACCTATTTCATTTTTCAACCTGAGTTAAATCCAAAACAAATTTGGCGATCTTATTCATGTCATTTCCATATGTCCCACCGACCGTTTCAACAACATACTAAAATTTCATTTTGATAAAGTCATTTTACGGCAGTTTTCGTGCAACGGACAGACATACAGACAGACAGAAGGAAGGAAAAAAGTCATAAACACTTTACAACTATGTTGGAAATTGTTAAAAATGAACAAAGCAAATATGTTCACTATTATCCAATGAGTCAATTTTTCATTTTCCGATATTCACATATACATAAATATGTAAACACACTATAATAGGGATATGTCTTACATTCTCTATTATATCTACATGTCATTCTAATTCTAATATTAATTCTGTCCATTCGTTCGTCAGTTATCGTCTCCACAGACTCACTGACACACACACACACATACACACACACACACACATACTTTCACACACACACACACAGACATCACTTCAAAAATGCTAGATTCGTGACCAGGGTTGCTTGAAACGTGCTCTCCCGTCGAAAGCTCGAATTCGAATTTTCGACCCCGACTCAAAACTTTCCTTATACATCATTGCATATAAGGAAAGTAATAAAATTGAACCATTATTTTCACATAACTTTTGTAGCATTTTGTTTAAGAAATAATATATGTTTGCAAAAACAAAAGGATATGAAACAAAAGGCGATGAAACAAAAGGCGATGAAACAAAAGGCGATGAAACAGAACAAGAATTTTTGAAACATTTCATTAAATTTGGATCCGTATGTTTAGAAAATTTGCTTATGATATTTGCAGAACAAATGTGTCTGTAGTATTAAATTGAAGAAAATGCTAAATTGTCAGAGCAATAACATGGTGTCTAGTAATTAAATCATTTTAACTGTAATATTTCATCCATGAACGACAGAAATTCCTAATAAAAGATTTGTAAATTAATCAGAAGCGTATATCAACTCAGTTTGGAATATATAAAATACTACTATAAACTCTGAAATCAAAGACAATCAAATACGTGGTTGAAAAGTGATTTATTAAAATCGCCTTATTATGATGTACACAATCACATAGCCAAAGCGCTTTCGGACATTACCATGCCCGCCCTTCTTCAGTGGAAGTAAAATAAAGTGTGAACAAGTGCCTACATATAGGCCATACCCGCCAGGCAAAATTTACATATATCAACTATATGCAAAATTACATTCATCAATTTATAAATTTTTAATCTTTTAAAAAACAGCGAGATAAAATAAATAATCATAAAAATGTATATTACAATAAGAAATACACTTTAATAACCAGAATGATTGTCGACATAACTGAAAAGCAACTGCTATTGAATTTTTAGAAAATCATGTAAAGGCTTGACCCGCAGACAATCAAAAACGAATCGCCAAGCATAACTAAGGGTCAAAACTGGGTCAAAATTACAAATAGAATTAAAGTAAATATAAATAAAAAGGGATTCATAAAGTAAAATATTGCGGGGATCATTGCAGCTAATTAAAAGAAAAGTTTTATCAAACGTAGGTTGAAAATAAACGTTAATAACATACTGGGCAAAAGCCGTGGATTGTTTACATTTTTTAACATCGCGAGCATGCTCATCTAAACGACTACCGAGGTATTCGACATCAATCGCAGAAAATATATCTCAATTTATTCATTCAACAGTTTGTCTAGTCAACCTGGTATGCAGAGCATTTTGGAAACATCACTCGATGTGGGTAACTATTTCAGGCAAAATTCTGCGTCTGTATATATAGAAATTTCTTCTCCCTGAATTCGAGGCAAAATTATATACTATTGGGTAGTTTATAATTAAATAACAGTCTCTAGTTATAGATGGGTCAAATGACACTTGGACTATAATCAGTGCTTAGCAGTATCTCAATAATGTATGAAAGACTTGATAAATGCATATTGTCCTCCAATGTAATACTTTTTTTAACACATAGAAAATATTCAGCTGACCATGATAGCGGATGGCGGATGGCATAAAAGGTGCAAAGGGTGATCAATTACAATTCATCCCAATACTTGCCGTTTACATAGGCTTTGTATGTTAAAACAATTAAGATTACAATATTACAATCAATACAGAATAACAAATGATGAATATAAAAATGATTAATTCTGTATGACTATTGATTAACGTATAGTATATGCTTTAATCAATATTGACGCCTTGATCATATTTTTTTGGATATTTTGGAGCACTAAAATATTATAGTGGTCTCATGACGCAAGTTTTGAAAGTTCCGAAAAATCTTCTCCAATTTATCATAGAAAAATGATGAATTACCTGTCAAAAATGAAGTTTATATTGATGCAAAGCATTTTAATTTTAAACGATAAGGAAGAAAAACTTTCAGTCTGAGTCACACATTTTGTTTGTTTTAAGAAATTGCTTACACACCACACTCAATGCATAATCTCATACAGTAAATTAATGCAGTAAAACCGATTAAAATTCTTCTTTAAGATATAAATATCATAAGTAGTAATGAATTTTTATCGCTTCGAAAGATATCGATAGATGACTATCGTTAAAATATATATACCATATTCATTAGTAAATACATATATTGATATGAAATTAATTGGTCTATTATGTTCAGAAATTTTATAGAAAGGGATAAAACACGATAATAATCATGAATTCCAATCCTTAAAATGCATCATCGGATTGTTTTAGATAAAACATATGGACGAAAATAATCTTATTAGAATTCAATTTCATATTCGGAATAATATAATAAATATAAAATAATGACATATGTTAAAAAATCAATACATCGAAGTATTGCACCATCTTTAGCCGTAATGAAAGTTATCGAATTGAAATTAAAGAACGGAACAACAAGAATTATTATTATTTTTTACAGATTTATATTTGGTAAGTTTTAATGTTACATATATATCCATGTTGCTTTAAAGAAAGTTCAAACAAATATAACATTCAACTTCCCATGAAATTTACCAGTATGTTTTGGGCACCCATGTCCAAATACAATTTAAATATTTTATCTAAATATATTTTGACGTTTAAAAACGTACTTTGACATACACCAGCAAAATGCAAAAGTTTTTGTGACAGTTTCGTGGCTTTACATGCTGAAGATTAAATGCACTGTTTTCGTTCATTAATGTCAAAATATAAATATTTGTACAGTTTAAAGAATCATAAGGACGATAAATAAGATGCTATTCACACATAATAGGATTTTCCAGGTAAAGTAGTTATATGAAAAATTCCGAAGAGCACTTCTCACTTTTTATATAAACAGTAAATGAACAGAATATGTTCACTATTATCCAATGAGTCAATTTTTCCTTTTCCGATATTCACATATACATAAATATGTAAACACAAAATAATAGGGATATGTCTTACGTTCTCTATATATCTACATGTCATTCTAATGCGAAAGATGAAATTAAAATGCTGTCAAAAATAACAAAAACCTGATGGGGCCAGCACATGATTTTCTTTATAAAATTCAATGAATTTACTACTTTTGCAGTAAAAAGAAATAGATTATTTTTATAGTAAATATTTATATTTTTTCCAAGATATTGAATTTTTGTCAATGAGTCATCATTTTCATTGATTTAGTGTTATTTTTATCCATTTGGCGAATTTTTCGTTAATTTAGCAATATTTAAAAAAGTCGTCAAGTTGGCGACATTCCACCAAATTCGTCGCCAAAATCTCGCCAAATGTTATGGACGGAGAAATAAGTTATTCTTACAGCAGATAAATGACTATTGGCGTTCAAATACAAAATTATTACTCAAAGTATCTTTTTTCATGAATGGAACGAGCTAGATCCACAAGAATAATGTCACCAAATTTATAACATGGTATTAGATATGAAAAGTGAACATGTTTCTCAATAGAAAATATTTTATTTTATTTTATATGATTTTTTGATAATTTTTTTGAAAAATGTGCAATATCTCAAGAAGTGTTTATGTTAGCGTTCTAAAATTTATGTCAATCGTTTTCTAACGAAAAATCGCATAAGAAATCTCTATTTGTGTAACTTTATTAGAGGCTATAATTTTTTCAAAATTTCACTCGAAAATTTAGGGGGGTTCTGAACATTCGATTGCGTATAAAAACAATAGGCTTCCAGTGTTTACGGATTGTAAGTTTTGTACCAAATTTCGTTCGAATCGGTCAATTCGTTCGTCAGTTATCGTCTCCACAGACTCACTGATACACACACACACACACACACATACTTTCACACACACACACATACACACACAGACATCACTTCAAAAATGTTAGATTCATGATCACTGTTGCTTGAAACGTGCTCTCCCGTCGAAAGCTCGAATTCGCATTTTCGACCCCGTAACAATAGTAATGTGTGTATTTCTAATTGTGATATACATTTTTATGATTATTTATTTTATTTCGCTGTTTTTTAAAAGATTAAAAATTTATAAATTAATGTATGTAATTTTGCATGTAGTAGATATATGTAAATTTTGCCTGGCGGGTATAGCCTATGTTTAGGCACTTGTTCACACTTTATTTTACTTCGCCACTGATGAAGGGCGGGCATGGTGATATCCGTAAAGTTCAGTTCAGAATTTTCAGTTTATAACAGCTTTATTTTCGAATGAAAATTAACAAGAAAGATCAATCATGCTTAAAGCATTGATTATGAAACACTTTCCAACTTCAATGCAATTTTATTTAGACAAGTCTCAAATGCAATACATTCCTCGGTAACATTTTGAAACTTATCACAATACTGCATTAATTTATTATATTTGGAAACTTAAAACTTCATCGAAAAAAATGAACTTCATTCAAATGACGGCACTGAAATATAAATTGCCTGGTTTAAACATCTCTAAAATGTTATATATACCTCGGTAATAGCTTTAGAATTATCATAATACTACGATAATTTATTATATTTGAAAACTTCATCGAAAACAACTGAAATTAATTCAAATGACGTCATAGAAAAAATAACACGCCTGGATCTCTCTATAAAAACAGGATTTCATTCATAACTTTCTCCCATTCATGTCATTCATCACAATACTATAATAATTTATTTTATTTAAACACTATCAGCATACCCGTTCTTCGTACGGAGTATATAATATAAAAAAACTTATAATTCGCAATCATGTGCAAATTCTGTAAAATATTAAATTTATTGCTCATAAAAAGAAGTTTGAGAATATCTGTTGTCACTATGCAAAATTATCATCACGGACAGATCTGAAGAATAAAACATCCTGGCCCCTTTTGTAAGCAAATTTAAAAAAAAAAGGAATTGGATATGCAACCCCGTACTACTTATATTTTCGCAGATTAGAACATATGCCAGTGTGTTAGTAGAAGCTTACCCGTATTGCAATATGAGTCTCAAAAATGTTTGCCAAAATAAAAGAGATGACGTAAAAAATTGAAAGTATCAAAAATCCCCGTAATCTTAATACCAGAAGGACGTAATTGATTCCAATATATGCCAATATATATCAAAATATATGCCAATATACCTGCATTACTTATATTCTCGTAGGTTAGAAGATATACCCATGCATTTGTAGAAGATTACTCGTACAACGTACTATATATGAGTTTCAACGATTTTCGTCATAATAAAACAATTCCATAATAATTTAAAAATATCAGTAATCCCTGAATCAACAGACCCCGAAAATATCAATAATAATGATGTTTAAAACTGAAGACCGTAATTGAATTTTTGACCGTATCCAGTCAAAAATTCAATGTCAATGACATTTATTTTATATACATATTTTTATTATTCAAGTCAGAAAAGATTTAATAAAATTCGTATGCCGCATAACATATTGGATCCGTTGCTAAGCGACATGATATCATTTGCTTTAAATAAATTGATGGAAATCATATCATCTGAATAATGCAATCTCCATGGAAGGTTTGACGACATTTTCGTCGATTTAGCGATAACTTAAACAATCGCCAAATTTATCGCCAAGTGGGACTGTAGAACAGATAGTCCCATTTTGTGACAAATTGACGAAACATGATCACAATACTATCCCCTAACAAAACATAATTAATTTCATTTATTAAGCGCGATTTTATCAATTTCATGATACTTTTATGGATTTAGAAATATTTTTACCAATTTGGTGATATTAAAAAAATTCCTTAAATGTGAAACTAAGTAGGATGGATGGACTGACCGACAAATGCTACAGAAACATCATTTCAGTACTTTATTCTAAAAAAACAAATTTAATTTCATTGATTTGGTTCATTTTTATCAATTTGGAGACATTTCCACTAATTTTGTAAAGTTTAAGAAATGTTACCAAGTTATTTAGAGATATTCCTCTAAATTCGTAGCTCTGAATTTGCAGATCTGAAGAATAAAATATCCTGATCCCGTTTGTATATACTAAATGACAACACTAAAATTGTATTAGAAGATACATACATCCGTTCAACTCTTTTTCTGCTTCAACAATCGGCAAAATGCTTTTATTGAGTAAACACAATATATGAGTTTATTAGCTAAACACAATATATGAGCTTCAAACCTCTTTGCTTAAATAAATGAAAGTGATGTACGCAGTCCGGAATATATATAAGTAAAATAACAAACAAACCGTTCATTTATAAAATATATTTTTACATCCATTTATTTATCATACAAAAAAAAAAAAATAATAAATATTACTAACACATTTAATTTCATTCCATTGCCGAACAACATGATATAAGATAGAATCTTCCTCATAAAATGTGAAATTAAATTGCCATTTTGATTTCTTTATACTTTTCATCGTTGAGTAAAAATTTGTGAAAGATGAACCATGGAGGTAGATTTTTCCATTTAAATTCATGTTTCAAACAATTCATGCTTTCCTAAAGTGACTAATTAATGCAAAAATCCTGCACCAAACTCGAAAATAAAGTTTTATTTCATTTTGGCGTTTTAAACAAACGATTTTCATCCTTTCCGTTTGGATAAACCACGGAGTTGGAGAGTAGATCTCCTAAGAAAAAGTTCCGTTTTTCATTAATATTTCGACAACCCCTGGTCGTAAAAACTCGAAACTTGGACAAAATTTATGGGGGGCTATTTCAAGGCTATTCACAAAATTTCATTAAATTCGGTTCAGCCGTTTTCCCGTGATGATGAGACAAACGAAAATTTAGTTTTTTACTAATATATCGAGAACCACTGGTCGTAAAAACTCAAAACACAAACTAAATTTTAAGTGGGGCTATTTCTAGGCTACCCACAAAATTTCATCAAATTCGGTTCAGCCGTTCTCCCGTGATGAGGGGACAAACAGACAGACAGACAGACAGACAGACAGACAGACAGACAGATTTTCATTTTTATTTATATAGATTTTGTTTAAAACCATGGAGCTTCAAAAAATTAAACTATGCTTGAAACTTCATCGAAAAAAATCGTCCTTATCTTTAAGAAATCAATTAATATTTCATTCATATCAGCCATGCAGACTCCATGGACTAAATTATTTTGTGTTAAAAAAATACAGGAATTCTAATACAACTCATTCTATATATATTGCTGTTTACATTTTACATAGGTGAAAAATAAGCTTAGTTGTAGAAATAATCAAATTTAGATGAGCATTTAAACTTAAATATATTTTCATTGCGTTGTTTCAGTATGTAGATGCACAGAATTTAAGCAAAAATAAAGTAGTTTTAGGACGGATACAACACTCAATATGAATTGAAAAGAACTTAAAAAACTCACGATTTTGAAACAAGATGGATGCCATATATCATTTTGAAGTGGGTCATGTGATCGTTTCATATCATGGTCACGTGATCGTTTCATATAAGAGGTGTAATTATTATTTTAATTTTTATTTAAAAAACTACTGAATATATTTCGCTGAATTTTTTTTATATATTTTATGAAAGTATTTGAATATTACCTAAACATTTCGAAGCAATTTGTGAATTTTAAATCCGCTTAAAAAATGTTTGAAAAATTAGGTCCCATAGGGCTCAATGTATTTCATTTTTTCGACCCGGGTTCGATCCAAAACTAATTGGGAGATATTATTCATTTATATTCCCATAGGTTCTACAGACCGTCTGAACAACATACTAAAATTTCATTTTGATTAAGTCATTTTTACGGCAGTTATCGTGCTAACGCACAGACAAACAGACAGAATGAACAAAGTCATAAACACTTTTCAACTTTGTTGTAAAGTGTTAATAAAAGTATTAGGTGTTATTTCATAGCACACATTTAAAAGATATTAGTGCACTACTTGTAGTACGATATGTAGCCATTGATATGGCAATACGTAGACAGAACGAAATAAATACCATTAAATAAGTAAAATGTATACTTTATCGAACAGCCTTTAGCTGTAATAACTAAAAACAATATTCTAGACTTAATTTCTATATTATGGTAGTATAAAGAACTTCCTTCTATCTCCGTATATCTTATTCCAGAGCAGAAATACAAAAAATAATTATTAATGAAGATTTTGCTTTCTTTCAATTCAGACAGTACGACCTATCCGAAGGTGTAAGGTTTCTATTTGGACGGCCGGGACTGTTCCATCCAATTTAGACCAAAACGTAATAGGGACGACATCCACATAGGTCGTATCTTCCTTTCGCTACAACCAACCTCTCAGGACATTTAGACCCACATATTTAACGTCCCCGTACTCTGCTTGAACAATGACTGTAGGTTGGGAAGGGCCGGGAATCGAACTCGGGTCCTCCCAGTGCAATTCCTCTGTCCTAACCACTGGGCTGTCCTGCACCATTAACGAATATTAATGATATTTTCCTCCTTCCCGATATGTTCTATTTCATTTAGATTGGGACATTGGTACATTGGTTAATGGAGAAATTAAATTAATAATTCCCTCAAAGCAGATAATTAAGCAAGTAAATTTACAAAGAAAGTACATTTTCATTAATTAGGTGTCATTTTTAATAATGTAGTGACATCTTATCAATTTGGAGACGTATACGTTTACTTAGCGTTATTGTAATCCATTTGGCGACGTTTTAAAACGTCGCCAATTAGGGCGGTTGGACTGGCAGGTAAACGCTTCCGAAATATTTTTACAGACCTAATAAAACACCTTTAATTTAGTTGAGATAGGGTCATATTTATCAATGTGGCAACCTATTTATCGATTTATCGTCCGTCTGTCTGTGTAACACTTAGCGACGAATTTGTTGGGATATCGCCAACTTAGCGACTTTTGAGTCGCAATTGATGGAAATATCGCAATATATTTCCATCAATTGCGACTCAAAAGTCGCTAAGTTGGCGATATCCCAACAATTTCGTCGCTAAGTGTTACACAGACAGACGGACGGAAAAATGAGTTATTCTTACAATAAAATATAGAGAAGTTTGCAGTCCCCTTTTTTTTGTAAACTTTATAAATAATTTTAAAAATATGTAGCAAGATCATGATATTTAAGAGTTTCAATTATTGTTGTGAAAAATAGTGTACAACACAATTATATAGTTTTTGATACACGTTATGACGCCGTGATGCAATGATCCCAATCAAAGCATGTTACCCTTCATTTTAATGGGCTTTAAAAATATTTCAATTAATACTATAATTGACAATGTAACCCCCGTGGGTAACTACAACCCGTCCCCTAATAACGACATCTAATGTTGTCATAATAGCAAAAACTGTATAATTGTGTTGTTCATTATTTTTCACAAAAATGACTGAAACTCTTTAATCCCGTGATCTTGAGCCATAAATAACCAAACATGATTATATCAAATTTTGCCCTATACTGCCATGTTAAATGAATATGAAAGTTTGTACAAAATTCAAAGTTTTCGCTTGAATTAAAAAAATTATATCTAGCTCCAGATTTTTCGGTAATAAAGCTGGATATAATTTTTTCGTGAAAATCCTTTAATATTTTAGGCAGCTACCGTGTGCAACAGACATTGAATAGAGACAGACAAACGGCACCACTCCAAAAATAGTTAAAGTGTGTTCAGGAGTTCCTAAATCATATAAAGGCATTACAATCTCGAAATCGAAAATTTTCGTGAAAACAAGACTTTCTCTATACTATATTTCATAGTTCTGTTGCAAATGCATAATATTCTCTCACTGGCGACTTTCTTTCGCCGTGTCTCGAAGATTAGACAGTGAATACACAGTCCATGATGTGAATATGACGTAATCATGACGTGAACCAAAGGTTTCCATGATTTCCTACAGTTCGAAGAAGGGTTGCCAGATTCGAGAATTTATCGCCAATTTGGCGACATTTGGTGACTTCCGAAATCTTCGAGAAACTCCACGAAATAACGATTAGCCTAAGAGATATAGAGGGATTTCCAGAAGTGCAGTTGACGAGTTTACAAGATATGAGCTACAGTGAACTGTGACTTTTGTCAATGTTTTGAGAATAGTAACAGCTGTTTTGTGAAAGTATTTTTGTCAGTATTTCGAGAATAATATCGGTTATTTTGTGAAACTAGGGGAGCACTTAAATGCTGTTTGATTGCATATTACCCCTGTTTACTATGTGCTTGTGAATAAACGTTAGTTATCCAGAAACTTGAACTCATCCTTGTATCCTGAGTGTACACTCACGATTCCAGAGGATACGTTCGTAACAGTTGCGAAAGTAAAAATTGAGCGGATTGAGACTAAGGAGAGTATTTTTTTTCATTTTATCAGTCACTACGGGAAAGGACGGTGGGGCTTTTTCTTAGTTGTTGATGCGCACCAATTTTTTTTTGTTTCATATATATATAATTTTAACTCAAATACGGTAACAGTCACTTTGGTTTTTCAACGTCTAAGAGAAAAACACTACTTTCTTCATTTTTGAAGTCAGTTGGCGGTAAAGATTATTAGGATAGAGCGTTGAAACAGACTAAAATGTCGATGTTTACTTGGTTTCACAAAAATAATGAGCGAAAATATCGAAATTGCATTTTGAGATTTATCATCCAAGTCAGGAAAAATGTGCAGGAAAAATAATACCAACGCTTTATGTTGTTTTAAAATAAAAAAAACGAGGAGTAATTATAAATGTGACGGAAAACGACAAATTAACAATTTAAAATATTTTATTGAGATATGAAACATCAGATGCATCCAGACTAAGTTAAAAATACCAATTGTTTGATTTTTTGCAGTTAAAATGTTAAGTCTTCTTCATAGTTGTGAACATTTTATGAGTGCTTCACATAAATTACAAAGTGGATGTGGTAGAGTAATAAGGAGCGTAAATGTAGGGGAGTGAAATTAAAAAAGAAAATTAAATATTTGTGCAGTTCATCAGAATGAAATACGACATAGATGTAAATACTATTTTTTGTTTTCCCATTTAATGGATAAATTAAAATAAATCGAGAGGTAAGGTTCGACTTAAAATACCAGGACTAAGGGAAAAATGCAAATTTCACTATATTGCATTTGGTAAATGGATTTTGGTAAATAGATGTCAAATTTGGTAATTTGATAAATGGGTTTTGAAATTAAAAATCCATAGTATTCATATATCCAAACGTTGTTTTTCAATTTTTCTTTCCTTGCGCTGAGTTAAGAAATAGTATTCAGATAGTGACTGCGACTTGTACAAATTTTCTGAATAGAATTGCTTTTAGATTAAGTAAAATTTTTACTTTAACCCATGTAGTCTTAGAAAAGTATTATGATCTAGATTTAATCATAAATCCAGTTTTCGTCATTAATGCATTGAGAGGAAAGGAAATTTCTAAATACAAGAAATGATTTTTTTCTGTGAATGTGTCGATGAGTGGGTGGGTGCCAAATTGTTGGTCCTCTGTAAACTCAAAAAGCACTAAAGCAGTTTGGTAAAGATTGTTTCCGTTAGGAGCATGAGACGTTTCAAATCACGATGATGTGAAAGCAGAAAAAAATTGAAAAACGTATATATTTTAGCTATAAACCAAAATTTAGTCAAAATTGTTCGAACATTGTATTCTCGGAAACCACTAAAATGATTTGGAACGAATTTGGGTGATATACTGCGTATATTGTATATATGTAAACACAGAAATAAAATCCGGAAAATGTGTACCGTTTTGTTTTCAAAACGATATTTAGTCAAAATCAGTGACCTTTTGTAATTAAAAAAAAACATTTGGCTTAAATTCGGATGGTACACTGCGCATATTAGGTTGTTGTGAATGCAGAAAATTCAAAACTGCATTTTGTTTGGATCTCAGGCCGAATATTTACTTATTTTTCGTAGTACGTCTTTCTATTGCTCCTATGCTCTAAATTTTAAAAGTAGCTAATATGAGAAAAATGATGTTTCATTAAACATCGCCATTCTCATGAAAGTAATAGTGTAGATGGAGATGTAATACGGACTGTAATTTTCAACAGAAGATATCTTCAAAATACCATTCGGGGATTGAATTTCTTATAAGCTCAAATTTTGACATTTTTCTTCTATTTAATAATTTGCTTTAAATTTGCTTTCAATATATCATATAAAGTTCATAAATTAAAAACTCACAGAGAAGAAGCGATAAAAAGTAACTATAATTATTAACATTCAACTTCACAAAATATGAAATGCATATTTCGATTGTATATCTTCATCATAAATATAGTGTTAGGTAAAATTCGATGAGAATATTATAAAAGTTAGTGATATAATATAAAATATAATGTTCTTTCAAGTTTATGTAGTAATGCTTCTTAGTCGGTTTTCTATTCTTATTATTTCAATAATTTGAAATATTTGTGAGAAATATACGGGTTTTAAGAAGGACTCGTTTTATCACAAACTATTTACCCCTGTTTCAAATTTTAAGCGAACGATTTTTTAAATTGCATTTCTTTAAGAGTAATATATTTTTACTATAATAGTCTTTATACGCTCCATATCTTTGATGGGAATACTTTTACGGAATGGATAAGATGGATAATTTTCTTTCAATTTCATCCAATAAAACACGTTGGCAGATAACCTCTTCAAACAATTTGATTTATTTTTTTTCACAAATAACATGTTTTGTGGATTTAGAAGCATAATAACACGTATTTGAGAAAATCCAAGATGGATTACGAATGTAATGATTTTAAAATATTTTGCAACGGTCTGATTTAAATTAAATATATTCTTCGAGTGGGCTTGAAAATACTGCACAAATATTAAATTGAAAATAAATGTTATAAAATATTTCAAAAATAATCACCTTTAAAATGTTGTTAGAAATATATTTCCAAGGATTCTATTTTATATTGATCGCATTTCATTGAGGAAAATAAATTGGACCATAGAAATTTTAAATATGTATTTTTTAAATTATCTTGCTGAACTATAAAGTAATAAAAAAATATGCCGATAAGTGACATCATTTATTGAGTTTACTGAGTGAGTTCAATCATTTACTTTACTTAAAATTCAGTAATTTTGTGTTTCTAGAAATTTATGATTTCGAACAAATGTATAAAAAATATATCGGTGAAATCGCTCATATATGTTTTATATTAGTTTATTCTTATTCAATAACTAGCAGTATACTCGTTCTTCGCACGAAATATATTATAATATAAAGGAATTAAAACTTCAATTATGTGCATATTCCTATAATGCATTAAATGATATTGTTATTCTAAATATTTTACCAAGATATTTAATATAAAAAATATGTATAAGTTTCTCTGTTCCCGCTATACAAAATAATTTTCACAGGCAGATCTGACAGAAGAACAAAAATTCTGGTCCCGTTTGTAAACGCATTTGCAAAAACTATTATATAATTCCCACGACGCGAAGGAGATTATGCAGGAAATTGAACTTACTTTTGCAAAATATTGAATTTTCATAAAATTAGGAGTCATTTTCATTAATTTGGTATCATTTTATCAATTCGGCCGCATTTTCATTAATTCGACAGCATTTTAAAAAGTCGCCAAATTTGTCAAAAATTGGAACCGTTGGACTAAGAGACAAATGCTACCGAAACATCCTTACAATACCATAATCTTTCAAAACGCAATTAATTTCATTGATTTGGTGTAATATTTATCAATTTGGCTACAGTTTTATTTTATTAATAGCAGCATACCCTTTCTTCGTATGAATATCTGTTCGTAAGAATATATGTTCTCACTATGCAAAATTATCTTCACGGGCAGATCTGAAGAATAAAACATCCTGGCCCTTTTTGTAGGCAAATTTACAAAAAAAAGGAATTGAATCAACATATGCAACCCCGTACTACTTATATTGTTGCAGATTAGAAAATAAGACAGTGTGTTAGTAGATGATTCCCCTATTACAATATGAGACTCAAAACTATTTGCCAAAATTAAAGAGATGACGTAATAAATTGAAAATATCAATAATCTCCGTACTCTTTATACCAGAAGGTCGTAATTGATTCCAATATATGTCAATATATATCAAAACATATGCCAATATACCTGTACTACTTTTACTCTCGTAGATTAGAAGATATACCAGTGTATGTGTAGAAGATTTCTCGTAAAACGTACAATATATGAGTTTAAACAATGTTTGTCGTAATAAAACAATTGCATAATAACTTGAAAATATCAATAATCCCTGAATAAATAATCCTCGAAAATATCAATAATAATAACGTTTAAACCTGAAGACCGTAATTGATATTATCCAGTTAAAAATGCTATAAGAAAAATCAAATCTTTTTTTTCTAAAATATATTTTTATATCCATTTATTTATCATTCAAATCGAAAAAAGAATATTAGAATTAACAGACAGATTTAATTTATTTGCGTTTCTGAGCAACATGATGCAAGATAGTATCCTCCTCATAAACTGTGAAATTAAATAACCATTTTGATTTATTTATACTCTTCATTGTTCAGTAAAAGCATGTGAAATATAAACCATGGGGATAGATTTCCCATTTAAATCATATTTCAAACAATTCATGTTTTCAGAAAGTGACTAATTGGCCCAAAATATCTCCCATCAAATTCAGAGATAAAGCTTTAATTCACTTTTAAGCGATTTTCATGCTTTTCGTTTGGATAAACCACGGAGTTAGAGAGTTGTTGTTGTTGAAACCCAGACCGTCCGACCTACCAGAACGGAGTTAGAGAGTAGAACTCCTAGGAAAAAGTTTGGTTTCTCGTTAATATCTCGACAACCCCTGGTTTTAGATACTCGAAACGTGGACTAAATTTATGGAGGGCTATTTCAAGGCTATGTACAAAATTGCATCAAATTCGGTTTATAGTTCTTCTGTGATTATGAGATAAACGAAAATTTCGTTTTTTACTAATATCTAGAGAATCACTAATCGTAGAAATTCCAAACATAGACTAAATTTTATATGAGTCTATTTTAAGGCTACTCGCAAAATTTCATCAAATCCTGTTCAGCCGTTCTCCCGTGATGACGGGACAGAGAGACTGACAGGCAGACAGACAGACAGACAGACAGACAGACAGATTTTCAATTTTATTTATATAGATAGAGGTATTGTAGTTTAAGAAATATTAATGCTAAAGCCAAAGACGAAATGTTTGAGCTGCGAGTTTACGATCTGGATAGACAGCAATAGCAAGAACACGAATTTTTGCTGGCAGGTACTTATATGGGTGAATTTTAGCAGGACAGAGCACACACTTACAACTAACACTTTAACACTTTACAACATAGTTGAAAAGTGTTTAAAACTTTGTTCATTTTATCTGTCTTTCTGCCCGTTCAAACGATAACTGCCGTAAAAATGTTTTATCAAAATAAAATTTTAGTATGCTGTTGAGACTGTCTGTGGAAATATTACTGAATAATATCACCCAATTAGTTTTGGATTGTAATCGGGTTGAAGATATGAAATATATTGAACGCTATGGGACCTAATTCTTCAAACATTTTTTAAGCAAATTTAAAATTCACAAATTTCTTCGAAAAGTTTAGGACATATGCAAATTATCCCGTAAAATAAATAAAAAAAAATCAGCAAAATATACTCGGTAGTTTTTTAAATAAAATTTAAAATAGTAATTGTACAAATATTATATAAAAAGATCACGTAACTCACTTCAAAATAAAATATGGCATCAATATTGTGTCAAAATCGTGATTTTTAAAGTTCTTTTTAATTTATAGTGTTTCATCCGTCCTAAAACAGCTTTTTTTTCTGTGCATCTATATACTGAGCCAAAGCAATTACAATATTTTGCAGGTTAAGATTCACAATTATGTGTAAATTCCTATAGTATTCTAAATGACTTTGTTATTCAAAATATTATATTAAAATATTTAATTTAATTCTTCTAATAAAAGGCATAAGAATCTCTGGGCTCGATATACAAAATTATCTTCACAGGCAGATGTGAAGAATAAAGCAACCTGTTTCAGTTTGTAAACAAATTTAGAAAAAAAAAATTTAATTCTGTCAAAATGTCAGAGACTGTCTAGAAAACCGTACTTAGTTATGCAAAATATTGAATTTTCATCAATTCGGTTTTATTTTGATAAATTTAGAGTCATTTAATCAATTTGGGGACATTTTCGTCAATTTCGCGACATTTAAAAAATTGCCAAATTTATCGTCAAGTGGGACTCTAGAAATAATAGTCCCACTTGGCGACAAATTGACGAAACATCAGCACAATACTATCCCCTAACAAAACACAATTATTTTCATTTATTAAGTGCAATTTTATCAATTCCAAGACATTTTTATAGATTTACAAATATTTTTACAAATAATGGCGGCATTTTAAAAATTCCCTAAAGGTGTTACTAAGTAGGACGGTTGGACTGACAGACAAATGCTACCAAAACATCAAGTCAGTACTCCCTTTTAACAAAACTAAACTCATTTCATTGATTGTTTTTATCAATTTAGCAACGTTTAAGAAAAATTTGCAAGTTTGCGATATCCCGCCAAATTCATAGATCTTAATTTGCAGATCTAAAGAACAAAATATCCTGATCCCGTTTATATATACTAAATGAAAACACTAAAATTGTATTAGAAGATAAACCCTTTCTACTCTTATTCTGTTTCATCAATCGGCAAAATAAATAAAAGTGGTGTAAGCAGTCCGCAATTAATATAATTAAAAAAAATCTAACCGTTCATTTATATATTTTTATTCAAATTCTCCATTATTTATTATTCAAATAAAAAAATAATTATAAATATTATAATATCATGACATATGAAAGAAGTTTCCTCATAAAATGGTTTGATTTCTTAATATTTTTCATTATTGAGTAGACTCATGAAAAATAAACAATGGTGATGGAGTTTCAATTTAAATTCATGTTTCAAACCTGCGATTTTCAAAAAGAGACTAATTAGCGCAATAATCTCCCACAAAACTCAGAAATAGAGTTTTAATTCACTTTCACGTTTTAAACCAACAACGTCCAAACTTTTTAGTTTGGAGGAATTAGGGAGTAAAAGAGTAGAACTCCTATGAAAAAGTTTCGTTTTCCAATAATAACTCGACAACTCCTAGTCTTAGAAACTAGAAACTTGGACCAAATTTAAATGGAGCTATTTGAAGCTTAGCCACAGAATACCTTTAAATTCTATTCAGCCATTCTCCCGTGATGATGAGACAAACTATCAGACATACAGACAGATATATTTTCAATTTTCTTTATATAGATTGTCTAGTTAAATTCAAAAATTTGAAAGAATTTAAAAAATAACTTCGAAATTAAATTCATATGTTTCAAAATAAAACAGTTTTTATTACAAACTAATATTTTTGATTCACATTGATTTATTTCTATTACTATAATTCACACCATTGATTTAATTTCTTCAATATACATCATGTCAATAAGTGAATTTATTTTATTGTTTTAATATAGGTCTTTTTATGGTGATAATTTGGTAAAATCAATTTATTGATATAATTTCTTCAATATACATCATGTCAATAAGTGAATTTATTTTACTGTTTTAATATAGGTCTTTTTATGGTAATAATTTGGTAAAATCTAACTTGGAATTCAAAAGTAGGTTCATAATTCCATAGCATATATGTATTGTATTTTTAGATCTTATGATATCTTTTTTTTTAATATGTGTTCAAAATAAGAATGTCGATATTATAGGACAACATTATATACATATTATCTATAAAATCCTTACAAAAAATACAATATCATAAAAACATTTAGAGGTACCACGCTTAATTCCACGCTTAATGAACAATGACATACATTGTACATTGTAAAATACATTCACCAAGCTTTCCCTTGAGAACAAGAAATATTACTTGCTTATTAAAGAACTTAAAAATATAACTTTTTTCGATCGAGGTTTGAAGTTTCCGGATTAGACTGAGTTGGACTAATTTGGGGGACTATAGAGTTCTTCTTATGCATACGTGGAATAAATTTGTCTCGAAACTACCAAAGTATTGACCACTGCCTACAGACATATATGTATAAATGATTTGCCATCCATACCAATGATTAAAAGTTAGATCCAGGAATCTGATTACCAGAGAGTGAAATGTTCCCTGCAGATGCATCTGTAGCTTGTGAAAAGTCCCCCATGGATATGATGACCCGAACCAAGTTACTTTGGACCAATCTTGTCGTCACGGATTGGACCAATCACCTGGCCAAAGATTGTACCAATCTAGTGACCTATTTGGACCGAGATAGTAATATGCCTAGTCTACCGGAGAGAAAGAGGGAGATGGAAGGATCCTGCAAGATGCTGATTCTACTAAGATAATATTTTTCATGCTTAGTTTGACAACTGTGATTTTTGACAACAATAAGCGTCTTCAAATATTTTTATTATAACCCAGCTGCTGTTAAGAGTTGACAGTAAAGATAAACCGAGTGTGAAGATGAACGTTCAAAATGTTTGGCAAACGGGATGGTTTTTGACTTGGTCAGTTACTTTTAGTATAGTGTAATGTTTTCCCATAAAAAGTGCAATTTCAACCTAAAAGTCAAAAATCCTGCTGCTTAATACTCAGGAGATGTCTAACCAACCGCATGATTTGACAAAGCTTTTCATTCCTAAAAATGTTTTTGTAAATATAAAATACTTAAATTAATTTACAATATTTCCTTGAAGAAAGCATGCATATGTCAGTTAAGTGGATACAATTATTTCGAGGATGTTATATCCCTCTTCCTCAGTCTAAAGAAGAGTCTAAATCATTAACAACCCACTAAAAATGAACTTTGTAAATGAACTGCCTGATTTCTTCAATTAAGTATTGTAAGTTAATTCTTACAAGCGGCAATTTAATTTATTGTAGTTTCATACTTTTACTTTGAGTAAATCGTTTAACGCATAACATTGTTGAAGATATTCTGTTTCTCATATTCATGATATTTTTATATTTTCGTCATTACCTTCCAAGTCCAATCCTAAATTTAATTAAAATATTTATGAATATAGGATTAATTTTTCATTTATTTTTTTGTAATTTTGATATCATGATTAAAAGAGTAATATTGATTATCTGATTATTGCTTTTAGATTATTTGAACTAACTCCAAATAATAATGTTTTTTTAACGCAAGT